>CM064908.1:5986209-6346209 GCA_032727855.1 Quercus ilex subsp. ballota | reverse complement strand
GGCTGGCATCGGAGCATATTTTTTGGAAGATTTAGATGGTCATGTAATACCACGACCATGGAATGTAAACAACCTAAAAATGTATTATTATTAAACGAGTATTTTCCTTGAGCAATTTGTCTGTTTATTACATAAGAGTCTTGTATGTCCTACCATTAAAGTTTTTATAAGTGTATAAACTTAAATCCAGTTATACTTGAAGTCCTCGGACTAGATGATATGGGTTAGTTAGCACTCCATTAAAGTTTTTATAAGTGTTTAAACTTAAATCCAGTCATGCCTGAAGTTCTTGGACTAGATGATATGGGTTAGTTAGTATTCCATTAAAGTTTTTATAAGTGTTTAAACTTAAATCTAGTCATGTCTGAAGTCCTCGGACCAGATGATATGGGCTAGTTAGCACTCCATTAAAGTTTTTATAAGTGTTTAAACTTAAATCCAGTTATAGCTGAAGTCCTTGGACCAGATGATATGAGTTAGTTGACACTCCATCACAATTTTTATGTGTTAGCATTGTTACAGCTTACACAGATGATTAAATGAATCCTAAATTTTCTAGCGCCCTTGAATCACGTATTTGAGTGAAATTAACACTTAGTGGTGCTCCTTGTAAGTATCAAACACTGCCCACTCAATCAGTTAAGTTCCAAAACATGCCAAAAGTCTTAACTGAATCTTTGTATTAATAATTCCATATGAAATAAAGTCCTTAATGATTTATTTAGGCATCGAAAAACATAAAAAACATTTTTTCTCTCCATGGTTGACTAAATTTATTATTAATTCTTGTTAAATTATTGGCAACATTAGCAGAATGTGGTTATTGATATTGTTCGAATCAATGTAACAAGAAGCCAAAACCATTTGCGTTGACAACAAATCAAGCAGTATACACAATAAAAACAGAAAGTAAAGATAAAATGCTTTCATTAATCGGAGAAGGAGTATTTTACATCTTAAAAAAAAAAAAAAAAAAAAAACACACAAAAACAAAACAAAGACAATGATAAAGACTTTAAGTTCTAAGGTTTTATTTTAGGGCCAAGAGGGTCAACGGTTTGACTAGGCAAGCAGATAGCAGCTTCTTGGGCTTGATCCTAGGGTGTACTATGAGTCTTCTTCTTATCTTGACCCTTGCTTTCGTCCTAGGTAGACTCGGCTCTCTACTCTTGGTCCTCAGTTTGGACTGATTCCTTAGACACATCAAGGGGAGCAGGAGGGGCTTGGTTCACCAATGGTTGCTCGGTCATCCCTGGAGCTTGCTTAGAGGGAGAAGAGTCAGGACTTGAGAGCACACGGATCTCAGGATCATAGTAGATGCTCTCAGGTCTTCTCAAGACAGAATTTGCAGGAACTCCTGCAACATCAAGGGCTTTGCCCCAGGAGATGTCACAGTAGTCCCTGCAGGCCACAGGGAGCTCCTCTGTGAGCCTGTTTTGGGTCTCTTCCACTCCAAGCTTATAAGCTGCTTGCTTTTTAGTTTCAATCGCTTCCTTGGCCAGTTGGGCAGTTTCCCTGGCTTTTTGAAGTTCAGCATGAAGATCCTTCACTATCTGTCTCTCTGTTTCTAGATTGATTTCAATCATGTGCAGCTGCTTGTGCTAATCTTCCGCCTGCTTCTCTGTCGTTTTAAGACCAGCGTCAAGACTGTCCCTCTGCTGAATAGCCTCTTTCAGCTTCTCAGAAAGCTGGACGTTGTCTTCCTGGAGGCTGCCCAAAGCTTTTTCTACCTTGGACCTTTGATAGGCCTCTGCCTTGGCCACATTACTGGCATCTTTATTCCACTCTTCAGCCACTTAAACTTGTTGGGTGATCTGCATAACAGAATGAAAAATTTAGTGTAGAATAAAGGGTAATGAATAAAAATGATCAAGTGGAGTGTACCAGACCACTTACCATGGCTAGATCCCTTTTTAGGGATAGGAAGAGTTCTTGTTGATTGAAGCGCCAATAAGCATCTATATCCTTTGGTAGGAGAAGTGGTTGCTCCAGGACCTCAGCAATAAGACCTACTTTTCCCCCGCCATAGTTCCTAATCGAGGTGTCCCAAGGGAGAGGTGCACCATCCAACTCTAATTTAGGAGACCACGTGCGTGGTCTTTAGCGTACATCAGCCACTAGTGGATTTTCTTGGCTGTCAACAAAAGAAGACCTTAGGCTCTGTTGATCTTTACCTGTCTTTTGCTACTTTTTTCCCCTTGAAGGGCTAATTTCGCCTTCCTCAGGGGCTTCGTGTTGCCTTTTTCGCCTCAGCTCGGGGATTGGTTTCAATTCGAGGTCGGCAGGGAGCAGAGGAGGAGGAGGAGGAGGAGGAGGAAGATTCGCTGAAGGTTTGGATTTGTTGGTTTCTTGAGGGATGGACGCTTTATTCCTTCCTTTCAGGAGTTCCTTTAAGCTCTTACTGTTTGTTTTTGGAGCCATCTCTTCGTTAGAGGAGTCCTCCAAGCAAGTTATTACAGGAGTAGGGGTCTGAATACTTGAATGTCTATTTGGTTCCTCTTCTGCCTCCGATATTACAATTGCTCTTACCCCCTGTGCTTCCTCGTCTTCGAATTGGAACTTGTCAATTTCCTCTTCAAGTGAGGAACTTGAAGAGACAACACCTTCGGCTGTTGCTACTTCGAAGGGAACTTGTTGTATCAGTGGGATGACTAGGGGGACACCTTCTGGGAAGGGGTGTGGTACAGGTGGAAGATCGTGGGGAGCTAAAAAATGTGGCCGAGATACGTCTATACGGTTTATTCGTTGGTCTCCTACTCTTATTGCATGACTGACCTCTTGATATATATTCGAGAGCGGTTTGAAGTCCAAGATTAGATGGATCACCCATAGTTGTCCGCCCTCACTCATGAAAATTTTGGACCTTAACAAGTAATTAAGCGCTCTAACGTTCGATAAGCTGATCCGAGGAGCTACGTGCCTTTTATCTGTTAATATCATAAACGAGGTAAGCATAGTCAGAAAATTAAAATTCAGTGTTTTAATAGAAAAGGGGAACATACAAATAAATAACAAGATTTTAAGATAGAAGAAGAATAAGGTCTATTCCGAGGAGCCTAAATCTAATGTTAGTGAACCTAAATCTAGAATATCCCACCTGGCTCTCCTGGTTGAGTCGGGTAATGAAGGCCGTCATGCAACGCTCCCGAAGCAATCAGGTATTCGTCCTTCATCCCCTTGTTAGATTTGGGAAGACAGGAAATGAGCCTGACAACATCGGACCGGGATTTAAGATAATACCTCGCTCATTTTTGTTTATGGCACTTATACATGTGGACAACGTCGTGCCAAGTGAGCCCTAGTCTTAGATGCCGATTCAAGGCATCAATACCACCTAGGATCCTAAAGAGATTGGGTGCACACTGGTGGGGACAGATCCTATGGTTATGGAGATATTCCCTGGTAATCTCACCCATGGGAAGGGTCATTCCTCCTTCTAAGAAGGCTATAATAGGGATTACAACCTCTCCTACTTCTCTGTTAGTTGCTATTTCTTCCGGGGAACAATATCGCAGGGCGACCTCTTGCGGTATGTTATACGTTTGTTTAAATACCTCTATTTGGACAGGACTGTCCACTAAATGCTTAGACCTACCCATCCTAGACAAATTTAAAAAGAGAATACCAGCGACGGAAAAGAAGAAAATCAAAATATGAGAGCCGAGAAGGTCGGCTGAGGAGGTAAGAAAGACTCGAAGAAGTCAAAACTTACACGAATTAGGACGAAGGACGATCCTTGAAATTTTTACAAAGACTTTCAAAGATTTCTAAAGAATTAGGAGTGCGATGTGTTAGTGGGTTTTGTGAGGGACTTTGAAACTTGAGTTCACTGAGAAATTGAAATTCGCTGGAGCATATGGGAAATGGTAAAGTAAGGGGGAAATGATCTCCTTTGAGGCTTTATATAAGGGACAGAAAGTGGGTGAAGGTTATCCCGCCCAAAACATGAGAGAAAATATCATCCGTTGGATCAACGTATCACTGTAGGATGCCAAAGACATAGCACTGCTTGGAGTAATTAATGACGCTTTGCGAACTCTGAAGCGACAGTAGCAATGATGAAGCGCCTAAAACTATGCTCCCACACGTGTAACGTTAGGTTTATTTTACATTTTTCATCCCTCATTTTTGAATCAAATCAAAATCCCACTTTTTCTCCTCGGATGCGAGGGAAAAATTCAAATTTTGAGGGGCTATTGTTGGGGTAAGGGTCCAAATTAGTGGACTGGACTTTGGGCTTTATTCGAGGATGAGGATGTGTCCGAGGAGAAGCAAATGATTGGGAAAGGTCCCAAAGGTGAAAATCAAACAAGAAAAGAGCAGAGGGGTATAGTCCGAGGAGAACCTTATTCTCGGATATATTGAATATCGGACAAGCACATACGTGGGTAATTCAGATAACCTTCCAGATAGCTCCAGCGGCCAGGATGAACTTTAAGCACATACAAAGGCGAAAAGAACAAAGAAATATCTGAAAGGAAAGTTGCTACCACCGCATTAAATGCACTGCATTAACTTTTCTGGCCACATTTATGTGGAGAAGACCCCTGAACAGTGCAGTCTCAGCCATCACCATTCACAGAGAGTCAAAGAAGATGCCTGATGGGACACATACTTAAGTGAAGGCTTAGATGATTAACAAGTGTACGATCAAGATGATCTAAGAAGAATCTATATAATGTAAAAGACCTCCCATAAGATGGGACTGAAAGAAAATAGAAAAAGAAGAAAGAGAAAAATTTATTGTAGCTCTAAGAGTGATACTTGCTTTTCAGACAATAATTTACCTCCTCGGACATCAGTTTCTTCGCGTTTCAAGTGTGTTTTTGTACGGGTTCACCTTTTAAAATCTTAATTAACTGTTGTTTAATTCATAAACAGCCTAGTTCCTTTACCCATTCTTTACAAATTCATTGTATTGGGTTTATTACCCACTCTCTACAAATTCATTGTATTGAGTTTATTGGGCTCACATCCCATATCTTTTGGGTTTGGGCTACAAATTGTGACCCTAATAATAAGTGGGTGAGTTCTACTTGTACTCTCCTACTCCTACTCCTTGTCCCTTTTGCTATGCCATACAATTAAGGCTCCGTTTGGTATAGTAGTTTAACAATATGTTTTCAGTTTTTAAACAACATTATAGGTATTTTCACACTTTTTCATCCATACGTATTTCCAAAAAATACAAATAAAGAGGGTAAAAATCTAGGATGACGGGTCTCCATGAAATGGGCCTGACGGTTCCACATCCGTGGGCTGATAGTGGACGGGCCCAACGCGTGCAAGGTTTTACATGAACGGATCTTGCATGAACGGACGCAACATGGACGGATCGAGTACCCACGTGGCAGCTAGAAACCCTAGATGGGAAATACTTGCGACACATACTTAGCCGCCAATAAGATCCCAAGGTAAATGGAATCCTAGCACAAATAGGACTCCGGAAGATATGCGCATTAATGAAGATCTTCTTTATAAGGAAATGTCTTTTCCATCACGTTTGGGAACTATTCAAGAGGATTTGTATAAGGAAAAGACTTCTGCACCAAGGAAGGGATGTCAACCTTCTACTATTATAAAAGCCCCAAAACCTTCATAAATTAAGGTACGCATAATTGACCCGTTCTCTAGCACTCTAGAGTTGTGAGAATAATTCTAACTTGACATTCGAAGGGTATTTGGCCGGCACCACACCGGTGCTCTCTGTTAGGATTTCTCTTTGTGTTGTGCAGGTGTGATTATCGAGTGTACGAATATCGTGCGGCTTACTGGTGAATTTCTCGGCATCATCAGTTGGCGCCGTCTATGGGAAACTATCGCGATTTGTAAGCCATAACATCGCCTCCTGGACAAAGAGTTGCATGGTGCTCACTCGCTCAATGGCAACCACCAACGATGTTTAAGGAGATGAACTGCCCATGACTGCCCTTGAGAGGCAGGTTCAAACTCTCACCGCTGCTGTAGAACGCCTTACCAAACAAATCACGACCTGGAAGAACAGCTGTGCCAGAAGAATGCAGCACCAAATAACCAAAGAGAAGATCAAGAAGGGATCAGCGCTAAAAGAAGGAACCAAGAGAGACCTGAAAGCAGCAACGCCCCAAGCAGACCAGATAGGCAAAATATGAGCCTCCCATCCCTCACGGATATGGCTCCACCACCTGTTATCTCGGAGATGCAGGCAATGAAGGAACAGATGGAAGTCATGACGAACGCCCTCAAGGGACGAGTGTCCAGCAATTTTGACGACCTAGTCAACAAAAATGACTCACCGTTCACTGCCCTCGTCAATTCCTTCCCCCTACCGCATAAGTTTCGCATGCCACACATAGATAGTTACAACGGAGTCAAGGACCCTCTAGATCACCTAGAGACCTTCAAGACCTTAATGCACCTTCAAGGGGTAGCAGACGAAATCATGTGTAGGGCCTTCCCTATAACGCTGAAGGGCCTCACAAGGGTATGGTTCAGTCGACTGACGGCGAACTCCATCCGCACTTTCAAGGAGCTAAGCGCGTAGTTTACTGCACACTTTATTGGGGGACATAGGTATAAGAATTCCACAGCGTGCTTGATGAGTATCAGGCAGTGAGGGGACGAGACGCTGAGATCCTACATAACACGCTTCAATAAGGAAGTGCTCTCGATCGATGAAGTCGAAGACAAGATACTTGTAATAGCTTTCACGAATGGGTTGCGAAAGGGTAAGTTTTTGTTCTCTTTATACAAGAACGACCCAAAGACCATGTCGGAAGTACTCTATATGGCCACCAAGTACATGAATGCTGAAGAAGCACTACTGGCTCGGGAGGAAAAGCCTAGGAAAAGGGAGTGACTGGAAGACATAGGGTAGGACCAAGGGCGAAAGAAGCCAAGGACAGGAGACCGAGGGGATGAAAGGCACTCTAAGCCCCCGGGAGAGAGGTTTACAAGCTTCACCCCATTAGCTGCCCCGATAGACCAAGTCCTAATGCAAATCAAGGACGAGAGGGTTTTGACCTTTCCCAGAAAGATGAAGGGAGATCCTAGCAAGCGATCTAGAAACAAGTATTTCCGCTTCCACCATGACCATGGTCATGACACAGCCTATTGCTACGACTTGAAGTAACAGATTGAGACCCTTATCAGACAAGGGAAATTGCAGAAGTTCGTCAGCAAGAAGAGAGTGGATCCACCTCTTCAAGAGCAGCCCCCCCGACGGGATAATGAGCATCCTAAACCCCCCATCGGAGGCATAAGGATGATCGTAGGGGGAACAACGGCTATTGGGTCGTCCAAAAAGACCTGGAAGACTTACCTTAGGATGGTTCATAACGTCTAGCTAACGGGCTCCGTGCCAAAGGTAGCGCGAAGAGAAGTCCCCATCATCGGGTTCTCGGAAGAAGATGCGTGACGCCTTCACCACCTGCACGACGACGCGCTTGTAGTCAGCATATAAGTAGGGGATTACAACATGCACCGGGTGTTGGTCGACAATGGCAGCTCGACAGACATCCTGTACTACCCTGCATTCCAATAAATGAGGATTGACAGAGAACGATTGATACCGACGAATGCTCCGCTGGTTGGTTTTGGAGGAACAAGGGTATTCCTATTGGGCGCGGTCACAATTTTGGTAACAGTAGGCGATTATCTTCAACAGATCACAAAGGATGTGACATTCCTTGTGGTTGACTGTTCGTCCGCTTATAATGCTATCCTTGGACGACCCACCCTTAATTCATGGAATGTGGCAACATCAACATACCACCTAATGATCAAGTTCCCTACGGAGTATGGGGTCGGCGAGTTACGAGGAAATCAGGTGGCCGTATGCGAATGCTACATTGCCATGCTAGAGATGGAAGATCACCAGCAGACCATGTGCATAGAAGAGCAACGGACCATAGCAGAGCCGGTTGAAGAATTAGAAGAGTTAACCCTTGATGAATTAAGACCTGAACGGGTGACTAGAATGGGGACGTTGGCCAGCTAGCCAATATGTCAAGCCCTTGCAGCATTCCTTAGGATGAATCAAGACGTGTTCGCGTGGAGCCACGAGGACATGCCAGGAATTGATCCCTCAGTCATAGTTCATAGGTTGAATGTGAACCCTGCATTCTCACCCGTCCGACAGAAAAAGTGAGTGTTCACAGGTTGAATGTAAACCCCGCATTCTTACCCGTCCGACAGAAAAAGTGAGTGTTCGCTCAGGAGCGAGACAAAGTGATAGCAGAAGAGGTCAAGAAGCTATTGGAAGCAGGTTTCATTCGAGAATTATACTACCCTGACTGGTTAGCAAATGTAGTTATGGTCAAAAAGGCTAATGGGAAGTGGAAAATGTGTGTCGATTTCATGGACCTCAACAGGGCGTGCCCGAAGGATAGCTACCCACTCCCTCGAATAGATACCTTGGTAGACTCGACGGCAAGACACCAGCTCCTGAGCTTCATGGATGCCTTTTTGGGCTACAATCAAATTAAAATGAAGGAAGCCGATCAAGAGAAAACCTCCTTTGTCACCAGCCAAGGACTCTTTTACTACAAGGTGATGCCGTTTGGGCTCAAGAACGTGGGGGCGACGTACCAAAGACTGATTAACAAAATGTTCGCACACCAGATTGGGAGGAACATACAAGTTTATGTTAATGACATGTTAGTGAAGAGCCTGCGTGAAGATGATCACCTAAACGACCTTTGGGAAACATTCAACACCCTCCGGTCATATAACATGAAGCTGAATCCAAGCAAGTGCGCATTTGGAGTAACGGGAGGAAAATTCTTGGGCTTCATAGTATCCCAAAGAGGAATAGAGGTTAACCCGGAGAAGATACGAGCCATAATAGAGTTAGAACCACCAAGCACGGTCAATGAGGTGCAAAGTTTGAATGGCAAAATTGCAGCCCTGAACAGGTTCGTCTCGAAAGCAACGGACAAATGTCTACCCTTCTTCCGCACTCTGAGAAAATCATTCGAGTGGATAGACGAGGAGCAGAAGAGAGGTACCCCCGAATGGAGAAATTGGCCTTCGCGCTAGTTACTGCGGCACGAAAGCTGAAGCCATACTTCCAGGCATATATCATCATAGTCTTGACGGATCAGCCCCTAAGAAGAGCCATGAGTAGCCCTAAGGCTGCTGGACAGATGGCTTTATAGGCAGTAGAGCTGAGTGAATTTGACATACAGTACCGCCTGCGAACTGCGATTAAAAGACAAGCTGTGGCTGACTTCATCGCAGAATTTGCTCAATCGGAAGGCAAGGGGGCAGAAATAACTGCGCAGTGGAGCATCCACACGGACGGATCTTCCAATAGACGAGCAGGAGGAGCCGGTGTGGTAATCCAAACCTCGGAAGGGGATAAAGTTGAATGCATGATTCGACTGGACTTCCTCACTTCCAACAACGAGGTCGAATATGAAGCATTAGTGGCAGGACTAGACCTCGCAAAGGCAGCAGGTGCTGAAAACATAGTCGTACATTGCGACTTCCAGGTGGTAATAAGTCAGATTAATGGCAGCTACGAGTGCAAGAATGAAAGGATGAAGAGGTATTTGGAGGAGGTGAAGAATCGAATCAGCAGCCTCGAAGTCAGATTCGTTCAAATCCCAAGGGAGGAAAATGAATGTGCCGACCGTTTAGCAAAAGCCGCCTCAGCAAAATTTATGCTTGTCCCAGAATAGGAATTGTCATTTGTTTAAGTCTCCTCACTTGTTGATGACGGAACGAATGTGCAGAAAGTAGATTCTAAAAGAAATTGGACTATGCCATTAACATCCTACCTGAGAAGTGGCGTGTTACCAGACGGGAAAGATGCCACTAGGAAGTTGAAGGTCCAAGCATCACGATTTGTGCTGATAAACGATGTCTTATACAAAAGAGGATTCTCTCGGCCGTACCTGAGGTATTTAAGCCACGAGGAAGCATATTACGTAATGAGAGAAGTTCACGAGGGTATTTGCGGAAAACCACTCGGGGGCAAGGTCATTAGTGCACAAGTTGATCTGAGCAGGATATTATTGGCCTACAATGCTGAAGGACGCACAAGCTTATGTCAAGGCCTGCGACAAGTGCCAAAAGTTCAGTAACTTCATAAGGCAACCGTCCGAAGAACTAACCCCCATGACGGCCCCTTGGCCGTTCGCTCAATGGGGATTAGATATCATGGGCCTGTTCCCGACAGCAGTGAGGCAGCTAAAGTTTCTGGTAGTTGGTATCGACTACTTCACTAAGTGGGTAGAAGCAGAAGCCCTAGCCACTATCACGGAAAGAAACATTCGAAGTTTTGTTCGGAGAAATATCATCTGCAAGTACGGAATACCCAGAGTGCTTGTCTCTGAAAACGGAAAGCAATTCGACAACAGCGCGTTTAGGGACTTCTGTTCGGACCTAGGTATCAAGAATCATTACTTGTCGCCCGCATACCCACAGGCCAATGGGCAAGTTAAAGTCACGAACCAATCCTTACTCAAGATCATCAAGACCCGGCTCGAGGGGGCAAAAGGTATCTGGCCAGACGAGCTACCAAGCGTTCTATGGGCATATCGAACTATAGCAAGAACACCCACGGGAGAAACGCTATTTCGATTAGCATACGGAAGTGATGCTGTCATCCCAGCAGAAGTAAGGCTCACAAGCTATCGGGTGGAGAGCTACGATGAGGATAAGAATGAAGAGGCCATGCGCCTTCAACTAGACTTGTTGGACGAAGTCAGGGCGACAGCGGAGCAAAGATTGGGGCGGTATCAGAATCTTATGGCGAAACACTACAACTCCAAAGTCAGGCATAGAGATTTTCAAGTTGGAGATCTTGTACTACGGAAGGTAATGGGCGCTACCAGAGATCCTTTGCAAGGAAAGCTCGGCTCAACTGGGAAGGACCCTACAGGATCGCATCATGGTAGAGGAAGGGAACCTACCATCTCGAGACGCTGGATGGGTGAAAGCTGTAGCACCTATGGAACACGGAGCACCTACGGAAATACTACCAGTAGAGATAATAGGAAGAACAACGACGCTCCCCAATTTCCCAGTTTATTTAGTTTTTCTACAATTACTAGTTTTACTTAGACAATTTTTTTCTACAGTATGTTTCTTTTTAAGCCCAAGGGGGTAGATACTTTTCTACAAACGCATATTTTTTAATTAAAAAGAAAAATGTTCATACACAACTATGTTTTTCTACTTGAATTCTTATAAAGTCCACAAAGTGGACAGATCATCCTAAGATGATGAGAATTCTTAGTCCAAAAAGTGGACGGGTTTAAACTATAGTCCACAAAGTGGACGGATCATCTCAGGAGAATGAAAATTCTTAGTCCAAAAAGTGGACGGGTTTAAACTATAGTCCATGAAGTGGACGAATCATCCTAAAAGGATGTGAATTCTTAGTCCAAAAAGTGGACGGGTTTAAACTATAGCCCACAAAGTGGATGGATCATCCCAAGAGGATGAAAATTCTTAGTCCAGAAAGTGGATAGGCATAAACTAGTCCACAAAAGTGGACGGATCATCCCAGGATGGTGAAAATTCGTATCAAGTAAAAAACATGGACGGATACAAATTACAATCCGTGGAATGGACGGATTGCCCCAAGAGGATGAAGATTCTAATTGAGTCCAATAGGTGGACAAATGCATGCTAAAATCCACAAAGTGTATGGATAAAAACTAGAGTCCATAAAATAGACGGATCACCCCAAGAGTGAAAAATTCTTATTGAGTCCAATAAGTGGACGGATACAATAAAAATCCAAAAAAGTGGATGGTTGATCCTTTAAGGATGGACTTGACATCTCATGAAGGTAAACTTCCAACAAATCCTCAAAATGAACTGGTTTATCAATTAAGTCTATGGTGTATTACAACCAGACGAACTTATTTGTTTAGTTCTCAAAATAGACGGGTTATGAATCAAGTCATGTGCGTTTTGTCATAAGTGAACGGCTGTCTCAGAATGACAGGACGACCTTAACTGAGACACGCTAAAAAAAAAAAAAAAAAGTCCACAAAATGGATGGACGCATTCCAGGAACAAAATGTCAAACAAGTCATTATAGTAGACAGACTAAGACAAAACAGCAAGAAAGTTAAACAGAGAAATAATAAAAAGTCCTTATAAGGGAACGTCTACATAATCCAAAAATATGATGGAGCGATCGTAAATTGTTCTCCAAATATTCTTACCAAAAAAAAAAAAAAAATCGTCGTCACCAGGATAAGCCGTCACTCCTTTGGAGGGTCGTCATTCTTCTCTAAAAATTGGCCTGACGGGCATCATCATCGACGGTCTAAACTTGTCCTTGAGGAGGAGCTGACTCGCCGTCACCAACTGCATCGTCAGCAAAAAGGGCCTCTGTACTATCAGAAGCAACGGGCTGTGTAGTAGTTTGGGCTTGGTCGTCAATGTTAACCATTGAAAAGTCAAGATCAGGATAAGCTCTCCGGGCCTGACGGACAGCGTCATTAAAACTGTCTACATAAGAACCAGCTAGCTCCTTGATGAGGGCGTCAGAGTCACGATACTCACGGACTGTTGCTTCTTTTGCTTGACGGAGTTGATCTTTGGCATCCTTAATCTCCTTCTCCTTGTCCTCTAGAACCTTTTTCAAGGTCTCCATATCAGACTCAAGTTCTTTCTTGGCCATCTCAGACATAGTAAACTTCTTCTCCATGCCGACCTTCCAAACCTTGAGATTAATCAGCTCACCCTTCGTCTCATTGGCCTTTTTCCTGACATGGTCTAGCGTGGTCTCATGGTTCAGGCACCATCCCATGAGGCCCTTCATCATGACCATGGCCTAAAAATAAAAAGGAGTTAGTTTTAAACCAGCAAAGAGGTAGACAGACGAGTAGAGGACATGTAAGTTTTACCTGAGCAATACTGAACAAACCCATCTCCCCCATCGCCTTCGTCGAATGGTTGCTTAGGTCCTCATAATCCTCGGCGGTTATGATGGACGAAAGCCTCTCCAAAGTGTGTTTGGAGTCCTTTCAGAGGAGGACAGGTCGCTTATCCTAATTAATGGACGGAGCCTTCATAAGGCCTTTACCAGCCCCATGCTTTATTGGGGTGATCGTCTTTGCACCCTCAGCCATTAGTCCTATAACGGGCTCCAAAGGAACCCAGGTTCCTTTGGAGGACGGTCCCCTTTGGATGGCTATTTTTTTTTTTTTTTTTGTGGATAGGTGGCTTGAGCCCGTCCCTTTGGGATCCACACTGTTGGACTGCTTTTTCTCGGCTGCCTGTGCCTTGATCATTGCCCTCCTCTTAGAATCGTCCATTTCTGTAGAGGTGGACGGGAGAGATTAATTACTAAGATAAAAATGAAACCGTTCAAACATAATGAGGACGACGGACTTACATTGACGAACTCTAGTGTCATATTTGATGGCCACTGGCATTGGTTCGGGACTGTCACAGTACCAATGGATTGTTTTAAGTGTGACTAGTTTGGCCCAAGTCCTTTCCTCAGGTTTGGTCTTGGCAAAAATTCTCTCAAGAAAGTTGAACTCGTCAAGTTCAATTTGTGGACGCCGTCAAACTGCAAAGAAGAAGACGGTTTAAAGTGTTGAAGAAATTATAATAAACTGAACGGTTACATACACACTGGGACGAGTGAATACCAGACGGAGGCAATATGCCCCAAGTTGTGTGACGGGCATGTGTTCTGTGTCCCCTGGATGACACATCCACTCGTCACCCTTTAGGAAGAAATAACGGCTCTTTCAGTCCCTATTGGAGTTTGGGGTTTCAAATATAACCTTCAACAACGGACTCCTAGGCACAAAACTATATATCCCCTTTGATTTGTCTATTTCATCTGGACGATAGCAGTGAAGGAATTCCCGCACCGTCAGCCTCCTAGCGCCATTTGTCATAGCACTGTACAGGACCTCCATTGCTATGAAGACCCTCCAGGTGTTTGGGCACACTTGGTTGACGGACAGGCCCAGGTGTTTGAGAAGCTCATTGTGAAGGGATTTTAGTGGAAACCTAAGTCCTGCTTTCAGCACCTGTTTGTACACCCCGACACCTTCTACACCTTCATAGTAGCATTTCTCTGACTTATAGGGTAGACGGATGGGGATGTTGTCTAGGATTTGGTAATTGGCCCTAAGAGTGTTGAAGTGTTTCTCCTTGATTGTGGACCTAAAATCATTCACCGTCCACTTCGGTAGCATGATGAACTCCCTATGTCCATCATCACCTACGATGGACTTTATTTGTTGTTCCTCGCCGTCATCAGAACCCTCCTCTAGGTTAGCCATCTCCATACCCTCATCTGTTGAGGACGGGGAAGAGGCAGACAGACTCCTTTCTTCGCTTGGACTCTGTTGGTCTTTGTGACCTGAAGGGTATACTTCCTCATAATCCGCCCCGCCATGGACAACTGACTGATTACTTGACACACTAGACATTGCCTACACGTAACGACAAAACCTAAGACTCTGACGGGTCTAGAAAGGGTGATGAGTGTATAAAGTCTAGGAAAATAAAATGATTATATCTGAAGGTAAAAGAGACTCGTGAAAAAAGAGAAGTATTTACCAAGTTAGTGAGTGAATGGAAGAAGAGTGTTGATGATGGATATAAGCGACTTGATGGAGTGGTCTCTAGCAAGGATGACGGAAGCGCTCTGACAGTATGTTTCAGCGGAAAGTAGTGAAATGGGAGAAGAAGAGTGATATTTATAGAGGAAGTGCACGGAAGATGAAACGATGCCTCGATTCAAGATAATATCCAATGGATGTACAACACGTGTCATGCGTTTAATAACTTCTAGACAACCTGTTAGGGGTGGGCACAGTTCGTGGAGTCCGTATTGAAACCGTCGACCCACAAGCTTTTAAACCGTCATCTCCTGAACCCTGAACCGTCACCCCACAGGTCCTTTTGCTCAAAGATGACGAACCTATGGGGTGATGGGGCAACTGAAGAGGGTAAAAATCTAGGATGACGGGTCTTCATGAAATGGGCCTGACGGTTCCACATCCGTGGGCCGATAGTGGACGGGCCCAACGCGTGCAAGGTCTGTCATGAACGGATCCTGCGTGAACGGACGCAACAGGGACGGATCGAGTACCCACGTGGCAGCCAGAAACCCTAGATGGGAAATACTTGTGACACACATTTAGCTGCCAATAAGATCCCAAGGTAAATGGAATCCTAACACAAATAGGACTTCGGAAGATATGCGCATTAATGAAGATCTTCTCTGTAAGGAAATGTCTTTTCTATCACGTTTGAGAACTATTCAAGAGGGTTTCTATAAGGAAAAGACTTCTGCACCAAGGAAGGGATGTCAACCTTCTACTACTATAAAAGCTCCAAAACCCTCACAAATCAAGGTATGCATAATTGACCCCGTTTCTAGCACTCTAGAGTTGTGAGAATAATTCTAACTTGACCTTCGGAGGGTCAAACAAATAAACAGGCCTTCTAGCAAGTTGAAAGTATGGCAAACACGAACTGAATTTGAATCTCTCCACTTTAGTTTAGATTAGAATCTATATAAGGTCTTTGAAAAATCTACCGGACCAGACCAGACCATGGTAAAATACTAAAATCTAATCTAAAAATATTGGACCAAAGTAAAAATTGGTTTTGGCAACGTGTGGTCGTTTCTGTCCAGGTTCAATGTAGTAAGGAATCCAAATTTGTTTTTTGCATTTCTGTCACTCTAGTATATGTTAAATATTGATAGCTCCACGCGCTTTTACCCCAGAGTCCCCACTCCGTGTCGGCGTCTGGTTATATGGGTTTGTGCCCAAAATTTTATTAATCAAAATTTGTTAAATTGTCAGCAAATATAAATTCTTATTTATTTGTTGTGCAATTAATTAAACCTCATGAGATCCGAAAATTATATTATGTACCCGGCATATATGCCGGCCCAGTCTGTAAGTGACCCAGCATATATGTAGAGTACTGTGGGGCCCGCCAGTCTGGCATATATGCCTTGTACTGTGAGGCCCGCTAGTCTGTGAATGACTCGGCATATATGCCGGGAACTCTGGGGCCCGCCTAGATGCCAGGTACTTTGGGGCCCACGAGTGACCTGGCATATATGCTGAGTACACCATATTCCTGCTCAACTTTACATATCGAATAACTCAAAAAATCGGCTTTCTTTGAACTAAGAATCCTTGTGTTCTTCCCATACCACCACCAACCTGAAACAGAAATGTTAATGAACTATCAATTATGAGCCATAGAATTAAACATGGATACTTTTAACATATGCCCATCTTACATATATGTTGAATCCCTGAGGTTCCCCCTCATCATCAGTAACAACAACTACACCAATATCATTTGTAAGAATATCAACTGAGTTGTCTGTTGGCACGGTGACTGCAATTTTGAATTTCCTTGGCAAGAACTGAGTTCCATATATAGGCTCGGCTGATTCAGGGAAATTTGTTCCATAAGAATTATCGTTGCGAGCCTTCACTACTTCAGGAGGTTCTGCCGTCATCACTTGCTCCCCATCCACCCACACATCATAGTAGAAACCAGACTGAGGAGTAAGGAGTGCAGCAATATTCTCTGCAGTTTGCTGTGCAAATTGGTAATCTTTTCTTGTAAATGGAGCAGCAGGAGCAAGAACATTCCTGTTGAGATCACCACATGCACCAAGAGTTGAGCCCATGTTTTTAATAAGGGTACTCATAACCGTCTTGAGGTCTTTCTTCAGAACTCCATGGAGCTGAAATGTTTGTCTGGTGGTCAAACGAAGTGTTCCTATTCCAAATTGGTCGGCAAGATCAACCATTGTCAAGTAGAGTCTATTTGACACTTTTCCACAAGGGTTCTTAGTACGAAGCATAAATGAGTAATTCCTTGCACCACGATATCTCTTTAGGTGAATGGTGGTGGGTATATTATAAATTTAATTAATAAAACTTACTATTTATGTGAAAGGAAGAAGCACGTCTTTATAATATTCTGAAAGTACACAATAATTTCTCTCAAGTATATATATATTAAAAAAATGCGCTTGATAGGCACGTGATCGGCGCACGTTACCAGCTACATAAAATATTTATATAAAATCCTATCAAAAAAGAAAAAAAAATTATATAAAAAAGAATTTCAAAGCGCACCCCTTCGCTTTTCCTCATACCAGCCATTCAATTTCAATTCAACAACAATCTCTCTCTATTTTCTCAACCCATCTCATTCATTCACTCTCTCTCTTACACACACTCACAGTGCTTCTTTTCTTTTTCTGAGCGAGGCCCCATGACGACGTCGTTTGGAGTTGCGAACACGGCTCTGCTAAAGGACCCGAAGCTTCAGATTCCGAGCTTCCTTCATGGCGGCCTTCTCAGGCCTTCTTCCAATTTGCTTGCTCTGACGACAACAACAAGAAGACGACAAACCCACCTGCTCTCCTCTTCCAGCTCTTCTTCGCATGTTATCAGAGCTGTCTCCACGGTTCGATTTCTCTTTCTTTTTATTTTGTTTCTGAAATTTGAATTCTCTAAGTTTTCGATTCTGTTCCTGTTTTTGTGATTTGTTTGGATGCCGAGAAAGTGCAGGAAATGGAAGCTAAATGCTTAATAAATTAGGCCTTTTTATGTCTTTTAAAAATAATTTTTTTTAGATAGTGCTGTTTGCATGCCGAGAAAGGGTGGGAAAATACAAATAGAATGATGATCCAATTTGAAGCGATTTTCTTTTCAAGCTTGTATTTTTTGTTTTGTTTTGATTTGTTTTGTCTTAATTGTTTGATTCGGATTTTTTGGGAGTTGGTGTTGTTTGGATGCGATGAAAGTTCGGGGAAAGGAAAGAGAAGGGTGATGATAAATGAAAGTTAAATGCTTTAAGGAATGAGATTATTTTAAGTGATTTTAGTATAGTGGTTTCTTCTCATTGTTGTTGTGTGTTTCTGTTTGAAAATACATGTTTGGTTGGCGAGAAAAATGTAGTGAAGTCTATTTTTTGGCTGTGGGATGATGAAACTCTTCTGTTCTTAAAGCTATTTAAGATAATAAATTTACATGGTTAACAAACAAAAAGTGGAGTTGGTTATTTTCTAAAGTGATATAAAAAGACCATAGGATTACATTTTATAGAATAAATAAACCTTATAATTGATGAGTGTAACAAATTAAATCGTGTAATTTTAAAAATACTAAAAAAATTAAATCTTAAAATGTAAAAATTTATATTCTATAATTTCAAAATTAATATATCAAATTTAAAATAAAACAAATTAAACATTGTAATAAACAATTGTGGCTCTATTTAAATGGATTTAATTTGATTTTTTTTTTCCTTTGAAGCCATAAGTTTAATGTATTTTGAAAACCTTTTATTGGTTAGTGCCATATAATAAACATTTCCCTTGGAAAAAAGTGAATAATAATAACAATAACAATAACAATAATAATAATAAGTGGGTGAGTCCTACTTGTACTCTCCTACTCTCACTCCTAATCCCTTTCGCAATGAAATACAATTAAGGCCCGTTTGGTATAGTAGTTTAATAATATGTTTTCAGTTTTTAAACAACATTACATGTATTTTTACACATTTTACACTTTTTTATCTGTACGTATTTTCAAAAAATATAAACAATATTATTAGAATAACGTTACCAAACGCCCCTAAAGTGCTCAAATCTATGTTGTCAGGTTTTTGGCTAAACAAACAAACAAACAGGCCTTCTAGCAAGTTGCAAGAATGGCAAACACGAACTGAATTTGAATCTCTCCACTCTAGGTTAGATTAGTATCTATATAAGGTCTTTGAAAAATCTACCTGACCAGACCAGACGTAAAATACTAAAATCTAATCTAAAAATATTGGACCAAAGTAAAAATTGGTTTTAGCGACGTGGTCGTTTCTGTCCAGGTTCAATGTAATAAGGAATCCAAATTTGTTTTTTGCATGTCTGTCGCTCTAGTACATGTTAAATTTTGATAGCTCCACGCGCTTTTGCCCCCCTCCGTATCGGCGTCTGGTTATATGGGTTTGTGCCCAAAATTTTATTAATCAAAATTTGTTAAAATTGTCAGCAAATATAAATTCTTATTTATTTGTTATGCAATTAATTAAACCTCATGAGCTCAGATGTTAGACAACTTTACATACTGAATAACTCAAAAAATAACATACGTTCATTTAAAAAGTTTTAAAAACTATATTTACGTTCATTTAATTTCAAAAAGGGTATCCATTCATCATCAACAAAAATCGGTCTTAATTCTTAACCATTGATAATAAATCCATAGATAATTTAAAAATTAATAATAAATACATAAAATTATAAGAAAAAAAAAATCTATTAATAAAATAATAAAATTTTAATATATGTTTTCAGTCACCATAACTTAATAAATATACAGTAGTTAATATCTAATATATTTCACATTCGTCACTAATATAACATATGTGTTACTTACGCAATTGTAAAATTTATGTAGTGGAACTGTGGAAGAGAAATGGTACATGTAGCAAATACTTATTGCATTCCATCACTAAAAATTGACCTTTTTTTTTTTTTTTTTTTTTTTTTTTTAAATTTTGTTTGCTTGATAAGAGACTATAAGTGGACTGTAGCTACAATATGTGACCAGAGAAAAATCAAATCTCAATTCTCAAAATTCATATCTTTTCAAAGAAAGCCGACTTTTGGAGCAACCACATTGAATACGGCACGTGGAGGCTATCATCACAGATATATATATATTAAAAAAATGCGCGTGACAGGCACGTGATCGGCGCACGTTAGCCTATAGCACTACCAGCTACATAAAACATTTATCATGCATAAATAAAAAAGAATTTCAAAGCCACACCACTTCGCTTTTCCTCATACCAGCCATTCAATTTCAACCCAACAACAATCTCTCTCTCTCTATTTAACTATTTTCTCAACCCATCACATTCATTCACTCTCCAACTCACAGTGCTTTTTTGTTTTCTTTGCTGAGCGAGAGGCCCCATGACGACGTCGTTTGGAGCTGCGAGCACGGCTCTGCTAAAGGACCCGAATCTTCAGATTCCGAGCTTCGTTCATGGCGGCCTTCTCAGGCCTTCTTCCATTTCGCTTGCTCTGACAACAACAACAACAACAAGAAGAAGACGACACACCCACCTGCTCTCCTCTTCCAGCTCTTCTTCGCATGTTGTCAGAGCTGTCTCCACGGTTCGATTTTTCTTTCTTTCTTTTTTTGTTTCTGAAATTTGAATTCTCTAAGTTTTCGATTCTGTTCCTGTTTTAGTAATTTGTTTGGATGCCGAGAAAGTTTAGGAAATGGAAGCTAAATGCTTAATAAATTAGGCCCCTTTTTATGTGTTTTGTTGTTGTTGTTGTTGTTGTTGTTGTTGTTGTTTAGATAGTGCTGTTTTCATGCCGAGAAAGATTGGGAAAATAAAAGGAGAAGGATGATCCAATTTGAAGCGATTTTCTTTTCAAGCTTGTATCTTTTGTTTAATTTGATTTTTTGGGAGTTGGTGCTGTTTGGATGCGAATAAATTGCGGGGAAAGATGATGATGATAAATGAAAGTTAAATGCTTTAAGAAATGATGTTATTTTTTAAGTGATTTTTCGTACAGTGGGTTCTTCTCATTTTTGTTGTGTGTTTCTGTTTGTGAATGCATGTTTGGTTGGTGAGAAAAATGTAGTGGGAAGAGTACTTTTTGGCCGTGGAGCGATGAAACTCCTCTGTTCTTCTGAAATGTTTCACTATTTGGATATGAAAAATATTTTCAAAATCTCTGATTTGAAAATGGAAAAGAATTTTTTTTTGAAATTTTCAAGCTCACAATAAAAGTTTCTAACATCCTTTGAATTCAAAGACGGAGATGAAAATTGCTTGAGAAAGGAAGTCATTTTTGTAGTAGGCTGTATATTTTTCTTTCATTTGTTCTAAGAATCAAGGCGAATAATTGGGGACAAGGCTGCCTGCTAATGACCTCTCCCGAAGTGGGAGTTTTGTGCACTGGGTACGACCTTTACTTGTTTTAAGAACCAAATCAAGGTTTTTATTTAATCAAATTCCTTAAAAATATATTATTTTTTTCTAAGAATCCAAAGTAGTTTATGTTTGTTCAGATTGGTAGTAATCCTGTGTTGATGGTTGAGAGAATTGGTACTGCAATGCTAGACACTTCATAGTTCATGTACTGTCTTTTGTGTGAAGCTGAAAAAAGGGTACTAATCTTTGTGCAATTTTTTGGCTTTGTATGCATGCTGATGTGCGAATCTTTCTTTGTGATAGGTAAATCATTTTATGGTTGCTTACTCTACATAAAACATTTTTTTTTAACAGAATATGTATTTTTCTAATTATTTCATTTCCTGTCTTTTTCCTATTCTTCTGTTGTTGCTAGAAAAGAAACATGGTTTAAACAAGCAATAAAAAAAGTTCCCTCAAATTAGCATATGTGATTATTTCATAATTGAGTTCAATTTATTTCTTATTTGTTATTAGCAAGCATAGGCTCAAATGTAACTCCTTTTGGTGGATGCTGAATGCTAGATTGATATGTTTCCATTTTTAGGAAATAAAAGTACTTGTTTTTGAAAACTTGTGTGATCTTTTTTCTACAGCCAGCAAAGCCCGGCACTGCTACTGAAACTAAGCGTAGTAAGGTTGAAATTATCAAAGAACAAAGTAATTACATTAGGTACCCTCTTAATGAGGAATTGCTGACAGATGCTCCAAACATAAATGAGGCTGCCACACAAGTGATCAAGTTCCATGGGAGCTATCAACAGTACAACAGAGATGATCGTGGTGCAAGGAATTACTCATTTATGCTTCGTACTAAGAACCCTTGTGGAAAAGTGTCAAATAGACTCTACTTGACAATGGATGATCTTGCCGACCAATTTGGAATAGGAACACTTCGTTTGACCACCAGACAAACATTTCAGCTCCATGGAGTTCTGAAGAAAGACCTCAAGACAGTTATGAGTACCCTTATTAAAAACATGGGCTCAACTCTTGGTGCATGTGGTGATCTCAACAGGAATGTTCTTGCTCCTGCTGCTCCATTTACAAGAAAAGATTACCAATTTGCACAGCAAACTGCAGAGAATATTGCTGCACTCCTTACTCCTCAGTCTGGTTTCTACTATGATGTGTGGGTGGATGGGGAGCAAGTAATGACCGCAGAACCTCCTGAAGTAGTGAAGGCTCGCAACGATAATTCTCATGGAACGAATTTCCCTGAATCAGCTGAGCCTATATATGGAACTCAGTTCTTGCCAAGGAAATTCAAAATTGCAGTCACTGTACCAACAGACAATTCAGTTGATATTCTCACAAATGATATTGGTGTTGTTGTTGTTACTGATGATGAAGGGGAACCTCAGGGATTCAACATATATGTAAGATGGGCATATGTTAAATGTATCCATGTTTAATTCTATGGCTCATAATTGATAGTTCATTACCATTTCTGTTTCAGGTTGGTGGCGGTATGGGAAGAACACATAGGTTGGAGACCACTTTTCCACGTCTGGGAGAACCTTTGGGTTTTGTGCCAAAAGAGGATATATTGTATGCAGTGAAAGCTATTGTTGTTACACAACGAGAACATGGGAGAAGAGATGATCGGAAGTATAGTAGAATGAAATATTTGATAGACTCCTGGGGTATTGAAAAATTTAGAAGTGTTGTTGAGCAATACTATGGAAAAAAATTTGAGTCTTTTCGTGAATTGCCAGAGTGGGAATTTAAAAGTTACTTGGGATGGCATGAGCAGGTATGTTCTGATTGATCTGGACATCTTATCTTATGTCTTTAGTATGGGTTTGGATTAGCTTTTTGTTGAAAGCTTATGATTGCTTATTTTTTGAAAGTTAACAAAAGTACAATTGTACTAGAGAAAATGAGAATATGAGCAAATAAGCTAAAAGCCTGAAAGTAAAAAAGGCTAATCCAAACTCACGTTAATTAGTTCTGTCTTCAGGTTTTGATTATGTATTGCTTTCTCAAATCATACCTTTATGCTAATTCATTGCCTCTAATTGTGCCTAATATATGCCCTTTATCCTACTATAAATCTTTTTCACAGGGTGATGGCAGTTTATTTTGTGGGCTCCATGTTGATAACGGCCGTATCAAGGGGAAGATGAAGACGACATTAAGAGAGATAATAGAGAAGTATGATTTGAGTGTGCGGCTTACACCAAACCAGAACATCATCTTGTGTGATATTCGCAACTCATGGAAGCGTCCCATCACTACTGCCCTTGCTCAAGCTGGTCTTCTGGTAAGATATTCAATATTTTCAGTAGATATCAAATGGTGTTGTGGCTATGTACTTTCGATTCTGTGAAAATTTCCATCAGTATTGAGTCGAACATTTCACCAAAGTAGGTTATGTGAATGTATTTCACGTAGGGTCAAACAGAAATGTATATGAAAATTTCATCTCGAATGGCTCAAACAGAAACTCCCAAATGCTGGCTATAATGGAAATGTGATAGAAAATTATATATTTAAACAACTTTCTGAGGTGCCCTTCCTCTTTGATCTGGTGTGCATAGGGGAACCATTTTTATTTTTTGGTGAGACACACACATGCACACATTGTTCACTAGACTTGATTCAAATCCTTTACATTATATGCTCGATTAATTTATTCAAAGTTTGCAGTAGTCAGAGAATGTTGTTAACGGCTTGAATATGTAATTGTTTTTATTGCATGGGAAATCATGTAGGTCCCACTAGATTTCAAGGGTTATTAGCTTCCTTTCTGCTTCTTCACCCACCTCCTCCTTTTCTTAGATCGAAGGATTTCCATTAAACTTTCTGCATTCAAATGTTCATCAAAGTTGCAACATGTTATGGTTAATCAGGCCTTTCCTTTTTGGCTCTTCATTATAGAATTTGTTTGTTTGAGCTTATTTGTATTTTTTAATATATTTTTTTGGATCATACCCTGTTTCATATGTGAGCATTTATTCACTAGTTTTAGTTGTTTACAGCACCCAAGGTATGTAGACCCTCTCAACTTAACTGCAATGGCATGCCCAGCCTTCCCACTTTGCCCACTTGCAATAACTGAAGCTGAACGAGGAATACCTGACATACTTAAGCGGGTTCGAGCAACATTTGAGAAGGTATACTCTAATTCAGACTACTAAATACAGGTGGAAGGTCAATACTACGTCTATATTGGGATCAGGAGTCAGGACACATATTAATGGGTAAAGCCTTTGTGATTTCAGGTTGGTCTCAAGTATAGTGAATCTGTGGTTATAAGGATAACTGGCTGCCCAAACGGTTGTGCTAGACCATACATGGCTGAACTTGGACTGGTTGGTGATGGTCCGAACAGCTATCAGGTATCACAATCATGTACTCAACCCCCTTTTCTCTTTAAATTATGTCTTTTTGTTAAGTTATTCAATTCCATTTCTAATGTGTTAAAATACAGATCTGGCTTGGTGGAAACCCCAGTCAAACTTCATTAGCAAGAACCTTCATGAATAAGGTTAAGCTTCAAGACCTTGAAAAAGTTTTGGAACCTTTGTTTTATCATTGGAAACGTAGAAGGCAATCTAAAGAATCATTTGGCGACTTCACAACCCGCATGGTGAGTAGTAAAGCAACTAGGATTCTGTACTTATTATCTATTGGGCTACTTGTGGGAAAATTAGTTGGTTGTCTAAAATTTGTGTGGTAAATTGAAAGTTTTGTTAGGTTAATGGCCAAGTGATTGATGTGGAATGCAATTGTTCTTTGTCAGGGATTTGAGAAACTTCAAGAGCTGGTTGACAAATGGGAAGGTCCAGTGTTGGCACCATCAAGGTACAACCTGAAGCTTTTTGCTGATAAGGAGACATATGAAGCTGTGGACCAACTTGCAAAACTGCAGAACAAGAATGCGCATCAGTTAGCCATGGAAGTCATCCGAAATTTTGTTGCTTCCCAGCAAAATGGAAAGGGTGAATGAGTTGGCATGGAAGTCATCTGCAATTGTTTTCCTGCCTTGTGGGATGGCTAAGGTGAATGTGGAATGATCTGCTCTCTCCAGTCTGTTACTCTTCGGTAACAGCAGGAGTGGACGATGCTGGTATTGACCGTATTGTATGAAATTTTTGTGTGTTTCAGTTTTTCTGTAGCACAATTTGTGTAATTTCCCTAAATTTTGGATCCCATTTTCCATTTGGTTAGGAGAGTTTTTATTTATGGTTGCTTAATAAAATTCAGTTCCATGCATTGGTCAGAAAATCGCTATTCTAAGACTCGTGTAGAATTTGTTGTTTGATATGTTTTCTGATTAGACATCCAATCATTCAATTTGGAATTCTAAGTGTTATTATGTTGAAAGGGTAAAGATGCCTGAAAATCCTCAACTTTGGTTGATAGGCAAATTTCACAAATCCCACCAAAAGTTTTTGCATGATCTATATCTGGCTTTACTTGATCCAAACAAGTGAGATAATTCTTGCTTTCCCGGACCTATCTTCACGACTTCACCTCAATGTGTTAGGAAAGGGTTTTTTTCCCTAACCTTTTGTTTTTTATAAGCACCCCTGGTTATTATAATTGGACGTAGGTGCACTTCAATCCTATGCATAGTGAATTTTGATCGATTCCAATTTTCTCGAGATTTGACTTCCTAGTACAAGGGAAAAACCAATAGAGAACTCCAAATTGGAAGTGTATGTTGGTTTAATCTGGCACTGAAATCCAGTCAAAATCATGCCCAGAATAGATTGCAAGTCCTTCTTTTGTGTCATTCTAACTCTTCTACTTATAATTCCAATTTTCAATGACATTTCTGAATTTATGATCCTACCCTATTTTTAGTTAGCTTTTTTGTGTGTATTTTTTACATCAGTTTGGACCCCTTTTTTTTTTTTTTTTTTTTTTTTTTTTAAATTTCATAGTTGGGTAGGGAGAGAACCACCTAGGCTTTTTCATTGGAAACATCATCAAAATGTATCAATTGAGCTACAAGGCTTTTAACGACACCACTTTGGACTTGTTTCACATGATATGGGTGCATACCTTGTTTGAATTTGATAAGAAGTTGAATTTGTGGGAACTTCATTTTTTCCTCTAAATTTCGAATCCAATTCATTTTCCGCACTCAAAACATTGATGACAGCTTGGATTACATATGCTTGGAGTAGGCAAATCAAAAGGGAGGAAAAAAATTGATTGATAAACTACCTTAAACACAGTATTACCTTTTCTAAAACTATGATAAACTATTAGTTGTAAGAAATGGCAAATTTAACTGTTTAACCATTATTCTCTAATAACAAGGATACACATGAGCATAGAGTTACATCTTTTACATTTCTCTCAAACCAACCATAAACAATAACCAAGAAAACCAACACCCTGATCACTTGATATTGTGACAGATACGTGCAGTAGGCATTGTGGCACAAATAGGCGCATACTTCTTCCTGGCCTCTGGGGAACCTTTCTTTGGCTCATCAGCAAGAGCAACCTTTGCAACAGAGAATGCTGCCGCAGCAGCTGCAGCAGCAAAGACCAAGTCCCTCCTCCCACTACTGCCTCTCTCTCCCTTGCTGTTGTTGAATTCCAAGTTGGTTTTTTCTCCTTCTGAGGCCTTGGCCACAACTAGGCCACGGCGAGGTGAGGAAGAAGGGTGTTGTTTGGTCACGGTTGAGGTTGCACCAGCTAGGAATGAGGCAGTCATGGTCATGGAAGCCATCTTTGCAGTCTGATACTCTAATCACTCTCTTTGTTGTTGTCAAAGTAATCTTACATATGGAGTTGTGTAGGAATATTATTGGCTAGATAAAAGTGCAAATAGCATATGGTGATCGCATGTTTACAAGGCCTTCATAGTTCATATCCATTTCCTTATCCTAAGAGATGTTTGGACAAATGGGTTTTGGCCACGTGTTCTTTTTATCTTACTGAAAACTTTTTGGTAGAACAAATTGGATTTATATGTACTTTCATTTGCTTGAACTTGTGGCATCGAAAAAGGAAAAAGAAAAAATAATTAGTGGCAAATATTAGGGATCTCACCGCATTTTCAAAATGTTTACCACCCCCCAAAAAAAAAGAAAAAAAAAATTCAAGGCCCTATTTACAAAATGAAATCATTATACCAAAACTTAAGAATACATTATACCAATATATTAGCAAATTAGCAAAGAAGAAAGGGCAATATCTGAAGATTAGTGCAATGGATGTAAGATATTGATATGATCAATAATTCCTGCTCCGTTAAAATTAATTTGGAAACACAAACACAGTAACCAAAACTCCAGCAATTAGTATTGCAAACAAGTTAAATAGTTTTTTTTTTTAATACCAAACAATTCAAATACTTGACTTCATTTAAATTTTTTTATTTTTGATAGCTTGGAACATATGAAATAATAGGAATTGTGTAATCCTGCATTAAAAAAAAAATGTTATTGTGTGAGATTGTGAAGCAGAGCCTATTGTAGCTATGGTGAAGAAGAAACGGTAGTAATGAATGCCAAACGCATAGAAACTATAGCAACTAGCAGCAAAGTTGTCCAAAAAAGAAGGATTTTATTAATGTGTCCTTAGAGTATTTGTTAATAGACTATTTAAAATTTCTTTTAATATTACTTTCATAAGAAAATATTTAAAAAAAACTGTCAAAAAAGTTTGTTACGTTTTTTTTTTTCCTTTTTAATAAATTTTTTCTTAAAAATAGTTCCTAGACCAATATTTTAGGCATTAATTAACTTTTACCAAAAAAGAAATCAAATTAACTAGAAAGCAACAACACCAATATAAAGAGAAATAAGCCTCACCGGCTACTAAACTACCACATAAAACAACAATTTAACAATAAAAAACATAAACTACAACATAAAACAACAATTTAACAATAAAAAACATAGAAGGGATACTAACAGCATAACATCCTTCACTGAACAGTGTTCTTAACCTTAGTTTTAGCTGCTAATCTACCTCTTACAGAAGTAATAGCTTTCATAAACTCCACTTCACATCTCTTTTCAGCATTGAGAACGCTTTTATTTTTTTATCCCTCCAGATATGATAAATTGTAGCCTTACAAGCCAACTTACTTGCTGATTTATGAATGACTACTTGTCACCGTTTGCTTGATTGAAAGCCTTTACAATGCTGGGATTTAGATCTTTGACCATTACATGCATAACTTTTAAGAGACTTGACATTTATACTCTTTGCCTTCTTTGTTGACGGTGGTAATTTGGAGGTTTTGTAGGGACAAAACTATCAGTAAGATATAGAATTCCCACTGTTACAAAGAAGCCAATTGTGTATCCAATTCCCACTCCTTCCCATGAGAACCATGTTTCCTTATTTTCAACCCTTAGTGGTTTTGTTGGTGACAAATTTCCTAGACATGGCACTCGAATTTGCATTCCACACAAACTACTGTTGTTGGCATAAGAACTTGGATCATCCATTGTATCCATTTGGCTACCAATTGGAATCTTACTTGTGAGCTTGTTGTTACTGACATCCAGAATTGTCAGTTGTTGCAATTTTGCTAGTGATTGCGGACTTGAGCCTGATAAATTGTTGCGTGATAAGTCCAAACTCTCTAGGTTCTCTAAATAACCAAGACTTGTTGGTAACCTCCCATAAAGGTTGTTGTGTGAGATGTTGAGAACCTTTAGAGCTTTCAAGTTGCCTAAAGAAGCTGGAATTTCACCAGAAAGTTGGTTCATTGACAAGTCTAACAAATGGTAGATCTCGAGTCTACCCAATGATAGATCTCGTTTTGACTTCTTCCAAATCACAGTCACATCGTCAATGTTGTCTTGCTGCTTGTTGATATCAAAAGGTACATAATAATCGATATATGAAAATTTGATGGTTCCAATCATACCAACAAGATTTCCAAACTTTGAAGGAATTTCTCCAACAAGATAATTGTTTGAAAGATCAAGAATTTGGATATTAGTAAGATTGTAAATACAATTAGGGATTGAACCATGGAGAGAATTGTTTCGTAAATTTAGGTAACGAAGAGTGGAGATTTGGAAGATAAAGTTTGGCAATTCACCTGTAATTTTGTTGTCATGTATATCTAGGTATTCAAGCTTGCTCAGATGAATGAGGTTTCTGGACAGATTGCCAGAAAAATTATTTTTGCCCAATGCAAGAATTTCAGTATGATGGGAAAAGTTTGTTGGAATCTCACCTGAGAATTCATTTGAAGATAAATCAATGAATCGGAGGTCTTCATTAGACCTAAAATCTGGCAAAGTGTTGCCAGAAAATTTGTGTCATATAAACCAAGAAATTCGAGTGCAGTGGCATTACCAATGTTACTCGGTAGTTCTCCATGAAGGTTGTTCTGAGACAAGGAAAGAATAACTAAATTGTGAGAGTTGAAGAGAAAAGGTGGGAGAGAACCTGTGAGATTGTTCTTTGACAAAATTATATTTTCAACTTCCATTTTAGCAAGCCATTGTGGGAACATTCCTTCTAGTTGGTTCTCACTCAAGTCCAAAGTTTTGAGAGTCTTCTGTGTAGAAATACAGTTTGGAATCTCTCCTTCAAGACTACAAGACTTCAAAGACAACTCAGATAGCATAAACTTTGGCTCTATCTTTGCATTGTTATTCCAAGTGAGATGATTGCCTCCAAGCAGAAGACTCTTCAAGCCCTTGATATTGGACAAACCAGATGGAATTTCTCCAACAAGCATGTTATTGTCCAACTGAAGTGTTTCCAACTTTGTCAACTTCTGTATAGATGATGGGAGCCTGCCTGTCAAGTTGTTGTCGCTCAAGGCCAAAATAGTTATGTTAGATAGATTGCCAATATCAGCAGGAATTTCCATTGACAATGAATTATAATTCAATTCCAATATCTTCAATCCCTTCAAATTCATAATTGATGAAGACGGAATTTTACCAAAGAAATTGTTGACATCAAGAGACAATTGTTGCAACTTTGTCATATTCCATATCTCCTTAGGAAGCTCCACAAGGATATTTTCCAGACCAAAAGTACCAGCTAGTTTCAGCACCCTCAAATTTTGAAGAGACGCCACTTCTCCACTTAGAGTACCATGGAATGAAATGAAACTCAAATCAAGATATTGAAGATACCTCAAGTGAAAAAGTTGAGAGGGAATGGAGCCATTGATGAAGTGATTATTCCACAAGTCAAGATGAACTAATTTGGTCAAATTGCCAAAGCCATCACGTGGCAATTCTCCTTGTATTGAATTGACGGACAAGTCAAGATATTGAAGACACCTCAAGTGAAAAAGTTGAGAGGGAATGGAGCCATTGAAGTCATTATAACCCAAATCAAGATGAACAAATTTGGTCAAATTGCCAAAGCCATCACGTGGCAATTCTCCTTGTATTTCATTGCCGGACAAGTCAAGGTGCATCAAGCTTCTAATGTGAAAGAGCGGTGTCAAGATGGTTGAAGGCAACCACACTAGCTCCTGTGAATACCACACGATTGAGTCCAAATATAGAGCTAGCACAGTCTTGGAACCAAAGCGAGAACTACAAATGACCCTATCCCAGTGGCAACAATCTGAGCTGGAATTCCATGAATCTAACCGATACGGTGTGCTTTCTGTTGAAGAAGTAGCATTGATGATGGAGGCTTTAAAGTTGAGAAGGGCTTGTTTTTATTGTTCAGGACAAGAGAGAGAAGTGGCGACGAAGGTGAGAAGTACAGGTAGTAGTAGTGGTAGTAGTAGGCTGAGTTTGGCCATTGTTGAGTGTTTTTCTTTCTTTGTTGGACTTGGAAGTTGGGGGAGAAGTGGTCCTGCTTAGCTGTGGGTGGGGAATAAAAATAGTAGGAATCGTGGCCTAAGGGTCCGTTTGGATACAACTGAAAACTGAAAAACACTGTAGCAAAATAATTTTTAAATGTGTAAATAGTACCGTGAGACCCATTTTTAATAAAAAAAAAATTGATGAAAAGTGAGATTTGTGGGACCCATTTCTGAAAAGTTGCTGCAAAGTTGCTGACAATGTTACTGTGGGTGCACTGTTTACACCCCGTAAGTCAACATTCACGGCTTGAAAAAAAAAAAAAAAAACGCAAACATGAACGCTGGGAAGCGCAAAACGTGCTTCCCAAACGAACACTAAGTCAAGCCAAGTCAAGTCATTGGTTGATCTTGAAGGCAGATAGTTTGGCTTGTGATTCAATAATCAGTCCAAGGATTAGAAATGGCAATGTGTCGGGTTTGGCTCCTTAAAATCCTTTAAGTTGGATATCTTTATTTTCATTTTTTTTTTTTTAAATATCTACTTCTATTTTGGGAGAGATAAATTTGAATCGTTTATGTTTTTATTGAAAACGTCTAAAAATGTTGACTAGTTGAATTATAAGAGTCTTAGTAGAAAAAATATCTTCATTCTTGTTTCCTTTATAACGTATCGTTTTCTTTGTTAATAAACTAATTGTGATTTTCAATAAACGGCAATAATGAATGTCGAATGCATAGAAACTATAACAACTAGCAGTAAGGTTGTCCAAAAAAGAAGAATTTTGTTAATGAGTGTCCTTAAAGTATTTATTAATAGACTATTTTAAAAAAGTTTTAACACCACCACTTTTATGAGAAAATATAAAAACACTGTAAAAAAAATTAGTTACATTTTTTTCTTTTTTAAAATAGTTCCTAAACCAATATCTTTAAGCATTTGTTAACTTTTGCCAAAGAGAAATCAAATTAACCAGAAAGCAACAACACCAGTATAAAGAGAAATAAACCTCACTAGCTACTAAACTACAACATAAAACAATAATCTATATCTATATCTATATATTACTAAAAACTGAAACGTAGTATTTATTACTGCTGAGCTCCTGCTACGCCACCTCATCACTACATCATTCGCCACATAATTATTGTTTTTTTTATTCCTATTTTTTTTTACAAAAAAATATATAAATAAATTATTAACTTTACATATTCATCTTTATTGGTTTTAACACCCATATATATTTCCTTTTTATTTCCAATTTTCCTATAATTTTTTTTTGACATTCACTTATTTTTTAAATATTTACACTTTCTTCAACCTTTTTTCTTTCCTTAGAGCATCAGCAATGGGGCTTCTAAATGCCAAATCTTAAGAATATTTGGCATTTAAGCCCCAAAACTGCTCAGCAATTGGGAGGGCATATGTCAAATGCCAATTTTTTTTTGAGATTTTGCTACAGTACCATCTTACATTTGAGATGGTATTGTAGCTCAATCTTATAAAAAAAAAAATATATTTTAATACACTCATTTCTCTCTCCTCTCTCATTTTAACCGTGAAATTCTCTCTCCTCTCTCATTTCTCTCTTCCTTCTCTCTTTATTTCTGCTCTCCCTTCTTCTTGCTCTATGATTCTTCACTCTCCGGCAACTCTCTAAATCGGCGTTGGATCGTCTACCATGATCGGAGAGGATCGGCGCTGGATCGTCTACCACGATCGGAGAGGATCGTCTACCACGATCAGCGTTGGATCGGCGTTGTACCAAATCTAGCTAGTGGTGGGTCTCGAGCTTCCTTCAAGGATCGGCGTTGATCGGCGAATCCGCTTCCTTCGAGCTTCGGCGGTGGTGGGTCTGGTTTTTGACCGTGGGTTGCTGTGTTTTTTTTTTTTTTTTTTTGTGGTGTTGATGGGCGGAGAGGGAGGGTGGTGGTGGTGGTGTTGATGGTCAGAGGGCAGTGTTCTGGTCATTTCTCTGGATTTTTTTTTTTTTTTTTTTGTGGTGTTGATGGGCGGAGAGGGTGGTGGTGGTGGTTTTGATGGACGGAGGGCAGTGTTCTGGTCTTTTCTCTTGATTTTTTTTTTTTTTTTTTTTTGTGTGGTGTTGATGGGCGGAGAGGGTGGTGGTGGTGGTTTTGATGGACGGAGGGCAGTGTTCTGGTCTTTTCTCTGGATTTTTTTTTTGAGTGTTGATGGTGGATTATTGGTTGCCAGTGGTGGTGGTGGTGTGCAGCGGTGGTGGCAATGATGGTGGTTCTTGAACAGAAAGAAAGAGAAAAAGAATAAAAATAAATAAATAATGTGTTGTACTGTACAGTGATAATTGTGAGATATTAATATTTTATTGCGGTAGAAATATTATTTTAATGAGTAGAATTGAGAAATAAAATTTGGGATGTTGGAGAATTGGAAAATTGTATTGTATAATTGATAAAGTTGCTTTTTGAGATGGTAAAATATGATAGGATATAGAAACCGGATGCGGATGCTCTTACTTTTTCATTTCCCCACTATCCTCTACTTTAATATCACTATTCATCTTTCCCTTCATCTTTTTTTTTATTTATCTTTTCTTATTCACACACTCTTACTAAAATTTAGAATGCAAAAAAGTAATTTACCTTTTATTTTTACATTCAAACCATAAAGAATTTTTTTTTTTCTTTTCATCTCTTTTTTCCCTTTTTTTAAATTGTTTTCCACTTCCTTTTCCTTCCTTTAAAAATAGTGTTAATTTTAGAGAGTAATTATAAATTTGACTCCCTCTTCACAATATTTGTATTGCGTTGGAACTAAACCTCTTGGCTCCCCCTATCAAAAAAAAAAAAAAAAAAAAACCTCTTCCTACCACAGATTCACAACACGAAATTGTGAGAGCATGTATATGAAATTTTCGGTGAAATTTAGGATGTATCTACTAGAATTTTTCTTGAAAGAGAGGGAAAGAAAGAACAAGCACAACTTTGGAGGTTTACGCGCATGTAAGAAATTTCCAACCCTTCTTGTCAACGTGTGAGCCTACCCCATATGAGAGCTCGGAGTAGTCTGCACAATAATTTTCCTTCAGCTAAACAATTATTGTATCAATCTCAACATCCAAAAACATTGTGCTAATTTCAAAGAGAGAGAGACAGAGTGGGGAAGACGGGCACAACTTTTGAGGAGCAAGCTGCAGAATGATGCTATGTAACGTGAAAGTTTCTAGCCCAAATCTCTTTTTTTTCCACCAAACAGTGTTAATGTCAGAGAATCTCAGTCCTCTACGAAACATTGTGTTGTGTTAATTCAAAGAGAGAGAGAGTAGATTGACACAACTTTTGAGAAAAACAGTGTAGTTGTGGAAATTTTCAACTAATTCTTTGCACCACCAAGGGAAACAGGGTGAATTTTTCCCTCTGAGAGAGGGAGAGGACAAACAAGTTTGGCATGGTGTACGAAATTTCCAACCCTTCGTTTGACGTTTTAGGAGCAGATTCCGGATCACGCGCGTGTAGGACAAACAACCTTTGTTAGTGCATAAAAGAAGACAAACAACTTCTTATTATATTGCTTTGTGACCAGTTTTTTTTTTTTTTCTTTTTGCTGAATATTGTGACCCATTCATTATAAAGTTCTTTTTACATTGCTTTTCACAAGCTTTTTAAGTAATTTTTACATTACTTTTTGACCAGTTATAAAGGTTTTTATTTTACATTACTTTTTGACTAGCAATAACGGTTAACATCATTTAATAAAGAGTTAAATAAATCTTAACTTAAACTCAACTCGGGTTCCATATAAGACAGAAAATTAAATGATCTTAGAATTTTAATAATCAGCTTGATTTAGTTTAGCACAATTACAACCTATCTCACAAGACCCGAGAATACTTTATTATTGCTCATGTTATTCAAACAAATTTAAATATATTGAGAAGGACCTGAGTTTTAAGTTTCAAGAAGTGAAAATCACAACTGCCCTGTCATTTTCCTGGGATATATTTATGGTGAAATTACCAATTCAAAAAATTCTCCCACAAAAGTTGGCATCCGCCTTGTTTAACAATAAAAAACATAAAAGGGATCCTAACAACATAACATCCTTCACTGAACAGTATTCTTAACCTCAATTTTAGCTGCTAATCTACCTCTTACAGAAGTAATAGCTTTTGTAAACTCCACTTCACCTCTCATTTCAGCATTGAGAACGCTTTTATTTTTTTTATCCCTCCAGATATGAACTAATTTGGTCAAATTGCCAAAGCCATCACGTGGCAATTCTCCTCGTATTAGATTGATGGACAAGCAAGCTAGTCAAGGGGCATCCATGAAGCTTCTAATCATGTGAAAGAGCGGTGTCAAGATGGTTGAAGGCAACCACAGTGAATACCACTTGATATCGCTCAAATATAGAGCTAGCAGAGTCTTGGAACCAAAATGAGAACTACAAATGACCCTAATCCAGTGGCAACAATCTAAGCTGGAATTCCATGTATCTAACCGTTTCAAAGTGCTTTTTGTTGAAGCTGTAGCATTGATGATGGAACATACGAAATAGTAGGAATTTAAATAGTATTTAAAAAAAAAAAAAAAAAAAACCAAACAATTCAAATACTTGGCTTCATTTAAAAATTTTTATTTTTATTTTTTATAGCTTGGATTTGGAACATACGAAATAATATGAATTGTGTTATTATGTGTTTAAAAAAAATGTTATTTTTTGAGATTGTGAAGGAAAGCCTATTGTAGCTATGGTGAAAAAGAAATGGCAATAATGAATATAGCAACTAGCAGTAAGGTTGTCCAAAAAGAAGATTTTGTTAATGGGTGTCCTTAGAGTATTTGTAAATAGACAATTTAAAAAAAAGTTTTAATACCACTTTCAAGAGAAAATATAATTAAAAAAAAAAGTAAAACAAGTTAGTTACATATATTTTTTATAATTTTTTTTAAAAAAATAGTTCTTGAACATATTTTTTCTTTTGTATAATTTTTTTTTTTTAAATAGTTCCTAAACCAATACCCTTAGGCATTGTTAGCATTGATGTGAGTTTGTTGTTACTCACATCCAAAATAGGACAAAAATAGCCAAATACTACTATTTTTTGAAATTATTAGTGTTTTATTATTGTTTGAGAAATATCTAATAAGGTACCACTTTTTTGAAACTTGAATTTTACAAACTTGGATTTGACATGAAACTCGAGTTTACAAAAAAAAGTTCATTTAGAATTGAGTTTATGAAACTCGAGTTGGGATAAAACTATTTACCTTCGTTTAAACAATGCAAAAAAAAAAAAAAAAAAACTAGATAAGTCAACAATTGTTGTGGCCTCCCATCCCACGTGAGCCTGACAAAAGAAAGAAAGAAAGAAGAGAAACCCACACCTGGAAGAATTGTGTTTAAACAATGAGAAAAAGAAAAGAAAAGTCAACAATTGTGGCCTCCCATCCCGCGTGAGCCTTACAAAAGAAAAAAAAAAAGAGAAACCCACACCTGGAAGAATAAGAAACAAAACTGAAAGCAATGAGAAAAGAAAAAAATTAGATAAGTCAACTTGAGTAGCACGTTGCAATGCACTCAGGTTTCACATAACCGAGTTCTGTGTAGTATTTTTTATGGAATTCGATTTTCTTAAACTTGAGTTCTATGTCAAACTCGAGTTTCTAAAATTCGAGTTTTAAAAAGGTGGTATATTTTTAGATATTTTTTAAACAGTGGTAAAACACTAATAATTTCGAAAAATAGTGGTATTTGGTTATTTTTGCCTCCAAAATAGTCAATTGTTGCAAGTTTGCTAATGACTGTGGAATTAAACCTGATAGATTGTTGTGTGATGAGTCCAAACTCTATAGATTCCTTAAATCACCAAAACTTATTGGTATCCTCCTAGAAAAGTTGTTTTGTGAGATATTGAGAATCTTTACATCCTCTAGACTACCTAATAAAGCTAAAATTCACAGGAAAGTTGGTTCATTGACAAGTCTAACAAAGAGTAGAGTCCGAGAATTCACAGGAAAGCGGTCGACCATGTTTCGACCGCTTCCAATTCACAAGAAAGCCAGGCTGTATCATAATGATAGCCAAATTAGGTTCAAATTACTTGAGTTGGCTATCAGCCTATCACTTCCATATAATATATATAGTCTCAAATAACAAGAATTTCAGTATCTACATATTCTCTGTACATTGCAAGGACAACAATTTAAAAAAAAAAAAAAAAAATTAAAAATCGATAGTCGGGGAGGGGAATTTGATGCTTCCTTCCAATTATAGTTATTCAATTTTAGTAGGAACACACTGTGATTTAGTATAAATTATATTTATAAAGTAAGTAACATATTAGATATTTTGTACTTACAATTAAACATTTGTCTGCCAGTCTCTTGTTTGAACTAACTTTTTAGTCTTTTTTAATTAACAAATCAAAGGGTGTGGAAGGTGGAATAAAATTATAAAAATCCTTTGGTTATTCTAATTTGAGTGTTCACACCACACACACTTTTTTTCCCTCTCCATATAATATATTTAAAATTTAAAATGAAAAAAAAAAAAATCAAATGCATGATATAAAGTAAATGGTGGAATATAGAACGTAACAAAGAGTGAGACAAAGAAAGTTTATGAGGAAGGGGGGATCGCAATTTTTGCCTCAACTCACTCACGTAGCAAGTCGTGAGTGGTAGAATAAAAATAGTGGGGCCAAAACTCTACCACTCATGACTTGCCACATTGTGGCAAAAATTATGGTTTTTGTATTTTCCAAATTTTATTGGAAAAAATGATAATGACATTCACATAATCTTCGACTTTTGGGTAGGGGGCGAAATTTCTTCATTAAATTTCCATCTATAATATCTTCTTGTTGAATTTAGAATTAGAAAGTTATAATTTAAGAGTTGGGAGCAGTACTGGGCTAGCTGTGGCTAGTCAAGTCAAGTAAACGGTTGATCGGTCCCCAAGGAAAGTGGCTGGAGCCTGGAAGCCAAATTCTCGTTTGTTTGGCTGTGTGATGTGATCTCTTAATTCCAAGGAATAAACAAGCGTGTCTGAATAACCAACAAACTATACCAATCCCAATCTGCAACATTGTTATGTTTCTTTTTTCTTTAATTGTTGGATGTGGATTAAATTGAATGGTTATGAAAATTAAGCTGGAAGCAAGAGAAAAAAAAATAAAAGTGAAGATCTAACTCAGTCGTGGCTATAATTTTTTTTTTAGGAAGCTCCTAAGAAACTTAAATTACACAAAATGTAATAAGAAAATAACTTAATATATCAATGTCACCAAAAAAAAAACCAAAAAACTATACCAATCCCAATTTGCAACATGGCTGAGTTTAGTGACTTTCGCAATTGTTATGTTTCTAAGTTCTTTAATTGTTGGACAAGGATTAAATTAGATGGTTAATAACGAAAATTAAGTTGGGATCAGGAGGAAAAAAAAAAAAAAAAAACAAAAGTGAAGACTTGACTTTGTCACGGCTATAGAAATATTTTTTTAGAGTAGCCACAAAGAAACTTAAATTACATAAAATGTAATAAAAAAAAACTTAATATATCAATGTCATAAAAAAAACACACACACACACACAAATATATGAAGTATTACAATTTCTTTCTGAAAAAAATTAAAAAAAAAAAACTCAAAAAAGATAAAGAGAATTGAAAATGTTGAGATGAAGGTAATAAAGTGAGAGAGAGTTTAAAATGATAATAGGAGAGAGAGAGAGAGAGAGAGAGAGAGAGAGAGACGAATGATACTTGTTACAATTGCGAGCCAAGTTGTTAAAAAGAGCACAATTGTTGTAACTACAAAGCCAAAGAGAGCATAACTGTCAGTACCATCAAGGAGAACTCACAACTATAATATTTCTCTTGATACTGTTTTTTAAGGAAAAAGGAAATTAGAGATTATTTTTATGTAATGGGTTAAACGAGTTACAAATTTGAATAATTCAGGTTTTTTTGGATTATGATGGGTTTTTTGTTGAATAATTTACTCAGTTATTCTTTGGTCTAGTTTTTTTTTTTTTTTTTTGATGTTGTAATTTGGGCTATTTTTTATTGTTGTTATTTAGGAATTTTTTGTTTTTTGTTTAAGGGGTTAAGGATTATATTTTGGGGCTAAAATTATTTTTGGAGTAATGCTACTTTTACAACATTTTTATAACAAATCTTATGCGACAAACTATTATTGGTGGGAAAAAAAGTGACATCGGTATTGGGCCAAAATTAGAATCAATATAATCTTACTACAAAAGATTTTTGTGAAATTATTGTAAAAATATTGTGGATGTAGCATTATTTTTATTTTTGTTGAACCAAAATTCTTATGATTCTAAAGTCAGGATGTTCATCATTTTTTATTAAGATGGTTAAAATAATATAGTTTATTTATTTATTTATTCGGATATATATATATATATACACACACACATTTTTTTTTGCAAGTCAGAATAAATATGGAACTGCCCGTGACTTGATATGGAAAATAATACATATTTTTGTCTCTTTCCATGGAATCAGTTTAATCAAATTTTTTATGTTGAATAAAACATGATATAGACCATTCAAGACATGGAACAAAATCAAAATTACAAGTCCAGTAACATGAGACTATGAATGTTGGCGATGGATTTAGCAAGATTCCCTGAAAAATTGTTGCCATCTAACATAAGAACCTTAAGTGCAGAGGCATTACCAATGTTGCTTGGTAGTTCTCCATAAAAGTTGTTACGAGATAGGGAAAGAACAACTAAATTGTCAGAGTTGAAGAGAAAAGGTGAGAGAGAACCTGTGCGATTGTTATCTGAAAGAATTATATATTCAGCTTCCATTTCAACAAGCCATTGTGATAACCTGTGAGCTGTGATGCTTCCTTCCAATTGAGTTATTCAATTTTAGTAACCAAATATAATGTTAAGGGTTCAAATTAAATTTTAAAACTTTAGGGGTAAAATTAAAATTACTCCGAACTTTAATTTTGTAAATTACAATTTAATCCAAAAAAGTGGGTTTAAGTTTAAGTTTATAGTATATACTATATGCCATATTGCCTCTCTGTCTTTTGACTCGTCTTTTGCACCATACAACATTCTACGTACGGCTGCTGAAGTTATAGCTCAAGCCCAGCCAATCACCATGGAAGAAATGAGTAAGTATAAAAATGTAATAAAGACTATAAAGGTATATCAAGAAAGCCAGGTTGCATCATAATGATGGCCAAATTAGGTTCAAATTACTTGAGTTGGCTATCAGCCTATCGAGTATTTCAGTATCTATAGTATTCTCTGTACATTGCAAGGGCAACAATTAAAAAAAAAAAAAAAACTATAGTAATTGAACTACAATCAATCATACCATCATATTTCAACAATGCTTTAAAAAAAAAAAAAAAATTAAAATTAAAAATCGATAGTTGGGGAGGAGAATTTGAATATTAAATGCCTTTATTATAAATATCAGGATTGACCAATTAAATTATAGAACTTTTAGTATATTTCAACAAAGTATATAAATACCATTTCATGCATATGTATTTTTTTTATTGGTAAGTTTATACACATATTAGTCTTAAACCCACCACCTTGTTATCCACTTGTTTTTTTATATACCTCGTATAGGTTGTTTAAACTAAAACTTATTGTTGTATGTACTTTAAATTGAATATATAATTTCTTTTATATTGTCAGTATTGAAATCGTTAGGTACTTATATAGTAAAATAGCGTGATATTCCATCATTCTTATAGTAATAGTGAATCTCATCATAAATTTAATTGATGAGATTCACTACTATTCGAGAGAAGAGTACTAAATAATTTTCTTCTAAAAAAAAAATTTACTACATGATTTTTACATGCTCATAACCATATCCTTAATTACAACTTTAGGTTTTTTCCAAAATGCACTTTGATGAAACCAAGAATTTTCAAATAGAATATATGGGACTTGGGCCTGATACGGCCCAAGTTCAAAAATTGAACTTCCGTAGCCTTTCAATCATGGGCCAAGCTAAAGCAGGTGCACATCAGTATGTGACTGCTATATAAATCGTCAAAACTGATACCAGCCCATATGTTTTTAGGCTACATTGGTCATACGCAATTAGGTAGTTTCCTTTTTAGTGACTAGTGACATCTCACAAAACCACATTGAAATTTTCAATTTTTTTACAATTCACACATCACATGTGATAAATTTAAGGACCCAACATATTTTTTGACAATACAATATATTTTGTCCTTTTTTTTTGGCTGAAACAATATATTTTGTCCTTAAAATTTAGGTTAAGTTCTATTTTATTCCATTAGATTTGAAAATTTTCTTTTCAAGCCTTAGCGCATTCACGTCAACATAGATAAAAATAAAATAGCCTCTAGTCAAAATTATAGCTAAAATTCTAGGGACCCTTTCTTTGGCTTATCAGCAAGAGCAACCTTTGCAACAGAGAATGCAGCAGCAGCAGCAGCAGCAGCAAAGACCAAGTCCCTCCTCCCACTACTGCTTCTTCTCTCTTCCTTGCTGTTGTTGAATTCCAATTTCCAAGTTGGTTTTTTCTCCTTCTGAGGCCTTGGCCACAACTAGGCTACGGCGAGCTGAGGAAGAAGGGTGTTGTTTGGTCACGGTTGAGGTTGCACTAGCTAGGAATGAGGCAATCATGGTTAGGGACGGACCTAGGTGGGGGCCAGAGCCCCCCTCCCACCGGGCCCAAAAAAAAAAAAAAAATTTTAGCAGCTAAAATTTTCAAAAATAAAGAAGAAAAGAGCTTGGGCCCCCCTTAGTTTTTAGCTCGGCCCCCCCTTAGTTTTAGCTTGGGCCCCCCTCCCAAAAATATGAACCCCTAGCCCATCATCCGGCCAGCCCAGGAGCCCATGACCCATGTAAATCTTAAAAAAAAAAAAAAAAAACTCAGCTCTCAGCAGTCCAAAACCAAACGGAGAAAGCAAAAAACGAAGGCAAAAAAAGAAAAAAAAAGAAAGGAAAGTGAGACTTGAGAGCATTGAGAGGCGAGACAGAGAGTACCCACTCACCCACCCCGTGACGTCGCCGCCCATGCCCACGCCATGTCGCCGTGATGTTTGCGAGAGCAAGACCCATCTTAATCTTGCTACCAGTACCCAGTACTCACATACACACTTTTTGAGTGTTCATGCCACATGCACACTTTTTTTTCCTTTCCACATAAAATATTTAAAATGAAAAAAAAAAAAAAAAAAAATCAAATACATGATATAAATTAGATGGTGCATAGAGTGTAATAAAGAGTGATACAAAGAAATTTTATTCAGGAAAATGATAATGACATTGACATAATCATAATCTTCTTTTTGACTTTTAGGGTAGGGGGCGAAATTTCTTTATTAAATTTCCGACTATAATATAAATATCTTCTTGTTGAATTTGGAATTAGAAAGTCAATTTCTCTTTGGTTTGGCAGTGTGATGTGGTCTTTTAATTCCACGGACAGGATAAGCGTGTTTGAAAAACCAGAAAAACTATACCAATTCCAATCTGCATGCCATTGTTATGTTTCTTTGTTCTTTAATTGTTGGACATGGATTGAGTTAGATGGTTATGAAAATTAAGTTGGGAGCAGGTGAAAAAATTGAAAGCGAAGACCTAACTCAGTAGTGGCTATAGAAATTTTTTTAGGAAAGCCACTAAGAAAATTAAATTACACAAAATGTAATAAAAAATAACTTAATATATCAACGTCATCAAAAAAACCAAAAAACTATACCAATCCCAATCTGCAACATGGCTGAGTTTAGTGACTTTCGCCATTGTTATGTTTCTTTGTTCTTTAATGGTTGGACATGGACTGAGTTGGATGGTTAAGAAAATTAAGTTAGGAGCGGGTGAAAAAATTAAAAGCGAAGACTTGGCTCAGTAGCGGCTATAGAATTTTTTTTTTAGGGAAGCCACTAAGAAACTTAAATTACACAAAATGTAATTAAAAAAAAAAACTTAATATATCAACGTCGCCAAAAAACCAAAAATCTATACCAATTCCATTGTTATGTTTCTTTGTTCTTTAATTGCTGGACGTGGATTGAGTTGGATGGTTATGAAAATTAAGTTGGGAGCAGGAGAAAAAATTAAAAGCGAAGACCTGGCTCAGTAGCGGCTATAGAAACTTTTTTAGGGAAGCCACTGAGAAACTTAAATTACACAAAATGTAATTAAAAAGAAAAACTTAATATATCAATGTCACCAAAAAACCAAAAAACTATACCAATTCCAGTTTGCAACATGGCTGAGTTTAGTGGCTTTCGTCATTGTTATGTTTCTTTGTTCTTTAATTGCTGGACGTGGATTGAGTTGGATGGTTATGAAAACTAAGTTGGGAGCGGGAGAAAAAATTAAAAGCGAAGACCTGACTCAGTAATCACTATGGAAATTTTTTTAAGGGAAGCCACGAAGAAATTTAAATTTCACAAAATGTAATTAAAAAAAAAAAAACTTAATATATCAACGTCACCAAAAAACCAAAAAATTATACCAATTCCAATCTACAGAATGGTTGAGTTTAGTGACTTTCGCCATTGTTATATTTCTTTGTTCTTTAATTGCTGGACGTGGATTGAGTTGGATGGTTATGAAAATTAAGCTAGGAGTAGGAGAAAAAATTAAAAGTGAAGACCTGACTCAGTAGCCACTATGGAAATTTTTTGAGGGAAGCCACTAAGAAAATTAAATTACACAAAATATAATAAAAAATTACTTAATATATCAATGTCACCAAAAAACAAAAAAACTATACAAATTCCAATATGCAACATGGCTGAGTTTAGTGACTTTCACCAATGTTATGTTTCTTTGTTCTTTAATTGTTGGACGTGGATTGAATTGGATGGTTATGAAAATTAAGCTGGGAGTAGGAGAAAAATTAAAAATGAAGACCTGACTCAGTAGCAGCTATAGAAATATTTTTTAGGGAAGCCACTAAGAAACTTAAATTATACAAAATGTAATAAAAAAAAGAACTTAATATCTCAAGTCACGAAAAAACCAAAAAATTATACCAATCCCAATCTGCAACAGGGCTGAGTTTAGTGACTTTCACCATTGTTATGTTTCTTTGTTCTTTAATTGTTGGACGTGGATTGAGTTGGATAGTTATGAAAATTAAGCTGGGAGCAAGAGAAAAAATTAAAAGTGAAGACTTGACTAGGTAGCGACTATAGAAATATTTTTTTAGGGCAACTACTAAGAAACTTAAACTATACAAAATGTAAAAAAAAAAAAAAAAAAAAAAAAACTTAATATATCAACGTCACCGAAAAAACCAAAAAAACTATACCAATCTTGATCTGCAACATGGCTAAGTTTAGTGACTTTCGCCATTGTTATGTTTCTTTGTTCTTTAATTGTTGGACGTGGATTGAATTGGATGGTTATGAAAATTAAGCTAGGATTAGGAAAAAAATTAAAAGTTAAGACCTGACTCAATAGCCGCTATAGAAATTTTTTTAGGGAAGCCACTAAGAAATTTAAATTACACAAAATGTAATTAAAAATATTACTTAATATATCAATGTCACCAAAAAACTATACCAATCCCAATATGCAACATGGTTGAGTTTAGTAACTTTCGTCATTGTTGTGTTTCTTTGTTTTTTAATTGTTGGGCGTGGATTGAATTGGATGTTATGAAAATTAAGTTGGGAGTATGAGAAAAAATTAAAAACAAAGACTTGACTTAGTAGCGGCTAAATAAATATTTTCTAGTGAAGCCACTAAGAAACTTCAATTACACAAAATGTAATAAAAAGAAATAACTTAATATATCAACATCACCAAAAAATTATACTAATCCCAATTTGCAACATGGCTGAATTTAGTGACTTTCGCCATTGTAATGTTTCTTTATACTTTAATTGTTGGATGTGGATTGAGTTGGATGGTTATGAAAATTAAGCTGGGAACAGGAGAAAAAATTAAAAGCAAAGACCTGACTCGGTAGCGGCTATAGAATTTTTTTTAGGGAAGCCACTAAGAAACTTAAATTACACAAAATGTAATATATATATATATATATATATATATATATATATAAAACTTAATATAACAACGTCACCAAAAAAAAAAAAAAAAAATTATACCAATCCCGATCTGCAACATGGCTGAGTTTAGTGACTTTCGCCATTGTTATGTTTCTTTGTTCTTTAATTGTTGGATGTGGTTTGAGTAGGATGGTTATGAAAATTAAGCTAGGAATAAGAGAAAAAAATTAAAAGTGAAGACCTGACTCAGTAGCCGCTATAGAAATTTTTTTTTAGGGAAGCCACTAAAAAACTTAAATTTCTCAAAATGTAATTAAAAAATAACTTAATATATCAATGTCACCAAAAAACTATACCAATCCCAATATGCAACATGGCTGAGTTTAGTGACTTTTGCCATTGTTATGTTTCTTTGTTCTTTAATTGTTGGACATGGATTGAATTGGTTGGTTATGAAAATTAAGTTGGAAGTAGGAGAAAAAATTAAAAGCGAAGACCTGACTCAGTAGCAGCTATAGAATTTTTTTTAGGGGAGCCACTAAGAAACTTCAATTACACAAAATTAAATGTAATAAAAAGAAATAATTTAATATATCAACGTCACCAAAAACTATACCAATCCCAATTTGCAACATGGCTAAGTTTAGTGACTTTCACCATTGTTATGTTTCTTTGTTCTTTAATTGTTGGATGTGGATTGAATTGGATGGTTATGAAAATTTATCTGGGAGCATGAGAAAACATAAAAAGCCAAGACCTGACTCAACAGCGGCTATAGAATTTTTTTTAAGGAAGCCACTAAGAAATTTAAATTACACAAAATGTAATAAAAAAATAACTTAATATATCAACGGTACCAAAAAAAACTATACCAATCCCAATTTGCAACATGGCTGAGTTTAGTGACTTTCGCCATTGTTATGTTTCTTTGTTCAAAAACTTAAACTACACAAAATTTAATAAAAAAATAAAAAAATAACTCAATATATCAATGTCACCAAATAAACTTTACCAATCCCAATTTGCAACGTGGCTGAGTTTAGTGACTTTCGCCATTGTTATGTTTCATTGTTCTTTAATTGTTGGACGTTGATTGAATTGGATGGTTATAAAAATTAGGCCAAGAGCAGGAGTAAAAAAAAAAAAAAAAAGTGAAGACTTGACTCAGTGGCAGCTTTAGAATTTTTTATTTATTATTTATTTTTTTATTTTAGGATAGCCACTAAGAAAATTTACACAAAATGTAATTAAAAATAACATAATATGTCGACATCAGAAAAAAAAAAACTTAAATATATAAAGTATTACAATTTCTTTTTACTAACAAAGAAAAAAATGCTCAAAAGAGATAAAGTGAGAATTGAAAATGTTGTGATGAAGGTAATAACGTGAGAGAGATTCTGAAATAATAGTAGAATATATATATATATATATATATAGAGAGAGAGAGAGAGAGAGAGAGAGAGAGAGAGAGAGAGAGAGAGAGAGAGGACGAATGATATTTTCTACAATTGTGAGCCAAGTCGCTAAGAAGAGCACAATTGTTGTGACTGCAAAGCTAAAGAGACTATAACTACCATCACCACCAAGGATAACTCACAATAATAATATTTCTCTTGATACCATTTTTTAAGAAGAAATTAAATTAGAGATTATTTTTATGTAATAGGTTAAACGAGTTACAAATTTGAATAATTTTGGTTATTTATTTATTTAATTTTTTTTAAGGGGTTTAGGATTATATTTTGGGGCCAAAATTATTTTTGGAGTAATGCTATATTTACAATATTTCTACAACAAATCTTATGCGACAAACTATTATTTGTGGGTAAAAGGTGATGTTAATATTTGGCCCAAATTAGAATTAGTAACAGCTTACTACAAAAGATTTGTTGTGAAATTATTGTGAAAATGTTGTAAATGTAGCATTACTCTTATTTTTGTTAAATCCAAATTCTTATGATTCTCAAATCAGGGTGTTCAATATTTTTTATTAGGGTGGTTGAAACAAGTTAGTTATTATTATTATTATTATTTTTGCAAGTCAGCATAAACATAGAGTCGCCCTGCGCTTGAGTCATTTAGAGCTAATATCATTTGAACACACATATATTGTACAACCAAGTCTTAATTTTTTCATCACCAGCCTTTTAAAATATGAACTGCAAAGTTATGACCATGACATGAGGAGGACATACCAAGCTTCGAATTTAAGCAGCAATCTGACTTTCTCAGTCTTGCCTAGTTATAGTAATAATAATATAAACAATTCAAGAAATGTAACAAAATCAAAATTACAACACTTTATTCTATTATCTTTTATGTTGAATCCACTAATGGTAAGGAATTCAATCAATTTACTTAAAGTGGTTGTAACAAAGTTAGCTTCTGCCATTATGGACTCTATAGCAATATGAACGTTACGTGTTGTATTTGTTCTAATTATCACCACTATTGCACTCGTAATATTTATTATTGAAAAGAATAAAAAATTAAGATCATCCCCCAAAATTGCTTTCTTGTACATTGCATGACATGGTAATTTTTAACCAAATTTTGACAAATGATAAGTTTTACCTGAATATTTTCCTTCTTGTAAGAACAAATAGAATGAAACAGGTGTTTCATGACCTTCAAAGCAAAAAATCTTTCTTCTAGCTAAATCCCAAACCTCTTACCAAAAAAAAAAAAAAAAAAAAAAAATTAACCTATTAAAATTTCAGAGAAAAGGAAAATCCCATCAAGAAAAGTAGAAAACAAAAACAATTTTAACTATTTCTCCCTATTATCAAATAAAAAGAACTGCTGGTGCTTTTGTTAAAAGGACTAAAGGAGCAAAAAAGCGAAAGAACTTAGTTTGTGAAAACTGTGGTGAAGTAAGAAAAAATTTCAAAATTGAACTTCCAGAGAGCAAATAAAAGATTAAACTATGGTAACTTTGTTACGTTGATAAATTATAATATGGTGTAAATTTGTGAGGCTCACAAAGCTAATGTGTCAAAATTTTAAAAGGTCAATAAAAAGTCAAAGATTTCAATTTTATATTATTTATAGAATATAGATTACAACTTTTTTTTTTTTTTTTGGAGAAAGTGAGTATAGATTACAACTTAATTAAGTTTTTTTTCCTTCCAAAATACAGTTTGAACTTTGAAGGGAACTAACTACTAAGAATTGTCAAATATAATTTATGGGAAAAGCTTTCTCTTCAAACTAGTTTGGAGAGAAACTTTTCAAACTTTTCATATATCTTTTTAATATTGGTTGTGAATTTTGAAAATCTAATCGTTAGATTGCATGTTTCTATTATATCCTCCATACTTGCAAAATTTCAAGAAGATCAAAGATCAATAGCTATGTCGTCAATCAAATATTTAAATTTCAAGTTTTTGTGGTCTAAAATTATGCATAAAAAATAAGTTTATAGATTGAATAGTAAAAGACATCAGATTTAAACACAATTTGACATGTGTGTTCAAAACATAAAGAACATGTAATCCAACAATTAGATTTTCAAAATTCACATCAAATAAAAAGATATAGGAGGAGTTTGAAGGGAAACCTTGTCGGAATTCATGGGACTTAGGCCTGACACAGGCCGAGTTTACAAATTGAACTCTCATAGCCTTTCGACTGGGCCAACCTAAAGCAGGTGCACATCAATAGGCGATTGCTTCCTTTCCAATTATAGTTATTCAATTTTAGTAACGATATGTAATATTAAGGCTTCAAATCCAAATTTTAAAACGTTAGGGGTAAAATCAAAATTATCCCAAACTTTAATTTTGTAAATGACAATTTAATCCAAAATACAATGGGTTTAAGTTTAAGTTTATGAATTATAGTATACTAGTCGCAAACCCACTCGATACTCAGAAAAATTTGACAATTTGTTTTTTTGTTAAATGAAAAATGAAAATAGTATATGAGACTTATAAGTACTAGTCTCAAACCCTTCTTAAAATGATGTGATTATTTTCTAAAAAGTATAGTTGATACAATAAATTAGATTTTCTAAATTAAGCTAGTTATATTTGTTATTTGAAAGTATTTTAAATTTTGTAAGTTTTTTTTTTTTTTTTTTTTTTTTTGATCTAGGAAACATAGTGCATTTTACATTCAATTATTATATAATGCAAGATGTTTGATAAATAATTTAATATGTGGTTGGAATTTATTTCCAATGCTCCTTATAGTCGGTTCATCATCTATACTTCTTGAATGATTTAAAAAAAAAAAAACAGATATAAGAATGTACTTATTTTATGAGAAAAATAAGAAAAATTACACTAAGAAAAATGTAATTTTATAAGAATGTAAAAACATTACAATAAGAATGTGATATAATTGTTAATGAAGCAGCTCATCTTTCCACACAAATCTCTCCTCCCAAAGAATCACCAAAGTGGAATGAAGTGAACCGAATTGACCAAAGTAGACTGAAATTAACCAAAGTGGACTAAAAGGGCCAAAGTTGACTGAAAAGGAATGAAGTCGACCAAAGGACTGAAATGTATCAAAATAACCAAAGTGGACCAAAAAGATCAAAATGGACCGAAGTGAACCAAGGGACCAAACTTAACCAAAATGCTACGCTGGTGTAGCTAAATAGGAGTGTAGTAATAATAAATGCCACATGTCAATTTTAAAATATTATTATATAGATACTATATGGTGTCCCTGTGCTTTGACTCTCGACTTTTGCACCATACAAACATTTTATAGCTACTCAAGTTAAGAGGGCTCAAGCCCAGCCAATCCCCATGGAAGAAATGAGATAAGTACAAAAATGTGATAAAGACTATAAAGGTATATGAAGAAAGCCAGGTTGTATCATAATGATGGTCAAAATAGGTCCAAACTATGAAATTACTTGAGTTGGCTATCAGCACTTCCATATAATATATATAGCCTCAAACACGAAGTATTTCAGTATCAAAAATATTTTGTGCATTGCTAGGACATTAAAAATATTTTATTCAACAATTAAAGACGCCATAGATTAAAACTCTTTAAAAAAAAAACCTAGAACCAATTATACCATCATATTTCAACAATGCTTTTTTTTTTTTTTAGTTAAAAAAATCGATAATTGAGGTTGTCAATTATAAATATTAGAAGTTGTCAATTAAATCGTAAAACTTTTGGCATATTTCAACAAAGTATATAAATATTATGTTTTTTTTTTTAATTGGTAAGTTTATACACATATTAGTCTTAAACCCACCACCTTACTATCTACTCGTTTTTTTTTTATAAACCTTGTATAGGTGGTTTAAACTTTAAACTAAAATTTATTGTTGTATGTACTTCCTCAAATGGAAATATACAATTTCTTTTATACAATGATTATGGAAATCGTTGGGTACTTTCATAGTAGAACAACGTTATACTTCATCATTCTCATAATAATGGTGAATTTCATCATAAATAATTAGGGAGATTCACTACAATATGAAAGAAGAGGGTACCACGTTGCTGTACTCCTAGAGTACTACATATTACATGATTATTACATGCTTGACTTTCTACTCCGTAACCATATTCTTAATTACAACTTTTTTCCTTTTTTTTTTCCCCAAAATGCACTTTGATGGAACCAAGAATTTTCAAATAGAATTTATAGTACTTGGGCCTAACACGGCCCAAGTTCAAATATTGAACTTTCATAGCCTTTCGACCATGGGTCAAGCTAAAGCAGTTGCCATCAGTAGGTGACTGCTGTATAAATAGTCAGCCCATATGCTATTAGGCTACATGGGCCATACAAGTGAAGCAATTAAGGTAGTTTCTTTGTAATCATATTGAAATTTTCAATTTTTTTTTTTAAAAAAAATTCACACATCACATATGATAATTTTAAGGACCAAACATACACAATAGTTTTTTTATGAGTAAAAAAGCTTTTCAAATTTTAAAAAATAAAAGCAGAATTTAACCCAAATAATTTATTTTCACCCTGTTTTTTTGAATGATTCAACAATTAAATCAATGCATAAATAAGAGCAAGTACCATAAGTCCATGAATGAAGGCCCAAAGGTCCATAAGCAAGTACAGCGTGACAGCCCCTCGTGACAAAAGTGAAAGTAGATAAAGCTCCCTTTGATCCTATTGGTTGAAGTCAATCTAAGTGGGCACCACCAGATAGAATCTCTTCGTATACGGGACCCACATATCCACATGACCATGAACACGTGGCGCATATTCACTGATTCTAATAGGTTTTGTTATCTGCTATGTCACAGTCAAATCGCCAGAAAGAATCATAAAATGACCAGCAGGTAACACACTGAGGACGTGGACTGTGTCTTCACACACTTGTCCCACCACAACAAACAGCTCAGGTGATAATAATAATCTCTCAAGGAAGTTTCTTCACTAGATTTAATTTTTTAATTTTTTTTTATTAATTAAAGTCTTGAATGTTATGAAATTGACTCATTGAGAATAAAAAAAAAAAAAAAAAAAAATCTGATATTGGTTAATGCCTTATAGTGTTTTTAAGGGAGATATTCAAAATTCAAATCGTTCGTTTTCCGATATCAAATTATCAAAGAATTAAAATTATGAAACTGTTTTAATTTCAAGTTTTTATTCATTTTTGTTATTCTGGATTGTAATAAAGTAGAGAAAAAAAAATTGTTGATAAAATTTTTACACTTCATTTAAATAACTACTTTTGAGTTTCGATTTGGCCAAACGAATTTTCTTATTTTTCACTTTCCCATTGCAAACTTTAATTTTATTTGAATACAAATATGATTTCAACTCCTTAATCCTTACCCAATGACTACCAAATTAATTTATATGCAAATCAAAGGTGAAATGTTCAATTTATAATTGATGTAAGAAATTGTTATCTATCTATACTACTAAGTACTAATAACAGGATTCCCTGTTTGAGTTTCATCATTTTGTATACTAAAATATTCTCATACAAATTCTTAAACTCTCTAAAATTTCCATATCTTTTAGTTAAATAATTTTAAATTTAAAAACACAAACTAGTTAAAAAATCAATTTGTTATTTTTTAAAAATTTCCTAAGTTTTAGACTTTTTTCTTTTTCTTCTCCAATCTGAATTACCCATTTTTTATTTTAAATTCAATTTTCGAACATTTATCAACTCTCACATAGAGAAAGATCCTAAAAATTAGAACACTATCTTAATCTCACATTTAAATATTATGATACTAAACCCAAAATAAAAAATAAAAAAAAGCCTCATCGCGATAGTTTCTTCACTAAAAAATTGATGTTAATAGTAAGTCAAAATAAAAACTAATAAAAATTTATCAACTCAACTATTATGAAAATTACTATATTAAACTTGTTTTGTCTTTTCCATTACTTAAAAAAAATTTAACTCATCTAGTCACATCTCCTATTGATATTCAATTTTTGGAACCACACGTGGTCTTGTGATTTTATATTCTTCTGCTAATTATTATTATTGGTCTCATGGGGCTTCTGCTCTTAAAACAAATATATAAAATACTTTAAAATAAATGCCAAAACAAAAAATCTTATAAATTAATGTAATAAGAGTAGTTGGACCTCCTTTGAAGTATTAGCCTTGTAGGTACAAATACAATCCACAAAACTTAAAATAGAGAAGAATATACTAGACAAATACGTAACCTCAACCATGTATGACAAAACAATCTTTTGCTTCTGCCTGGACTAATTCTTGATGAATATAACATTGACTTGACTTGTACCGGATGCTTCTATTTGCAAAGTATTCCCAAAGCAGTAATTTAATCAGAGAAATAAACAAAAAATTACTAAAAAATAACGTATTGGAACTTGTGGTTTGTTAATTTAATCAAATATTAATTCATGTCTAGATTCTAATTACATATATAGTGATACCTAAAAATAAATCATGGTCAACTGGAAAAGCAGAGGGATCCAAGGCTGACGGATGGGGATTCGGAGCCTTTCGGCAGCACTACAATGAATTGACGGCGACATGGCTGACGGGGATAAGGCAAGCCGACGACCCCTATGCCGACGGATATGTGTAAAATTCTGACTTGGCCACCACGCGTGGTATTTAAGGAAATTACTCGTATCCCACGATCAATATTAGAATCCTATAAGGAAAGGATTCCGCGATCCGCGCCCATGGGGATCCCCATAAGGAAAAGACTTCTACTCCAAAGAAAAAGGTCAACCCTCAACTACTATAAAAGCCTAATACTCTCGTAAATCGAGGTACGCATAATTAACCCCTCTCTAGCACTCTAGAGTTGAAAGAAGTTCTAACTTGACCTTCGGAGGGTATTTGGCCGGCACCACACTGGTGCTCTCTGTTAGGTCCTCTTTTCTTTGTGCAGGTGTCGTTTCGAGGGTACGAGCATCGTGCAACTCACTGTTGATATTTTCGGCATCATCAGTTGGCGCCGTCTGTGGGAAACTCGTAATTAAGCCATATTATCGTTTCCCGGACTAAAGGGTTGCATGGTACTCACTTGCTCAATGGCAACTACTAATGACGTACAAGGAGAGGAACCACCCACGACTGCCCTCGAGAGACAAGTTCGGATTCTCGGTGCCGCCATGGAGCGTCTCACCAAACAGAACCTCGACTTGGAAGAACAGTTGCGCCAGAAGAATGCAGCACTAAATGACCAACCAGAAGATCAGGAAGGGACTAGCGCTCCAAAGAAGAATCAGGAGAAACCTGAGGGCAGCCATGCCCTAAGCAGGCCGGAGAGGCAGCACGTGAGCATGCCATCCCTCACGGATGCGACTCCACCACATATTATCGCTGAGATGCAGGCAATGAGGGAACAGATGGAGGTTATGATGAACGCCCTCAAGGGGCGAGTCTCCAGTGATCTTGACGACCTAGTCAACTGCACCGACTCGCTCTTCACTATGGCCGTGAACTCCTTCCCCTTACCCCACAAGTTTCGCATGCCGAATATAGATAGCTATGACGGAGTGAAGGATCCTCTGGATCATTTGGAGACTTTCAAGACCCTGATGCATCTTCAGGGGGTAGCAGACGAGATTATGTGCAGGGCCTTCCCCACGACACTCAAAGGCCCCGTAAGGGTATGGTTCAGCCGACTGACCCCCAACTCTATCAGCCTTCAAGGAGCTAAGCGCTTAGTTCACTACGCACTTCATTGGGGGACACAGGTATAAAAAGTCCACGGCATGTTTGATGAGTATCAAGCAAAGAGAGGATGAGACATTAAGATCCTACATAACACGCTTTAATAAGGAAGCGCTATCGGTTGACGAAGCCGACGACAAGATACTTGTAGCAGCCTTCACAAATGGGTTGCGAAAGGGCAAGTTTTTGTTCTCCCTATACAAAAACGACCCGAAGACCATGTCGGAAGTACTCTATAGGGCTACTAAGTATATGAATGCTGAGGACGCGTTGCAGGCCCGGGAAGAGAAGCCGAGGAAAAGGGAGAGGCAGGAAGATGCATGACCAGACCAAGGGAGGAAGAGGCCCAGAACAGGAGATCGAAGAGACGAAAGGCGTTCTAAACCTCTGGGAGGAAGATTCACAAGCTTCACCCCGCTGACCACTCCAATAGATCAAGTCCTAATGCAGATAAAGGACGAAGGGGCTTTGACCTTCCTTGGAAAGCTGAAGGGAGATCCTAGCAGGCGTTCTCGAGACAAGTACTGCTGCTTTAACCGAGATCACGGCCATGACACAGCCGACTGTTACGACTTGAAGCAACAAATCGATAGGCCCTTATCAGGCAAGGGAAATTGCAGAAGTTCATAAGCAAGGAAAGAACGGATCTAGCACCTCTAGAGCACCCCCCCTGACGGGATAATGACCGTCCAAGACCTCCCGTTGGTGACATACGAATGATTGTAGGAGGGATGGCTACTGGGCAGTCCAAAAAGGCTCGAAAGACGTACCTCCGGATGGTCCAAAACGTCCTGCTGACGGGTCCAGTGCAAAAGGTAGCTCGAAGGGAAAGCCTCATTATCGAGTTCTCGGAAGAAGATGCACGACGTCTTCACCACCCGCACGACGATGCGCTTGTTGTTAGCCTACAGGTTGGGGACTACAACTTGCATCGGGTGTTGATCTACAGTGGCAGCTTGGCAGACATCTTGTACTGCCCGGCATGCCAGCAGATGAAAATTAGTAAGGAACAACTGGTTCCAACGAATGCCCCACTTGTCGGTTTTGGAGGTGCAAAGGTGTTTCCGCTGGGCGCGGTCACGTTGGCCGTTACAGCAGGCGACTATCCCCAGTAAATCACGAAGGACGTAACGTTCCTCGTGGTCGACCATTCATCTGCCTATAATGCTATCCTAGGGCGACCCACCCTCAACGCATGGAAAGCGGCAACTTCAACTTATCATTTAATGATCAAGTTCCCAATTGAATACGGAGTCGGAGAACTGCGTGGGAACCAGATTGACGCACGTGAATGCTACGTGGCCATGATGGAAATGGATGATCGCCTCCAAACCATGAGCATAGAACACTGGAGCACGACGGAGCCAGTCGAGAAGCTTGAAGAGATACCCCTGGACGACTCCAGACCTAACCAGACAACGAGGATTGGAACCCTCGCAAGTCCCGCAATCCGGCAAACGCTTACAGCATTCCTCAAAGAGAATCAGGACGTATTCGCCTGGAGTCACGAGGACATGCCAGGAATAGACCCTTCAGTCATGGTGCATAGGCTGAATGTATCACCATCCTTTCTGCCCATCCGGCAGAAGAAGCGGGTCTTCGCCCCAGAACAGGATCAAGCCATAGCCGAAGAAGTCCGCAAGCTACAAGAGGCAAATTTCATTAGAGAAGTCTACTACCCCGACTGGCTAGCAAACGTAGTGATGGTCAAGAAAGCTTCCGGGAAATGGAGGATGTGTGTAGACCTCACTGATCTAAACAAAGTATGCCCTAAAGACAGCTACCCTCTCCCGAGAGTCGACACTCTAGTAGACTCTACGGCTCAACACCAGCTGTTAAGTTTCATGGACGCTTTCTCTGGCTACAACCAAATCAAGATGCACGATGATGATCAAGAAAAAACTTCCTTCGTAACCAGCCAGGACTTTTCTGCTACAAGGTAATGCCGTTTGGTCTAAAAAATGCGGGCGCAACGTATCAAAGGCTTATGAACAAGATGTTCGCACGGCAGATCGGGAGAAACGTCCAGGTGTACGTAGATGATATGCTGGTTAAAAGTCGAAGGGAAGAAGATCATTTGGAAGACCTCAGGGAAACGTTCAACACTCTTCGCTCTTACAACATGAAGCTTAATCCGGGGAAGTGTGCCTTTGGGGTGACGGCAGGAAAATTCTTAGGATTCATGGTCTCCCAGAGGGGCATCGAGGCCAATCCAGACAAGATCCGGGCTATAATGGAGATGGCACCACCAAAGAATGTAAAGGAAGTACAAAGCCTCAACGGCAAGATAGCAGCGCTAAACAGGTTCGTCTCCAGGGCGACAGACAAATGCTTACCTTTCTTTCGCACGCTAAAAAGGTCTTTCGAGTGGACCACTGAGTGTCAACAAGTGTTTGAGGAGTTGAAAGCTTACCTCGCTTCCCCACCACTACTGAGTCCCTCGCAACTAGGGGAAGAACTCTTTCTCTATCTCGCCGTCTCCCCAGCCGCCGTCAGTGCCACCTTGATCAGAGAAGAAGAGAAAGTACAGAAACCTGTGTATTACACTAGCCGGGCATTACGCGGAGCTGAAGAAAGATATCCACCCATGGAAAAGCTTGCTTTCGCGCTGGTTACGGCATCACGCAAACTAAAGCCGTACTTTCAGGCCCACACGATGATTGTCTTAACCGATAAGCCTTTGCGACGGGCAATGAGCAACCCAGAAGCTGTTGGGTGCTTGGCACTTTGGGCCATAGAGTTAAGCGAGTTTGACATCCAATATCGCCCGCGGACCGCCGTTAAGGGACAGGTCGTTGCAGATTTCATAGCAGAATTCATGAATGGTGAGGACGGGGGGGCAGAAGAATCCCCGCAATGGAGCATACATGTAGATGGATCCTCCAACAGGCAGGCCGGCGGAGCCGGCGTCGTACTACAGTCACCCGAAGGAGATACGGTAGAGTGTATGGTTCGCCTTGAATTCCCTACCACCAATAACGAGGCGGAGTACGAAGCTCTGATAGCAGGGCTTGACCTCGTAAAAGCAGCAGGAGCCGAAAAAGTGATCGTTTACTGTGACTCACAAGTCATAGTCAACTAGATAAGTGGGGAGTATGAATGTAAAGGCGAAAGAATGAAGAAGTATCTAGACCAAGCAAGAAAGAGGATAAACGAGCTGAAGGTCAAAATTATACAGATCTCCCGGGGAGAAAACGAACAAGCCGACCGCTTGGCCAAAGCTGCCTTAGTCGAACACATGACCACCATTAGTAATATACTCTCCTTCACACAGCTCTCTCCACTCATAAATACTGTCGACGTACAGGAGCTCGGTCCCCAAAGCGATTGGACCACGCCGTTAACCTCTTTCTTGAAGAACGGCATATTGCCAAATGAGAAGGAAGCGGCAAGAAAACTGAAGGTTCAAGCAGCAAGGTTCGTGCTGATAAAAGATGTCTTGTATAAGAGAGGTTTCTCCCGCCCCTACCTACGATGCTTAGGTCCTGAAGAAGCAGATTACATCACGAGAGAAGTGCACGAAGGAATCTGCGGAAACCACTCAGGATCAAGATTGCTAGTACACAAGCTAGTACGAACTGGGTACTTTTGGCCAACCATGCAGAAGGATGCCGAGATTTATGTGAAGACCTGCGACAAATGCCAAAGGTTCAGCAACGTCATCAAACAACCACCCGAAGAACTCACCCCGATGACGGCACCGTGGCCGTTCACTCAGTGGGGGTTGGACATCATGGGGCCGTTCCCCACGGCAATACGACAACTGAAGTTTTTAATTGTCGGCATTGACTACTTTATGAAGTGGGTGGAAGCTGAAGCCTTGGCCACCATTACAGAAAAAAACGTACGGAGCTTCGTTTGGCGATGCATCATATGCAGGTTTGGCATTCCAAGAGTCTTAGTCTCAGACAACGGGAAGCAATTCGACAACGACTCCTTCAGGGACTTCTACTCGCAGTTGGGGGTACGGAACCACTACTCCTCCCCCGCCCACCCCCAAGCCAATGGACAGGTCGAAGTCACAAACTGGTCCTTGCTAAAGATTATCAAGACCCGGCTCGAGGGGGCAAAGGGCATATGGGCTGAAGAGTTGCCGAGCATACTATGGGCCTACAGGACAACAGCAAGGACACCAACAGGAGAGACATCATTCCGATTAACGTACGGAAACGAAGCAGTCATCCCAGCCGAAGTCGGCCTTACAAGCTACAGGGTGCACAACCATGACGAAAAGAGGAATGACGAGGCCATACGTCTGCAACTTGATCTGGTGGACGAAGTCAGGATGGCAGCAGAACAAAGGCTTGCACGGTACCAGGACCGCATGGCCAAGCATTACAACTCCCGGGTCAGACACAAAGACTTCTAGGAGGGAGACCTCGTTCTGAGAAAGGTTATGGGCGCAGCAAGGGACCCCACCCAAGAAAAGCTCGGCCCAACTTGGGAAGGGCCCTACCGAGTTGCGGCATGGCAAAGGAAGGGCACCTACCATCTAGAGGCACTGGACGGACGGAAGCTACCACATCCATGGAATGCGGAACATTTGCGGAAATACTACCAGTAGGGGCGGCGGCATGAAAAGCAACAACACCTTTTTTGAGTGCACTAAGACTTATCGATTACCTTTTTAAGTATTTGCTACAATAAGCCCAAAGGGCAGTCTTTTTTTTCCTACTTAAGTATTTGCTACAATAAGCCTAATGGGCAGTTTCTTCTACTTATGTTTTTGCTACAATAAGCCCAAAATGGGCAGATTTTGTTTTCGAACTACTTTTTATATTGATACATGACAATGAGAGTTTATTCAGAATTACTGAAGTATCTACTTACAAGTTCAAGTTCACAAAACGTGGACGGTCTAACTAAAAGACTGGGAAAGTGGCTAAGTCCACAATAAGCTCAGCTCTCAAGCTGACGATCTAACTAAAAGACTGGGAAAGTGGCTAAGTCCACAATAAGCTTAGCTCTCAAGCCGACGGTCTAAATAAAGGACAAAAATTGGTCAAGTCCACAATAAACTCAGCTCTCAAGTTGACGGTCTAACTAAAAGACTGGGAAAGTGGCTAAGTCCACAATAAGCTCAGCTCTCAAGCTGACGGTCTAAATAAAAGACTAAAAAAGTGGTCAAGTCCACAATAAACTCAGCTTTTAAGCTGACGAAAATACTAAAAGTTTTCAAGCCCACAATCGTCTCAGCTCTCAAGCTGACGGTCTAAAGGACTAAATGTGGTTAAGACCACAATCATCTCAGCTCTCAAGCTTACAATCAAATTAAAAGACTGAAAAAGTGGTTAAGTTCGGCAAATAAGCTGACAGTTACAATAAAGACCGACGATTAGTCATAAACATAATGAGCAAATAAGCTGACGGTTACAATAAAGACCGGCAATTAGTCATAAACATCATGGGTAGAAATATGCTGACAGTCCAGTAAGAGCCAAGGAAACTAGTCCAAAAGCTGACAGTTCGAATAAAACTGACGGCTATATTAAACGGGCATCACAACTGCGTTCTATTGGGTCATAAACAAAAACTAAGCGAGCCCAACATTAAATATAAAAGAATAAAACAAGAGTATTTCAAACAGGAGAGCGACGGCCTTATTAAAACAGTAATTTAAAGGTTGACGGCCTCAGTCAGCAGAAAAGAAAGTAAATTTGTAAAGAGCGAATAACATACATAAAAAGTGACGGAAGTAAATCTCTGTTCAAATTGAAACCCCAATGACAAAAGGGGAGCTTAGAAAATATTATTCAAAATACAACTACAAATAGAAAAAATACAAAGAGCGTCACTTAGGGCCTCTCTACTTCTGGGGAGCTGACGGGTCTTCCACTACGAGGATCTCAGGTGAAGGGTGGACAGGAGGATTCGCAGCAGGTTGGGCTAAAACAACTCCAATACCTGCATGTGGAGAATCCTCTTGGTCGTCACCACCAGCAGTACGGGCGTCGGTAGCAGGCGTCATCGGCTGAGCGTCGTCCAGGGTAATTCCTAATAGATCCAGTTCAGGGAAAGCTGACGCAACTTGTTTGAGACAGTCATCGAATCCCGTGCCATAATAGCCACCGCAAGAATCGATGAAAGAGTCTGACGCTTTGAATTTCTCAACGGCGTCAGTCCCCGCCGTCTCCAACTGGCTACGAAGAGTCGTCAGCTCTCTCCAGCTCTCCCTTCTGATGGCTCGCCTCTTCCAACTTCTCCCTTACCTCTTTTACCTCGACGTTAAGTACACGCACCGCCTCCTTATACTGAGCCTGCTGGTCTCGCATGTTAGCATTATGTTTGCTAACACGAGTGACGACCCCCTCCTTGGCCACGCACCGGTCTTGAAGCGCCTTCACGCGAACCAAGGCCTACAAAAGAATATAACCGACAGTTATTTAACAAGAAAGATTAACCAAGGATCAGTTAAAGGCAGATGACTTACCCGTGAGAGATCAAACAGAGCAGACGACCCCAGTTCTTCCGTCCCCAGCTGAGCACAGGGATCTATATCCGTCGGTCTTATAAGTGATTCAATTGTCTCGACGGCAAAATCCTTATGCGTCAACAGGCTACGGGGCCCCTTCAGGACGGGACCAGAAGAAGTCATAACACCCTTCCCTGCTCCATGGCTTGACTTGGGGGTCGACTCGTCAAGGAGCTCAGGAGTGATGGCTGTCTTCTTCAAGGGTCGATTGACCTCCCCGTCAGATTTCCTCTTCATAGAACCCTTAGTGACGGTCTGGGGGGCAGACGTAGACGTCACCTCCCCCTTCGCCTTCTTTTTCTCCTTTTGGCGAGCAGCGGCAGCCCTGATCCGTTGCTTAGCTACGTCCATCTCTGCAAAAAAAAAAAAAAAAAAAAAAAAAAAAACATATAAGGAAAACTGACGACGAAAAGTACAAAATTAACCAAATAAGGTCAACTCACGGTGACGGGAAAATTCTTCCAGCCTACGAGCTTCAGGCGTCGGTTCGGGACCTCCATAGTACGCGTGAAGAGTGTCAAGGGTAATTAAGTCCCGACACGATCGCTCTTCTATGGGTATCTCCAAAACGCGACGGATGAAATCTTCCTGCTTGTCGGTTATTGATGGACGAGTGAAGGCTGAAAAAGAACAAATTTGCTACATTAGTGCCTTTTCAAAAAATAGTGATACGTACCGAACTAACGAGGATAAAAGCTGACGGTCAAAACCTGACTCTCTAGCGAATGCCCAAGTATTGTCGAAACAACCAAGGGGTATCGTTTCCCACTCTTCTTGACGGCACACCCAATCCGTTCCTTCCACAAAAAAGAACCTGCTTTTCCAGGCTCTATTAGAATCTGGCATCTCAGACACCAGCCTTAACTCCTTCTCCCTGACGGCGAAATGATACATCCCCTTTGAGGAAGAAAGGTGCCGGGGTTTGTAGCAGTAAAAAAATTCATCCAAGGAAAGCTGACGGTGGCCTCTACTCAGACGACCCCACAGTACTTCAGCACCAATAAAGATTCTCCACGAGTTTGGAGCAATCTGACTGACGGATAAACCAAGGAAATCAGCCAGCTGACGGTGTAAAGCCGTCAGAGGCAGTCTCAACTCGGCAGCAAACATGGCATCGCACATGCCCACATCTGCAGTTCTTCTCGTATAACATTTTTCACCCTCCCTAGGCAGACGGATAGGGATATGGTCAGGGATTTGGAAACGGGTGCGTAACTCCTTAAAAATTTTAAGTGTCATCTTCGGAAGGAATTTATTCACAGCCCACTCCTTGGGAAGGATGAAGGGACGGCTACCTCCGGGACTTCCAGAAGTCCCCTCACAAGACTCCTTGTCACCCTCATCCCCGTCACTATTTCTCTCTTCTACTCCTACTTCTTCTCCCTGGCCGTCGTTTCCTTGACTTCCTACCTCCTCGACGGGAGTATGGGCTGACGTCTCCCTCTCTGACGACTAGGAAAAACTCCCAGACTCACTACCTAAACCGAATACCTCGTCGTAGCCCGCTCCTTCGCGGACCGACGACCGGTCACTCGACGCGTCACTAGACATCTGACTACCTACAAGTGACGGGTGTAGACTAAGCACCTAGGATGACGACCTCACTTTAAAAGAAATTAATTGAAATAAGTATGCAAGGGAAGAAAAGAAACTTACAAGTTTTACAAGGGTGACGATTAACGAAGTGACGAGAGAAATAATGGCAGTACTGACGGAGTATGGCAACGGATTAGCTCTCCAGGAATCACCAAAAGCAAATAGGAAGAAATAGGGAAAGGTGGGCCACATATATATATAAGGAAAACGCATGGAAGACGAAGCGACGCCCTCGTCCAGAAGCGGAGCCAACCGAAACTCGCCACGTGTCCAAAGCATTTAATTCCAACCATAATATTTTCTCTGTCCTAGCTAAAATGAAGGCCAGCAACAAAAATAACTCCATAACCCGTCAGCTTGAACTGACGGAGAAATGGAGTAGGGGGCAACTGATACCTAAAAATAAATCATGGTCAACCTGTCAGCTGACGGGTTTGGACAACTGGAAAAGCAGAGGGATCCAAGGCTGATGGATGGGGATTCGGAGCCCTTCGGCAGCACTGCAATGAACTGACGGCGACATGGCTGACGGGGATAAGGCAAGCCGACGACCCCTATGCCGACGGATATGTGTAAAATTCTGACTTGGCCACCACGCGTGGTATTTAAGGAAATTACTTGTATCCCACGATCAATATTAGAATCCTATAAGGAAAGGATTCCGCGATCCGCGCCCATGGGGATCCCCATAAGGAAAAGACTTCTACTCCAAGGAAAAAGGTCAACCCTCAACTACTATAAAAGCCTAATACTCTCGTAAATCGAGGTACGCATAATTAACCCCTCTCTAGCACTCTAGAGTTGAAAGAAGTTCTAACTTGACCTTCGGAGGGTATTTGGCCGGCACCACACTGGTGCTCTCTGTTAGGTCCTCTTTTCTTTGTGCAGGTGTCGTTTCGAGGGTACGAGCATCGTGCAACTCACTGTTGATATTTTCGGCATCATCATATAGTACACCCCTACAACGGTAAAATCATGAAATTGCGAGACTATATTGAAAAGGAAATAGCTATTTTAGACTACAACTTGATCAAAGTACCAGACTTCGAGGTAGATTCTTTTGCTTGGCATTGTGATATGAAATTAGATCCTTAATTTTAATTATAAAATTGACATGTTTACTGTCTTATGCCAATCAATGGGTACGTACGCCCTTAAAGTAAACCTAGGGTCTGTTTGAATACAATTTATTTTTGTTGAAATTGAAAACTGAAAATACTACAGCAAAATAATCTTTAAATGTGTGAATAGTGTCGTGTGACTTATTTTTAATATTTTTAAATATGTGAACAGTGCTCCTACAGTGCGTGAACAGTGTATGCACTGTTTATGAATAGTGAATTTTGACTCTAAAAGCGGAAACAAGTGCAGAAAAAAAAAAAAAAGAAAGAAAAGAAAAGAAGAGAGAAAACGCAAACGGGAAACACAGACTTTGATTAAGTGCTATCCAAACCAATACCTAGCCAAGCCTATTTCGCATTTGTAATTCAAAAAAAGATATAGTCATGTTTGAACTTTGAATGATGGAGCTCAAATGTCATAATCACATAGAGAATAAATAAATAAAAATAAAATTTGGCAAAAAATTCAGAACAAATTAATGCTCAAGAGCCATGTAGTTAAGTAACAGCAACATAACTTGCTCTCATTAATTAGGAGAATGAGAATCAATACCCTCCTTATTACTTTAACTATCGAATTGTAATTTTTTTAAAAGTCTTTTTTTTTTAAGCAATAATGGAAGGTGTGCACCAAAAAGAGTTAAAGTAATAAAAGTATTCACCGCCAAATGCCTTGTAGCTGAATTGGCACCTCCCCATGCACAAAGTGCTTGGGGATCTAGGGGAGAAAGGGTTCGAGCTGCAGGGTTAGCAGCATGTTATAATTATTTCTTAAAAAAAATAAAAATATTCACCAAAAAGAGTTAAAATAATAATAAATACAAGTTTAAATAATAATAAATGTTCACCAAAAAGAGTTTAATAATAATAAATGTTCACCAAAAAGAGTTTAAATAATAAAAAATATTGACCAAAAAGAGTTTAAATAGAATAAATATTCACCAAAAAGATTTTAATTAATAATAAATGTTCACCAAAAAGAGTTAAAATAATAATAAATAATCAATTATAAGCATTAAGGAAAAAATGCATAAATACAACACTTCATTAATTAGTATACACAAATTGAAAGTGATGGTATATGTTTTTCTTAATTTGTGCATAATTTTTTTTAAGGCATACCTTGAAGGTATTGATTTAGAAAATACTTTTAAAAACTTTTTATAAGAAAAAAAGAAAAATTTGTTTACAACTTTTTATATTTACTACGAAAATAATATTAAAACGTTTTTAAAATGGTACATTAACGAATGTCTTAAAGTTATTAATTAACTGAAACATTTTTTTTTTCCAAAAACATATATAAAAATACATTATTGAAAGAAATGTTGAATGTATCTTAAGTTGAATTTAAAAAAAAAAAAAAATTTTAAATCGAAATTTTGCTCTGCACCCTGCAGTCTAAACGCTAACGTATTGGTCCAATTGTACATAAACATAAATGTGAAACTAAATGAAACCATGCAACCAAGCAATTCTATTTTCGGTAAGTGGTCCTTCAATATCCAATCCAACTCTTTGATTCAAACATGGTGCATGTTTCACACCATAGCAAGAGCATTGATATCTATATTTAATATTGGCTTTCCAACAAAGCTGAAAGCTTCTCTGTGGGCTTTGAGTGTAGAGAGCAAATTTTATTAATGTAAAAACAGATTTTATCAATGCAGAAAAATAGTCATTGTAAAATTCAAACATGAAAAAGCATTTAGATTTGGTGTTTAAATTTAGAAAACATGATTTCACTAGGTGTTTTATGAGAAAACAGCGAACAATTTTTTAAACAGTGAACAGAGAATAATTTACGCAGAAAAGAGAGTGAACAATTTTTTAAATAATGCTGAACATAAAATAATTTTATGTAGAATGCTATAGTTTATGTAGAAAACATTGAACAATTTTTATGAGAAAACAGTGAACAGTTTTACTTAATGCAGAAAATAGTTTTATTTAGTGAACAGTTCTACATTCAACTAATTCGAACTTTTTTACAAATTCGAATTTTTTGAGGCATTTACCATTAGGTGATTTTTACGAATCATTCATTTTTCTTTCATGGAGTTTGTCCATTATTCATATGGTTACATATTTTAAAAAAACACAAAAACCATTTAAGTGCAATAACTGCGCCAATGCTAAAAATAGTTTATGCAGAAAACAGTGAACAATTTTTATGAGAAAACAATGAACAGTTTTAATTAATGCAAAAAACAGATTTTATGAATGCGGTAAGCAACTTCGAATATACAGTAAACATAATGTGTAGAGAGCAAATTTTATTAACGTAGAAACAAATTTTATCAATGCAGAAAAACAAATTCGATTATTGCAAAATTTAAACATGAAAAAGCATTTAGATTTGGCTTTTAAATTTAGAAAACACGATTTCACTAGGTGTTTTATGAGAAAATAGTGAACAATTTTTTAAATAATGAACAGAACATAATATACGCATAAAAGAGAGTGAACAATTTTTTAAATAATCCTGAACAAAAAATAATTTTATGCAGAATGCTAGAAATAGTTTATGTAGAAAACAGTGAACAATTTTTATGAGAAAACAATGAACAATTTTAATTAATGCAAAAAACAGATTTTATGAATGTAGTAAGCAGGTTTGAATATACAGTAAATATGATGTGCAAAGAGAAAATTTTATTAATGTAGAAACATATTTTATCAATGCAGAAAAATATATTCGATTATTGTGATATTCAAACATGAAAAAGCATTTAGATTTGGCGTTTAAAGTAGAAAACACGATTTTACTAGGTGTTTTATGAGAAAACAGTGAACAATTTTTTAAATAGTGAACAGAAAATAATTTATGCAAAAAAGAGAGTGAACAATTTCTTAAATAATACTGAACAGAAAATAATTTTATGCAAAATCATAGAAATAGTTTATACAGAAAGCAGTGAACAATTTTTATGAGAAAACAATGAACAATTTTAATTAATGTAGAAATTAAATTCATATTTCGAAATTAAAATCTCTATATTTTACAATGCTTCTATTTAAATAAATAAAAATATAAAAAAACTACTTATTTTTATCTTTATGTTTATTTGTTGATTATCCTCAAAAAAAAAAAAAAAAAAAAAAAAAAATTTACACAGTACTCGATTTTGGTAAACTCGAGTACCGTAGAAATAAAATTTTTTGCATTTTATTTATAAAAGGTACTCGAGCCTGGTATACTCGAGTATTGAGTTGGTACTCGAGTTTACCAAGCTCGAGTACCACATATTTTTTTTTAATCGCACAAATTCCAACTTAGCAGTGCCACGGTGACAAGACTGATGAGGAACTTGAGTTTCTGAAACTCGAGTTGTAGAAAAGTGGTACTTTCCCCTTTTTTTCCGAAATAATGTTTGTTGCTAAAATTTTTCAAAAAATGTGGTAGTTGGCCATTTTGGCCGATCAATTAATCACAAACAGTACGTGATTTGTGAGGACTGAGACAAAGAACTATACTCTTTTTTTTTTTCCTTTTTTTTTGCAGAGTAAAAAAGAGAGATATGAGAGCAGAAGAAGAAGACTGAGGAATGAAAATAAATTACAAAACAAATCAATTCATTGTTATTAAACGGCACAGGCCATTTTTTTTTTTTTATATAAGATAGAATTCTACTCTAGCCTAATCTAAGTGTATATGTGTGTGAAGCTCCCTCCTGGAGACTTGAACCCCGGCCCTTACCCCCCACACCTTACAAGCATTTATACTTGTGGAGTGACTATCGCACCAAGGGTGTGTGATGGAAACGGCACAGACCATTGAAACACAACATCTTCAACGGCACGGACCACTTCATTTATTAATGTGAAGTAAAAATTAGACGGTGACACTCACATACCTTGTTTTGTGTGAGACTCTTTAAACATAAGCTGACACTCAAGAGAGAAAAAAGTTGCTTTAATAATTATGTCTAATTATTAAAATGTAGTGGTTACTCACACTAGGACTAGCATTAAGTTTTAATGATTATGTTTAATTACTGATAATTATGTCTAATTATTAAAAGTTAATAGGTGTCTTTTTGGACAATGGTTAACAAATCATAATAAGAAAGTTTTGACATTAATTTTATGAGAGGAAATACTAACGAATGCCCTTAGGGTATTGGTTAATAATTTATTTAAAGAAAGTTTTTATGGGAAAAGAAAAAAAAAACAATTAATATTTTGATAGTTTTTTTCATTTCCCATAAAAGTGGTGTCAAAACTTTCCTAAAATGGATTGTTAACCAATATCTTAAGGACACTTGTTAGCATGACCCTTTTATGAGAAATATAAAAAGTTATCAAAAAATTAATTACTTTATCATTTCCCATAATATGTTTTTAAAAATAGTTCTTAAACCAATACCCTTAAAGCATTTTTTAACATTTCTGTTATAAAAAAGTTGTTTATATTAGAATGGTCACTCACACTAGGACTAGCATTAAGTTTTGACACCACCACATGCGCCCGGGGTGTGTCTGGATGGTAGGAGTTTTTGAATTGCTTCATTTAGTGAGTGGTTCGAGTGATAATGCCATCAAAACTTTGGTAGTATATATGATATTATTTATTACTGTCATGTGGCGTGGGGTCGATGAGTCCACACCAAAGACCCATTTATTCGGTAAAAAAAAAAAAGCATTGAGTTTTGTCTAAATTTTTTGTAACTTTTATTTTTAAAATTTTCTAAAAATTTAAAATTTAAACTTCAAGCAATTTCTAAGTGTTTAAGTGGAAATTTTACCTGGTGAATAGTAGATGAAAATTAATAATGATTTTTATCCAATTGTACTTATTTTGTCAAGTACGTACAAAACAAAAATATAATGATAGGAAATATGGGCCATGAAATTAAGTTGATTGCTTAGGGAAAAAGGTGAGTAGTTTTCAAATTTCAAGTACAATTAAGGGCCTTTCTAAAAAAAAAAAAAAAAAAAAGAGTACAATTAAGGGTGCGTTTAGATACTGCTTATTTTGAGGAAAGTTGAAAATTAAAAACAATAAAAAAATAATTTCCGATTACTGTTCACACTCACAAAACACTGTTCATTTGCCTTAATGCATTGTTCATGTCCCATGAACAGTGCAAGAGGTGCTGGTAAAAAAAAAAAAAAAAAGGCTGAAATGCAGACGCATTACGTTTCAGCTATACCCAAACGGGTACTAAGTTGTTTATGCAAAATAGGTAAAAAATAAAGGTATAATTATGTATTTTGGGTTTGGCTTACCTCTAATACTTTTTTAAATGAATTTTTTTTTTTTTTTTGGGTTTCAATGAAAAACTGCCATATCATCCACTAACTAAATAGAATGTGGAGATTAAAATCTACTATCACTTGCTATTATGTATTTAAAACAAAAGGACGCTTACAGTTAAAAAAGTATAAGAGGTAAGCCAAATCTAAATATTTTTTATTATAGAACTGTACAATTAAGTTATGAACCATATCAAGGATGATAAGGGTCAGATTTGTCACAGATTTACTGTTTAATGATTCCAAATGACTTATTATTTAAATATTCATGAATCAAAAACCATGTGATAAAAAGTTACTAAACATTGGCAACCCCATTATACAAATGGGGTGTCAGAGACAAATATTTAAACTAGACAATGGGTTCTAATTCTATATATAGTCAATTCCTCTTTCATACAATGTCAATGCAAATAGACTAATAGTTGAAAGTTTGAAACCATTTGTCACATGGTTTTTCATTCACAAATTAATGTTGGAGAAAGAAAAAAAAAAAAAAAAAAAAATCAACCCAAGTCCCCATCCATTGTTCTAATTAATTGAGATTTGGTGATACCCATTTTAAGTTTAGTTGATCACAACTCTACTTTCTCCAATTCAAACCCTAAAATTGAAAGGGTTGCATCTACATCTTTCTGCCTTTTTGATTGACACTTAGACCCTCACATTTTTATTTACAACTCTAGCCCACCACTCATTTTCCTTTTTCCAAATTGAAAAACTGATTTGTTGGTTTGTTGCAATATCAACCAGCAGCACAATAATTATAAGATACTATAATGTAGGGTTTGCCTCTGTTGGGCTTCTGAGCAAAATTATCAACTCCATACTAGTGAGTAGTGACAATTTTAGTTTTGTTATTGAGGCGGGAATTTTCAATGCTTGTCTATTACAACATATTTCTTCAAGATTGCCTGTGTGTTGTCAATATATTAATAAATACAGTACAGTTTTTTACTACATGATAAAATAGGTTCATGCCTTTTTATTTTCAATATCAAATAATAGATTTATCAATATTTAAAAAAAAAAATTAAATCATAATGACTAGGACTATTCATGTTCCAGCCGAAATCAACTAAAGTCGAATCGGCTGCAGTACTCTTGATTGTTGTCGACAATGAAAGGGTTGACAATCAGCTTTTTTTAAGGAAACCACAATTCGGCCGGTGTGGTTGTTGATTTTCATTTCAATTTTTTTACAAAAATAGCATTGCATCGAAGGTGCACACACACACACACACACAATATTTAAGTTATTTGTCTTTCACTCGTTATCTCTCATTAGTCAAATATTTCCTCTCTTTCTTTCTCTCAAATCTTATTCTCTTGGCTCCAACATCAAGCTTCAATTTGACTGTAGGTAGGGTTTGACTAAAGTTTTGAATTTCATGTTCAGCTTCAAGTTCTAACTTGATTGAAGCTTTGATTCAATCGCGTGTGGGTTTGGTTCAACTCTAATTTGATTGAAGCTTCGATTTGATTGCGTGTGGGTTTGGGTCAATCAAGTATCGTTTCTCTTTTGGATATATGATCTTCGATGTGGTTGGGTTTTTGGGATCCTACATGGCTAGATATGCTTTTCTTATGACTTTGGTAGTTAGCATTTGCATACTACACTGACCGAAACTAGCATTGATGTAATTGTAATTTTGATCCTTGATGTATCATGGTTCAAGTTTTAAGAGCATTGAAGAGGTCGGTGTGGTCTAAAAACCTCCCTAAAACTAGACGAACGACTCAAACCTAATAGTGCACTTCCCAACAATGACTCAAAAAAATTGAAACAAGCTAGAATTAAAAAAAATTAATGGTACTAAGGATGTATCATATGGGTAAAGCTTAACTCCATTGCTCAAGTGCATTGTCCATATCACATAGCATATTGATTTGATGACAGCCAAACTAGTGGAAAATGAAATGGAATTAATAAGAGCACTGACATCAAATGTTCTAAATGCTAAATGTTTAGCATTTAGCACACCAAACACCAATATTTAACCTCCATAAGATGTGCTAAATTAAGAAAAAAAAAATTAGCACACAACTGTAATCTATGGGCTAAATTTTTTTAATAATTTCTCTCTCCTTTGTACTTGTTCTCTCTCTTAAAATAAAATATTTGATGTAGGATATATTGTAAATACTATATTAAAATAGATATAGTAAAATTTTGATATGTTGAATAGAATTTTTTAAAACAATTAATGCTAATGCTCTAACTTTGATTATAAATATCTTGTAGGGTCATATTAATGGGTACCTTTAAGACAATTGTTTATAAACTATATTAAAAAGGTTTTAATACCACTTTCATAGGAAAATATAAAAAACCGTCAGACAAATTAATTGCTTCATCATATTCCTATAAAATATTTTTAAAAATAGTTTTTAAAGCAATATTCTTAAAGTATTTATTAACATTTTCCTCATAAATATATATATATATATATTTTTTTTAAATACTATAAAACAAAACGATCCAAACAGAACTGTGGATTTAAAAAAGAAGAAGAAGGGCAAAATGGTCATGAGGGGAGAACAGACATTAACTGCAACTACTTACTGGTACAAATCTTTTTCATTTCCCATAAACAAACAAGGTTCAAGGTTGGTAGTAAATTAGTAAGCAAAAACAAAACGCAGCTTTCATTTGAAATCCCTGTTCTTTCATTTCACGAGGTTGCACGCCTATCATGTAGGAAAAGCATAAGAAAATGTAAGGACAATAAAAATTTTAAATTATCATGTTTGAACTTTGGAACTATCATGTTTCGAGTAAGACAGTAAGACTACCTACTAATCACCTCTTCTAGAGTTAGCAGAAGTGGGAGTCTTGTGCTTATTATCACTTTTTAGTAAAGAACTAGGTGGTTTGGATATATTTGCATTTATTTATTTAGTTTTGTTCAGTCAGTGTCACGGGTGGAATTAGGATAGTGTTTTACAACTCTTGGAGCCTGAAAAAAATCCTTGTTTGAGTAAATGTCACTATTTTTTTGCCAAGAAATTTTTGAAAAAGAAAGAAACAGTTTTGGCTTTTTGAAAGGAGAATAATTTAAAAGGCATTGGATTTGAAGTATTTTTATTTCCCTTTATTTTTCTTTTCTCCCAGCAACCAAACAAAGTACAAACAGTTCTTCTCTCGATCTGAGTAATATTGTTGATGGGAACTTGGGATATGACTAGGTTTGAATAATTTGGCTTAACCTTTTTTGGTTGAAATGAATATTTTACTTGGTTCCTGCTTTTGTAACTGTTGGTATCAGTTTCTTGCTTGTCCTATTACAATAAGCAGATGGGTCATTTTGTCACCATTTGCATTTACTTGATAAAATATATTTAGGGAAAGACAGGGCAGTTTGAATATTGAATCATCAGCTATCTAGTAATAGTCTGGTCATTTTGATTCTTTTTAATTATTATTTTTATTTTAAATTGATCCACTTTTCCTAATTTAGCAAGTAAGTAAGGGCTGGTCTCCCCTTTTGTTTTTCCCGTAATGTGCTCGATAATTAAAAATGGATTATAGTAATTTAATTTGTTATCTTTTAATTGCTTAATTTGCAGACCAAATTTGATTAACATGAATTTAAACTGGTATCTTGGGTTGGTGATTTGTTTCTACTTTGTAGGGAAGAAAGAAGATTTGTGAAGGAGAGGATGTGTGTGTGGTATTGGAGAAAGAGATCCTTGACTTGACAGAGAAACTAGAGAAGTTACAAAGGAGCTTAGGACTAAAGGATTTTGAAGTTAGGAACTGTAGTAATTTTGATAAACAAGCGACTCTTCTTCAGAGACGGCTAGAGAAGTTTGGAGTAACATCGGATGAGATATGTGTGAAGGAGATACAGGAGATGGCAGAAGCAAGCTTGTCAATTAAAACAACTTGTAGAGTTGATGATAGCTTTGTTTCAAATGGCAAATGCAATGTAAGAATAATCTGTATTTCACTAATTGGCCCGTTTTATCGCTCATTGTGAATCCTGTGCACAGGATATAGAAAACACAGCTTTGGTGATTAAGGTTTTGTTGTTGTAGTTTTTGAGAGAGAAAAACTGTATTGCCGCTTTTTGTATTTTTCCTTGATAATGGTGAAATTCCTGTAACTCTGTGGACGAAGGCAAATTACCGAACCACGCAAATATTGTCTTGTGCGTATGATTGTTTTTCTTTGGTGTGTGCTTTCTCTATTTTTTGTTTCTCACATGTTGGAAATTTCGGGTTATTTTCCTACAATTATAACTCTATCTTTGACTTCTCAAAAAAGAAGCTGCTCTTAGTTTGAATAAAATTTATAATATTGTGTTTTCTGAAAGTGAAAGTTATCCTTAATTGAGCACTATAATTTTTATTAGACAAATTTCAGTGGAGTTTTTTGTGTTCTCGAGGCCATCATGTGATGGAATATTTAAGGTCAATTCACTGAGTTATTCTCTTTTTGTACATTTTTTAGGCAACCATGCAAAGCATTTTCATTTTCATTTTCATTTTCAATTCGCATAATCCTCCTTTTGGTTGATATAATTAAGCAAAAGCATATAAAACAGAACTTTAGAACTTGCTAGAGCTTATGAATTTTATAAACTCATTTTCAAATTATGAGACTTGGAATTGGTAATCTTTATTTATTTTTCTCCTTTTATACGTTGTTGTTTTGTCCCAATGAATACAAAAGCCTGCATTTTTATTTTATTTTTTGGAATCTTTGTTTATTCTTTTGTCGGTTTTGTATTTTTGAAATTCGAGTAATGAATTTGTATGAAAATCATGGTGACACTAACAACTAAGACATCATATGAAATTTCTGGGCCTTGTTTATATTTATCTATAATCTGATAATCCATTTTGTTAATTTATTTTTTGAATGATGCAGGAACCTGACCCGATTGACTGAGATGGGTCTCACATGGTTGATATTTACAAGGAAGCATATGATAGTATGTATTACACATTACCTATGTGCCATTTATATTTATTCTTCATATAACGTTTTTTGTTATCATCTTGCATGAGATGGTGAGTCTGTTTGAGCGAAAGTCTCCATACTTAGGTTCTTTTCTCTGTAGTAGGAAACTACTTCCAAGCTGTAGTCTTCTATAAGAATGAATGCATCCAATCCTTGTTTATTTTTCTTGCATCTTCCTAAAGCACAAGAAATTTCAGGTCATAGATCATAAAATAGTGAACCTTCTAGAACTTATCTCCATGCACTATGTCTGTGTGTGACTGTAGGGAGCATATAGAGCTATTCAAAAATTGAAGTTTTTGTATAGATGAATTCAGTATTGACTGTTTGGTTAGGTTTTCTTTAAAATTCAGCATATAGGTTTTCTTTAGCTCACCATTTCAATACTTAAATATATAAATAAAAAAAGAACCTGGGGATTAATGTATATCTTATGCCTCCTACCTATCAAGAAAAAGAAGTTATTGAGATGGCTCCTTGATAATTCCCTTAGGAAGTGATGTCACGGAAGCCTGAATAAAAGCACACACGATGTTTTCTTGATGGAACAGAAACTAAACTGTTAGTTTCTGGTAGTAAATCTCGAATCCACGAGAAGTTTCTTGAATCCACAAGGTGATAGGTCTGGAATCCACCAGAGAACACAATAGACACTGGAATCCACAAGGTGATAGTTCCCACTGCTGCCGTCAAATCTCTCCAGTATAGTCATGCCACCGATAGAAATCACATCAACACTGCAAGACCATTGCCTTACCGTCACAGAGCCAAATTTCATTCAAGGGATCTTTTTAATTTTATCAAATCTCAAGATTTCATTAAACTTTCATCTTGAGTTTGAGAGGGGGTGTTAGAGATATATTAGCCCATTAGCATAGGCCCAAGCCTAATTCTACTTTGTGTACAAGCCAAGTCTCCTACTTGTACTAGAAGTCTATTAGTTTAGGGTTTAGTCTATTATATATACCCATGTTATGGTTCATTGTAACACAGGATTTGTACTACACTATAATATATTATTGATGTAGCCCTTTAGGGTTTCCTCCGTGGATGTAGGCCGTTAGACTGAACCACGTAACCCTCGTGTGTTATTGTGTTCTATATTTTATGCTTTCGCTTCCGCATCCATACTAGCATATTCAACATGGGTATCAATGCTAATATTTAACATGGTATCAGAGCCATCTTCTTGTGACCATGGTTTTCTGTCCTTACGGTATATTTAAGAGCAATTTTTGTCTTCCTCGGTATTTTTTCGCTGCGTTCATCTTCTTTGGCTTCTTACTACTGCCGTCAAAACTCTCCGGTATAGTCATGCCACCATTAGAAGTCGCATCAACACTGCAAGACCATTGCCTTCCTCAAACTATCGTAACAGAGCCAAACTTCATTCAAGAGATCTTCTCAACCTTATCAAATCTTAAGATTTCATCAAGCTTCCATCTTGAGTTTGAGAGGGGGTGTTAGAGATATATTAGCCCATTAGCATAGGCCCAAACCTAATTATACTTTGTGTGCAAGCCAAGTCTTCTACTTGTACTAGAAGTCTATTGGTCTAGGGTTTAGTCTACTATATATACGCATGTTATGATTCATTGTAACACAGGATTTGTATTACACTATAATATATTATTGATGTAGCCCTTTAGGGTTTCCTCTGTCGATGTAAGCCGTTAGGCTGAACCACGTAACCCTCGTGTGTTATTGTGTTCTATACTTTATGCTTTCGCTTCCGCATCCATACTAGCATATTCAACATGGTGTATCAATGCTAATATTTAACAGACACAAGCTTGAATTTTTATTGATAATAAACTATGAAAAAACTTTACAGACTTAGGGGTCTATTTAACGGCTCCTTAAAACTTGACAGATAAGAAAATATAATTTAAAATAACTCTTAATTGATACCTAACCATAACAGGAATCAAATTTGACCTAAAAAGCATTAAATGCACCTAAAAACAAGGAAATAAATCACCTAAACCTAAAATAACGTTTTTTTACATAAAAATACCAAAAATAATAAATTACAATAATTAAATAGTAAATTATGTCCTACATCAGACCCCTCCACTTGAAATAAACTCGTCCTCGAGTTCATCTTTGAAATCTGAAATCTCCCATGCCAAGAGAACAAATACTTTGAATACTTCATCTTCTCTGTCTTCTTGCCAAACTTGAAAGTCATTAATTGGGCAACTTGAACTTCTTCTCCCTTGATCTTCATGTAATTGACAATATTCACCAAATAAGAGTCAATGATCAAATCAAATGTTTCCACTCCAATAAAATCAATAAAGTTTGTTTCGGTGTCTCCCAATAAAATAATAGGAGTTTGAATGTTGCAATCATCTAACTTGATTTCATCGAGATCGTTGACAGCTTCCTCTATAATTTCTTCTTTAATGATCTCTACTATCTCAACCTCAAGATCTTTCTCTATAATGGGGTCTTCATTAATCTCCTCCACAATCTTGATTTCAGGTTCTTCTTCTATAATAAGGCCTTCATTAATTTCCTCAGAAATCTCTATATTCTCTTCTTTGACTTCTCCATATTCTTCAAGAACGATATTTTCTTTAACATGTAATTCTTCCTTTAACGGTGGAATATTTGGCTCTTCAAAATAATTCAAGTACGAACTCCTTGGCCAATAATAATCTTGTATTGTATACGACAAGATTTCTTCACAATCCAAAGGATAAAATTTGATAGCAAGCATCTTTTTCATCCTTGGCCATGATCAAATTTGGTCTTTACCTTGTCGGATTCTATTAGATTGTACTCGTTCCCACCAACATAAGGCATACTTACTAAGTTTATATAAAGCAAGTCCAACTTTTCTCTCATAACAAATATTCTCATTGTCAAATAAATCCTTTAGATCAAGTAACCAATCAAGAAAATCTTCTTTTAAAAAATAACCATTAAAACTTGCAATTCTCTTATAAGGTATATATGAAATTTGCTTACCAATAGGTTGCCCGTGAGTTATGTCTTCGCTGCAGTTATCCCTATTGTTTCCATTCTTCAACGGCGCCATCCTAGCATAGATATTTGTGAGTGTTTGTTGTACGTCACGTAATACTCGCTAAGTTATTCGTCGTTGTTGTGGTGGTGGTTACAATCTCGCTGGTTAGCAATCAGATCATGGTAAATCAAGGCTTTGATACCAACTGATGTCGCGGAAGCCTGAAGAGAAGCACACACGATATTCTCTTTGATGGACAGAAACTAAACTATTAGTTCCTGGGTTGTAAACCTCGATCTTATGTCCTACATCAGAAAGTTGTGGATAAGTGAGTACAGATGGCCATAAGTTGTCTATTCTATAGGGAGTGTGGAAAATATTTTTTAACTCCCCCTCCCAAAAATAAAAGAACTACTTCTAGATTAATGATAAAATTTTATCTGCAGAAGTGCAAAGTATACTTGTAAAAGAGAACAAGATTTTCTTTTTCAAAGATAATTCCATTCCTTCTCTTCTGTGCTAGGTCTTTTTCTTTTAGGGGGGAGGGGGGGTAGGGGGAGCCTGTGGTTATAGGAGTTAGCTTTTTTATTGAATTTCAGTTGTTTTTGTAAACATATCAATTGATAAAAGAAAGACATGCTGTATTCAAATCACTCATATTTTTCTTCCAGATTGTATGTACCTGCAGGATTATTTTGGAAAAACAGTGGAGTAATGCTAGAACAAAAAAATTCTATTGGAAACATTCCTTTAATAGTTTAGGTGCGAAATAATAGAACCCACTGTTGTGTTGATTTGAGGTGTTGATAAGGCTGACTTCATCTCTGCTCAATGGGTGAATCTTGCACATATGGAAAAGCTTCATATCATAATCTTTAAAGTTACATTTTGTTTTATTTTGGTGGGTGATTTCTCATGTATACATCCTATGTACTAGGATTGCACCCCTCTTTTTCACATTTTTTTAATTAAACTTTATTTAGTTACATAAAAAGAAAAGACCAAGATAATGGCAGTAGAGAAAAGGTTTTTGGGAATTCACCCAGCCTTGTCCAATAATTGCTTCATTGGAATCAAACAAGTATAATTAAACGGTTTATGGTGGTAGAATTGGTTGATCGATCTGCTTTCTGCACTTATTTATTTCCTTTAGTCTGTTAACTTTATATTAGCCTGATTTTGGCACTATATATGTAAATCTGCAGACATTCAGATCCCAAAGTATGTAGTCACCATCACTCCTCATTACAAACCTAAGTCTGATGCCTTGGTAATGGCCGCAATTATTATTATTATTTTTTATTGGTTCTCATTACTCCTCCTAATCTCCTATTAAAGCTAAAAGGTCCTTTTTTTTTCTCTTTCTCCGTGCTTTGTTTCGACAAATGTCTGGAACTGCTCATACTTATTTTGATTTGCATAATTGAAAATGTAACATCCAAGAAAGCATGAAGAATATCCAAATGTCCATGGATATGATGGGATGACTTCCGGTCATATCTTGTGAGAAACTAAAATCAAGAAAATCTTTTCTATCAGGAATACCTGAATTGACAAATTCCTGTAAGAAAGGTTCTAATGTTGTTTATCTTCTGCTAGGAAACATGAAAAATCAACATCAACAGGGGTTAAAAAAAGGTCCAAATGTCTTAGAATCTGATGAAATTGCTCCTGGTCATGTCTAACCAGGGTAAACTTTTTCATTAGGAGCTTCAGTGATTGCAGGAAATTTTTGATTTTAGTGTTCTTACTATACATAGAAACTATCCAGCTACTGTAAACATGGCAGGGGGGAAAAATCTTATATTTTTGGGAACATCTAATGAAGTTCAATATATTTTGAATTTTAGTTGGTGGAGCTGAAAGAAGCTGAAGAGAAATCTCTAAAGGAGTCTAAAATATTAGAAAAGGAGGTTGCAGAAGTTAAAGAGATGAAGGTAAACATTGATTTTATTATTATTATTATTATTTTTTAAAATCACCCATTTTCCATGTCTCTCTCACCATTTTGGTTTGTATTGGTTTGTGTGCCAACTTAACAGAAAAAGATCAGTACCATGACTGCAAATTTAAGATGCATCCAGAGCTAAAGAAGAAGTTTGATGATGAAATCCAAAATGATTATTGGTGTTACTGAAGTCATCTCTGCTTGTCACTTTTCAGTTATTAAGCATCTATTGCATTTCAAGTTCTACCCCTTCATCCCCAATTTGTCATATTCCATTAGAATAAAATTAAGCAATTGTTCTTTTTGAATTTTGTAAGCTTGTTCTTGGGAAATTGTGAAAATTTTGATCAATATACTTGTGTGGAAAAGGATTATCTTCATTTCAATTCTTGTTTATTTCGATCATTTAATTGTTTTTAATTTTATTCTCTTGATCTAATAGTGTAAGGATTGTCATGTCATTTAATCGTACACTTGAACCATAGATTTGGGTTTTGACTTCTTAAAATGATAGATGACTGTTATGGAATGGGCCATATGTATCAAAATAGTCTGAAGTCCAAAGTTAAATTCATTTACGAAATTCTGTTCTTAATTCCTTTTGTTTGCATGACAATGAGATATATAATCCCAAAATACACAAAACAATAAAATAAAAAGGAAACTCCATCCAAACTCAACTTTGGGCCATTGGCCACCTCTTTGAGCTCGGCTGCTATAATTCCAGCATAAAGACAAAAGGTAAACTACATATATCCTAGATTCACAATATTGATTATTGAATTATTGAGACGTTTATGGCTGCAAGAGAATCTTCATGGGACCAAGGCTTCTCCTTCTCTCACTGAATATTTAAGAGAAAATAATGCAACAGAAGAAGTTCATAGAGAATAAAAAGCTCTAGCTCTAGGTTAGACAAATGGAATAATAAGAGGAATATTGGCTAGAAGTTGATGATGATTAGAGAGAGGAACTCTTGACTCTGTCTCTCCCTCAGGCTAGGATAAAAACCATAGGATAGAAAACCAACTAATAATAAGCTCTACTAAGATAAGTTGGAGAAAATGGTTTGGTATGATTCTTCCAACTTTGATGTTGTCTACCATCAATTATGTGATTGTTGAAGGAGAAGGACCAATCTTCTTCTCCTAATGCCAAAAGCTAAAAGAAGAGTCATGTGATGTGCTCCACACTGGGGCTTTCTTCGTGGTCCCCCTTTCTAATGCAAATTTATAAATTCTCTTTTCCCTTGCATTTAGATTTTGGACAGTGTTAGTGCTTTATAGATTGTTGCATTGCATACCAACAACAATGGTGGTGTACAAGTAATGCATTGCATGGATCCCATGATACCAAAGTCCAAACCCGCTGATGCACCACTATTTGCTATGTGGACTCCGCTCATAATGTGTGTGGATTTCAAGGACCTGAACAGGGCCTGCCTCAAACATAGCTTTCTCCTGCCAAGAATCGACCAGCTAGTTGATTCAACACCGGGGCATAAACTCCTCACCTTCATGGACGCTTTCTTAGGCAACAACCAAATCCAAATGTCAGAAGAAGACCCAGAGAAGACAGCTTTCATCACCAGTCAAGGACTCTATTGTTACAGGGTCATTGATAGTGGTTAAAATACAGTCATATATATATATATATATATATAATTTAGGTATTACAAAATTTTACGTAAATAACTAAATTAAAAGACAGAGCTTTTGTCAAACGTATAGACACTTTTTGCTAAAAATATTATAAAAAAATACACATGATATTAATGGTTTAATGGTTTAGGTTTATTGATCAAACAAGGTTTTTTTATTTTTTTATTTTATTTTTTATTTTTTATTTTATTTTTATTTTTTTAATTTATTACAATAGATGAAAATTACTCCAATTGGCTTACTTATTATACAAAAAATGCCCCATTAAACACTATTGTTAGCTTAGGCCGCAAAATGTATCGAGCTAGCTTTCGCAGGTAACAAAATTGACTTTAAAAACTTAAGAATTTTTTCTTTATTTCTTAAAACCAACTTTTGAAAACAGAAAACAAAAACAGTTACCAAACATAACCACAACATCCAAAAGAGGAAGACCATTGGTCAGTTCTTTGCATTAAAGTTTGCCTCTTCTATGGAAACTATTACAAATGAAATATTCTGCAGCCTAGCACTAGTTCTTGAAATGATCATCATATACCTTAATCATGTCTTGGCTGAGATTCAGAGTTTACTTTCTGTAGTCTACCCACCCTCTTACTCTGGGCTGTTATGCTGCACCACCAAAACTGAAAACCTAAAACTTGAATTGGCTAGCATGTCCCCAAGTACTCCAAGCTCAGGGCATTCGCTCCATTCTATAAGGCCTAATGTAATTGGAGAGTGTGGTTCATGGTATCTACCCACTATAACAAGATCAAAATTGTTCGCCATCTTCTGTATAACAAGAGTTGTATCTGCCCCATCTCTCACACTCTCCTCTTCATGCTTTATTTTTTGGTTGCCATTTATACTAGCCCGTAATTCATCCATCGCCTCCTTGTCTAGATTATTTTGATAACTGCTTGTGTTGTAACCCGACGCTATAAGCTGAACCACTGTTAGGCTGACATTAGGATGCCCAGCCATGTGAATGCTATACGCAAGTGCCTCTTGATCATCAGCACCCCCTATGAAAAGCATGGCAATCAAATATGATGAATTACCTGTCAAAATGCTCAAGTTGCCACCAATTTCACCTCGGTCAACAAGAACTCCAACGGAGCAAGGGGCCTTCTTAAGCACATTTTTGTTTACGGTCCTAAGGAAAGGAATGTTTGCTTCGGTTGTTCCATCAATTGCCCATGTTTTGTGAAAGGGAACAATTATGATGCTTGTTTTCTGATCCACTGCAAGAGTACATATATCATCATGCATGCTTGCACATGGTGCAATTGCTTTGAAGTTTTGTATTTTAACACTCCCTTCGCTGTAATTCTCATAATGATCAAAGGCATTGCTAATTTGTCCAGAATAATCTAGATTAGAAGCTAATAAGTTGTTTTGCTTATCAAGTTTTACAAGGATAGATGCTGCCCGTCCTGTGATCTCCACAAGCTGAAGGACACATACAAAAATAGGGTTTTCTTTTGTGGGGTTGGACACTTCAATGAGGTTAGTAAATGAAGATACATTTTCTTCTGAATGGATGCAGACTAGCATTTGGAGACTAGAGTTTTGTGCTGAGTTTGTGATTGTCCTCCTTGTGTTAGCCATGTATCTTGTGGAAGGGTCATAAAGGTGACGGATAAAAATTGTGGCCAACCCTGTTGCCATTATCATGTTGAAAATTAAAAGCGTATATGTTTGGGTCGTTATGATCTGTCAATGAACAAACAAAACAGAAGGTTAATGCACCATTAACATTATCTTACAAAGCAAGCAAAACTTCATTCTTTACCTTTTTTTTGTCCTAAGATAATCGTAGGATTTGTAACTAAGTAAACAGAGCTTTAAGAAAAGTACTATAGTATTGTTTTTGGAAAGTATTGAATGTGAAGACTGATGCGAGCATTTAAGTTAAATTGACATTAATCCTACAGATTCTTCACACTTTGTTGTTCCTTGTGTTACCTGAGAGGTGCGCAACGCACCATATACAGTGATTGCGATAAGGCCTTTGCAACACATGATGAGAGTCAGTGTTAAAGATTCCTTGAAGGGGATCTTAAAGTAGATTGATGGCAAAATGGTGCCAATGAACTTGCCAAAGTAACCAGCAAAAATGATGAGCTCTGTTTTTGCTGCAGACATGTTTACTATGGAAGAGATCTGTGTCTTGAGCCCCCTGGTAGCGCAGAAGATTGGAAGTAGCAACCCAGTACAAGTAACCTCAAGCTTTTGTGTCATGATTGGGCCTAATGTTGTCCCATTTGGCAAAGCCAAGCCAAGCACAAAAGCACCAAAGCCAGCATGTTCACCAATATACTCTGCAAAAAATCCATTCACCAAAACTATACAGAGGATGGCTATAAATTGATTTTCCTCAATGGGTCCATTCTTTGGCGTGAAACTAACAATCCACATCACTAGTGGTCGCATTAGGAAGAGTACGAAGCAGTAATAACCGACCACAATTGCTATTAATGATAAAGGTTCGGTTGGGGAGTATTTCAGGGCTGCACCAATATTTCTCACAATAAATGAGAGAATCCAACCACATGCATCACTTACAAAGGAAATGGAGGAAGCAAATCGGCCAATTTCTGAATTAAGAATGTTGATTTCATAAAGGAGGCCGGTGATGTCAATGAAAGGAGTCAAAGCATTTGTAGTAATTAAGGCTAAAAGTACAACTGCATGCTCTAAAGGGTTAGCATGTTCTACGATCTTGTATGTTGCCACTCCAAATACCAGGGGAATAATATTCCCCGTTAGACCGATTACCACGGCTTTTCTTCCAATGCTCTTTACTAAGCTTGTGTCAATCTGTAATCCTAATGTAAAGAGGTGTAACACGACGCCAAACTCTGCAAATGTTATAAGTACAGTTTTGGCTCCTGGAGGAAATAATGTTGCCGCATACACCTTGCTTTGAGCTAGTAATGAGGGGCCCATTATTATGCCGGCCTGGAAAAGTAGATTTTTTTAAGTATTAGCATGTATACTGTAAGAAACTTGATTTTAATCCAGCTATATGCATTTTGAATGTGGACAATAAGTTGGAAGGACCAAATGCTACAAAATCAATTTTAAAAAATTCCACCAGTAGGAAAATGATGACAGTAATGATAAATGTTTAATTATTTAACAATAATTCTAATACTCCTTTTATGTGTGTGTCTAAATTCCTTCTTAATAAGTGGGGCCTAACACATAGGATTTTTAATATTTTGAATGAGAGGTAGAATTGAGACATGTATCGAATTCAGGATCTTCTACTTTGATATCATGATAAATTACTAATTATTCCAAAACATTAAAATATGGACAAAGTTTTGGTTCAAACGAATTTGAAACTATCTTTTCTAACTCATTGTGTGATAAATTATAGACTACCTTTGTGTATTATTTAAACAAATCACATGACTTATTGAAAATATCGTGCGACTAAAATTACACATGAATGGTTTTTTCAATTGTCACATAGATTTGAGTAAGATAACTCCAAACATAGCTGAGCCAAAAATTTTCTATTAGAAAATTGTGAATTTTTTTTTTCCAAAAAAAAAAGGTAGGGGTAGCTACAAGAGCTGCCAAGTTAAAACATGGGAAATGACTTGATATGGACACGAGTTACGTAAAGAAAAAGACTTACAATAATTTGTATGATGATCTTGGGTTGGCAAAGAGGTCTCAATAAAATGAAAGTGAAACCAGAGACAATAAAAACCACAATGATCTCGGCCAGTAGAATCGAAGTGCTGCTGTCCAAAGGATGATCCCCGTGCCAAAAACCGCTGGAGTTATTTATGTGGGTGTATTGACACACCATTAATTCCCCTTGGGCAGTCCCTATCGCCCTTGTCACCCCTTCTGAATTGTTCATGGCAAGCTGAAACAGTCTTAATTTGTTAATTGTAAAAATTCAAGAAGGATAATGATTAGCTTACACGACAAGACAACAACAAGATCAAAAACTTATTGAACGATGGAGAAAGAAGATAAGGTAAGCCTTTAAAAATAGTAGAAATCGAATATATAGACAAGAAATTTGGAAGTGTGAATGGACATTTGCAAGTTTCAAGGTTTTTCTAACTGACCAAGTTCCAACAGGGTTTCAAAGGGTCAACTAGTCAAAACTTAAATGTTGTTCGTTGAAGTTGGCCTTTAAAAAGGACAAGGTTGTTGAGGTTGTTATAAGATCACTGTAAGGAAAGCGATGTTGAGATTGTTTAGAGCATGTTTGTTAATGTTGTTTGAACAACATTTTCCGTTGTTTAAATAGCACAATACGTATTTCTACAATACTTTTTCACCCATACGTATTTTCACAACACTTAAAAAATGTTACTAGAAATATCTTACTAAACGGATTCTTATTTCATAAAAATACTATTTATTACCATATACACACAGGCAGCTCCACTTTGAAGGCAAGGGGGTCAAACTAACATGACCTGGAAAAAAAGATGTATCTATAATCTATATTTATATATAGGACAAAACTTAGGTACAACACCTTAGGTGTTGTTCCTTAGGTTCCCATCTTAAGATTCAGCAATGTGACTACTTAATTAAAATATACACTTCCATCCCATGAGAAAAAAATTCACATGGCAGAATCTTAAGAGGGAAACCTAAAGAACGGAACCTAATTATTGTACCTAAGTCTTGCCCTTATATATATCTAAAAGTTGAAGTCTGTCATTTTTTTTTTCAATCACGTCACTATTTTTTCCCCATTTTTTTTAACTATATTAATATATATATATATATATATATATATATATATATATATAGTGCAGCTTTACACATTTTCTAACTCATTATATTCAATTTACCATTAATTCCGCCATCTTCCAATTCTAACTCTTCTTTTCCCCTACCAAGGGTCTTGTAGTTGAATTGACACCTTTACATGCACAAAGTGCTTGTGGTTTTAGGGGGGAAAGAGTTCAAACTGCGGGGTTAGCACAATATTGTAATTATCTCTAAAAGAAAAAAACTCTTCCTTTCCCTTTCAAACCCTTCATGTGCCACCACTGTAGTTAACTACATTATTTTTAACGGTATAAATTTCCAATTGCTCTTTGTCCACCCCCACAAAAGTTGCCAAAGTAGTATTAGATTTGGAAAGTCCCTTTGAGATGTGTTCATTCCCTTCTTATTTTTCTTTTTCCTTAACTTCGGGTTTTCTATTGGAATTTTGATAGTTTGTGGCTAGTATGGTTTTCTGTGGGTTGTTCACAATGTGATCACTTTGGGCTATGGGTGGCTAGGATTTAGTTTGCCGGTTATAAGAAGGGTTTTTGAGGATTAGAAATCTCTACAATAACTTCATATTCATGTTGTACAATTTTTTATTTTATATTTGTGTTTTACCCAATCAATTTATTCACTTCATATTCATGTTGGATGTGAGACCTTTCTCAATTTCTATTTGGTTCCGAAAGTCATAAATACTATATTTAGCACATTTTTTCTTATTATATGCAAAACATAACAATTTGATCTTGATGCCCAATAGAAAATAATAAATATGCCACAAAAGGTTGATGAGTTTGTGTGTCACAAGGAAATAGAGAATCTCAACTTAATTATGGGTTTGATTTTTACTTGATTCTGGCAATGCTAAATGTGGAATTTGATTCTTGCAGGGTTTAGGAATATTGATCCAGATACATGGAAGTTTGACAATGAAGATTTCTTAAGTGGCTAGAGACATTTCTAACTTTAAGAGAAAGATAGTTTTTTCTTCCTTATTCTTAACAACAAGCTCTTGGTCCATGTGTTGAGCTGGGGCAGTTTGGACCAAATGGAAAAAATTGATCATTTTAGGTGTGACATGTTGATTCTAATGATGGCATTAGGAAAGCTTAGAGAGCAGTAATTTCCAACACAAATGCTTTATTTCTTACATTCAGCAGGTTCATAATTAAGTTGTTCTCTCATTTGGTAGCTCCAATTGAAGCTAGAGCATTGTAGCTCAACCGACTTCTGTTGTTTCTAATAGAGACATTCATGATTTAAACATCAAATCCCCATTTCCCCATTATAACAGTAGAATTATCAAAAAAGAAAAAAAGAAAAAAAAAGAAGTAGAATCATAGAATGTCCTCTTTCTTGCTTATTACTTAATTCTTAAGGCTGATTTTCAATCATGATCAATTTGCTCTCAAACCCCTATTATTATAATGCAGATATGTTAGAATAAATGAGCACTTGTACATGCCTTAAGTCATGATTGTTGGTTTGAATTTTGGGGGTTAGTTGCTTGCATTCGCATCACATATATTTTGGCAAAGAGATAAAAATAGGTTTTTTTTTTTTTTTTTTTCCTTTGTCGACAATTGTGACTAAGATAATCTATACTATCTATAACAGGATTCCCCCTTTAATCTGGATTTCTCTCAATATAAAAAATATCTCATCTAATAACCAATGACTTTTCCTAGTTTTAGGAATAAGGTTAATAACATCGTAGAATTCCCCATAAAATTCTCTTTCTTCAATTAGACTTTTATGTGGTTCAAAAATACCCTTACAACGTTTAAGTAAGGACAAAACATGGGAACAAATAAATAAAGTAAAACTCACTACACCACTTTCAAGTACATGTTAAAAAAAAAAAAAAAACCGTTCACCTCGTAGTCCATTTGAATTAATGTCAATGTTTTATTTGAATTCAAATACTAGGTCATTGACACATCTATATCACTTTTATCATTATTGCAAAGAGATGAAAACTCACTAACCCATCTTTTTTAGTTAAAATGGAGTTCCTTCAAATTAAGGATAACAAAGTCATTTTACAAGTGTTGATACCCATTTTTGACAAATAGCCCAATAATGAAGGAAGATGAAGGAGGAAAAGAGTGAAAGAAACTTGATAGAAGCAAAGGGGTCATAGGAGCCCAAGAAAAGAGGTAAATGCCTAATGGGCTAACGTGGCAGGGAATAATAGTTAGCAGGCTCATGGGCGCAACGAGAGGTAAAATAAAGTAAATGGGCTGTGGAAGTCCAAAAAAAGAGGTAAACGCCTAATGGGCCAACGTGGCAGGAAATAACAGCTAGCAGGCCCATGGACACAACGAGAGGTAAAAGTAAAGTAAATGGGCTATGAAAGTCCAATAAAAAAGGTAAACGCCCAATAGGCCAACATGGTAGGAAATAACAGCCAGCAAGCCCATGGGCACAAAAGAGGTAAAAGTAAAGTAAATGGGTTGTGAGAGCCCAAAGGAAGAAGTAAAAAACCAATGGGTCGACAAGCCCATGACCACAGCAAGAAGAGAGAAGGAGACTAGTAGGACCGAGGAAATAAGAAAGAAGAACAAAAGCCCAACGAATTGGTTTGGCAAGAACTTATGCCAAACAAGCAAACAAGCCCATGAGGAAATGAGAAGAAATAAGGCAAACCTAGAAGCCCATGCACCTTTTTATGGAAGATAAGCACAAGTAGAAGAGACACATAGCAGAACGAGACATGGCAGAAATGGCATGGGAATGAAAGAAAACAAACGTAGAGGATAGTGGAACGAGCACACAAGGGCCGGAGCACCACCCACGCGGTCAAGGGATTCAGAGGCTGTGGTTTGGTATTAGGGGGAAAAAGTATATTTTGGGTTTCCAACCATAACTTCTTTTGGGAAAAATGCCTTGTTGGGATGGCATTTTGCCCAAAAGAGGTAGTAGACAGTTGGGACCACTTGATGCATGCCATAGATGTAGGTAGTGAGAGACCCAAACCCTTATCCATTGAGGCAAGAGGGGAGAGGTGGGAGGAAGATCAAACAAAGAAAGATTTTATCATGGCATGGGTGGTGGAAGAAAGAGAATGCACTAGATTCACCTAGTGGTGGTAATGGTCGGGCAACCAATGGGTTGATAGGCAATCCTGAAGGGATGCCCATAACAAACCAAAAATAGTTGATGAAGCCCTGAGGGGTAAAAGGGAGAAATCCCATGGAATTAGCCCAATATAAAGAGGGGCGGTAGCCATAGATGGAAGAGAGGCAGGACAATAGTAAAAAGACTAGGAAAAGAAAAGACTAAGGAAAAGAAAAAGATGGTTTTGGATTTGCTCTCACTCACTTTGATTTGGGTTTGTTTAGATCTTGTTGTCTTATTCAGATATTTTATTCAGATTCGGGTTGTGAGTTGTGTGTTGATGATGCGATGGTGGGTCTAAGGTTGATTTGAAAGTTTTTAGCTCAGGATTGTTGTGGATTTGAGTTAAGGCTTTGCTGGTTGCTGGGAAATTGATAAAGGAATTTTTTTGATTGAAATTCTGTTTATTTCGTTGAAAATCTATGTTATGAGAAATATTGTATTAGGCAAATAATTTTTGGTTGAATGTATAATTGATTTTTGTGGAAGAATTTGTGTAAAATTTTTGGAATATTCTGGGTTTCAATTCTTTTGTTCTTGTGATTGAATATTTTGGGTTTGTTGTTCTTGTGTATTCATGATCAAGATGAACACAAATCTCAATTAATGTGTTTTTGGTTTTTAATTTTGTTCTTCTCTTTTTTTATATGGTTAGAATTGATAATTTAAAAAAAAAAAAAAAAAATTTAGAAACTTATGCGGACCTGACATGGCATTTTTTAAAAATCAAATAATTTTTTTTATTATTATTTTATTAGCCTTGCAAACAGTGCACTTCATCTATCACGTATGAATTTTCTGTTAGTGTGTTAATGGCATGGACCAAAATGAACGTGATATTTCGTTTTCAGGGACTAAGGTAGGCATGAATAAAAGTTAGGGACCAAAACAAGAATAGGCCCAAAATGTATAGACCAAAAGTGTATTTTTGCCTTGAATTAAAAAAAAAAAAATTGTTCCCCCACCCCCCACCGGCAGCGCCCTCTGTTATGCATATTTCCGCCCTTGGTAATAACATCTATGTCCTACATATATGTAATTCGAACATCACCTTTGCCATTTTCTATCAATGTCTAATAGAGTGACACTTTTTAGTTTTTACATCACAAAGTGAGCAAATCTAGTTGAGTCATGTTGTACTTAGATCGGATTGGGAGCTAATCTAGTTTCCTTCTTGGATTAACTAAAAAATTAAAGAGAATCCATGGTAAATCCTATATATTTTTATTATAAAAAATGTTTAGATAATTACTTGTCTCTGAAAGGCTCTTTTTTTTTTTTTTTTTCCTAAAGGTTAATAACTTCTATTTATCATTATACAGTACATTGGCCAAGGCAAATAAGAGTGCTAACTTGGTTGAATCCAGACCCTACACGTGGACAAGCAGTGAGGAAAGGAAAGGGGATTTTGGCAAAGGGAAGAGTGTCCATGGCTCATGCCACCGACATGATCACCCTTGGAGGGAGTGAAATGAGTGCCCTGGCATGGACACCCAGCACCAGCGTAAAAGGGAGATAGCAACCCCTTGTGGTCAGAGGTATTAGAACACCTCTCATTGGTTGAAACTCGATTAGGCCACTATTGAGAACATGTATCACTTTTAGCCCCCTTGGATTCCCTTTCCTTGTCTAATGCTAGTCCCTCACAAACTCACGGTGTAGCAAAGCCGTCCTTCATCCCACTATCTTGACATCGGCAGATTTTCTCTCTCCTCTAGCCATGGCATAGTACAATAACTATCTTAGGGTTTGAATGGGGGAATGGGGGCTTGACACATGTTTTTTTGTACCTAACAATATTCATCGTACTATAAAAGAAACATATTGCTAAGCAATTAGGGCAATAGATAGAAGAGATAGAAAGAGAGGCAGAAATCTAGGTAGGAAAGTGAGGAAAAGAGAGGTTTTGGGAAAGAACATCACCATATGTAGTACCTTAAACTTTCACATAATAGAGAGCTTTAAAGAGTGAAGGATATTCCATCCTTCACTCATTGTGGTTTTTCAACCCTTTCTAAGGGTTTTCCACGTATGTTTCACGCCTTCTTTACTTTCTTTGCTCTGTATTTTACTTTCCTTAGATGTTAAAGTGTTAAAGTTTTCATTTTTATTGTTCACAAGGAAGGTGGAAACATTCTTCCTCTGATCCCCTTGAAGTTGTATAGCCTCAACTTGATATAAGCCTAATAAAAACAATCACAGATTGGGGTAATTTTCCTTAACCTAATTTCTGAGCTTTTCTCTACAGCCAACGGCAACAACTAAAAATACAAAAAATTATAGACCATAAACTCAATACCCAAATAGGAAGACATAGAAGAATTAACCCTAAAAATTTTAAATATATATAGAAAATAAAATTTAAGTGTACCTTGACGGCTCGTACAGAGGAGGTAGCTAACAACTCTTTGCCATTAAGGTTGACAGGGGCCTTGAACCTGGGCCTGTGGTTAGATCAATTTGCCTCTCGCAAAAGGATATGGATAGGAAATGAAGTGTTGATTGAATTACTGAAACACAAAAGAGAAAGCAATGCGTCCAATAATTGAAATTAGCAAAACCCACTACAGGGCTCCAAACCCATTAATAGGGGTGTGCAGAAAACCCGCCAACCCGCCAAACCCGACCCAACCCAACCCAACCCGCTGGGTTGGGTTACAAAATTTTTTTTTATAGCGGGTTGGGTTGGGTTTGGGTCATAAAATTACAAACCCGCCAAATCCGACCCGACCCACCCATATTTTAATATATGTTTAAAATATATTATATATTTAATAAATTTTTTTAAAAAACTAGCTGTAGAGCACTTCCTCGGTTCCTACTATCATATATAATATAAAATCCTATTAGTTCTTTTAATATATATTTAAATATATTATATAATTAATAAAAAAATTTAAAAATTTTAGATATATTTTGTTTATAACTGAGTTAGGAACTCATATATATTTTTGTTTATAAGTGAATTAGGATACTAGTTCATTTATATTTTGTTTATCAACTTAGTTGGGTACTTAAACATATTTTGTTTACAACTAAGTTGGAATATTAGTTTATATATTAATATATATTTTGTTTATCAACTCAGGTGGCAAGTGTGATATATATTTTTTTTTTGCTCAATTTAATAATAATAGTAATAAAAAAAATTGTCCAACCCATGGGTTCAACTCGACCCAACCCAACCAAATTCATGTGGGTTGGACTGGACTTATGTGATGGGTTGGGTTGGGTTGAATTTTTTTTGACCCACCATGGTGGGTTGGGTCAAAAAATCCCCTTAACTTGACCCAACCCGACCCATACACACCCTTACCTGTCAATCTAAGCAAATCATTCAGAAGAAACAGTCCCAAACGAAACATGAACAAAGGTGAAATACCTGAAGTGAATACTTGAAGTGAATTGTAAGGTTAAAATTTATCAACCATCTTGTTGACTTTATTCTGTGCCAATTTGCTTGTAATTTAGCACTTAGTAACCCTGTATTTAGGTGGGATTCATGTAAGGGTAGTGTGTGAAGAGAGTGTGAAGAAAAGCCCAAGTTTGTGCAAAGAAGCAGAGTTTCGCGGCTAGGACTCGTGGCTGACTCACGACTAGCAAGCCGCCAACTGCAGGCACGTGAGAAGCACACAGGGGAGTTGAAGGGTCACGCCAGCTGTCGCACTACAGGACAAAAGTCCCAGGCTGGCTAGTCCGTTACTTTGCGACTTGGACAAGCCGCGAGGTCAAGCCGCCAACTTACCCTGTTTGGCAAAAACTGACTCTTCGTATTCCAAACACACGCCACTATATATAGACCCTTATACCCACTAAATGTAGAGAGTTTCCAGAGAGAATTTTGTGAGAGAAACCCTAGAGCAAAACAAGATTGCCTCACCCCCAATCTTCATCTAAGAGACTCTACAAATTCCTCTACTCTCTTCCTTTCCATTGTCATACCCTTGAGAGGTTCTTTGCCAAATCCTTATCTCACCATACCCATGTCTGTGAGAAGGTTTATTTGGTGCCTTTGGGAAGCAGTTAGAAAGGAACCAATATACATTGGTTGATGCTATGGTTTAGTAGCGGAATCGGGGAAGCTAAAGAAGAAATAGGTTCGGCGTAACCTCGTTGGAGCAAGAAGCTTGGAGGGCTTAGGTACTTGGGTAGATTAGGCTTGGAGGATCTTCCGCTGTTCATGTATCCCAACTACATTCTTTAGTGGATTATTTCACGGCTTGGAGGGCGGCGAAGAGGTTTTACACTGAGGACTTCGGTTTCCTCTTCGATAACACATCGTGTGTTGTCCGTGTGTTTGCATCTTCCTTCCCTTTATCTTTGCCTTATATTTACTGCTGTGGATGTGTTTATATTTGGTTTAGATTAATTATCAATTCTGTGATTGGCTTATGTTCATATTCCGCACATTAATTGTTTGATTATAAGTTTGAATTGATAATTTATAATTTGGGGTCTAACGTTCAAGGGTGTTTCATACCCATTTTGAACTTTCATGAATCATCCATTTTGAGCTCTTCTTTAAATATGCTATTTTCTGATTCAATTAAATGAGTAGTTTTAAAACCGTGAAAGATAGGAAAAGCAAAAGGACGGGAGATTGTGATGAGGTATGAAGGAGTGATTCCCTTAAATAAGGAGAGGAAGAGACGAAGAAGGGAAGAGAGAGGTTGGAATTAGAAAGCCGAAGGTCTGAAGTATTGAACTTGTCTTTGGAAGAGAGAGAGGTTGGCGTTAGTCATGCTAAAGGTCTGGAGAAGAAGGAGAAAGGGTTGGCGTTTAAAAGAATAAAGGGCTGGATTTGGGCTTAATGGTGGACAGTAACGTAACATTCATTTTTGGGCTTTAAGATTAACATAATTAAAGCTATTAAGATTGGGCTTTATGGTGGAGATATGGCTGGAAATCATTTTCTTCTTAATAGTATTTTAAAATTAGGGAAAAATTTAGTAAAAGTATTTTAAAATTATAGGAAAAATTCAGGAAAAAAAAATTAGAAATGACATGACGGCTAATGTGGCTCAACGGGAGTGTAGCAACATTAAATACTATACTTCAGCTTTTAGTAATACTAGTCGCAAACCCGCGCATTGCGCGTGATAATTTTTTAGATAAAATACTATTTTAGTCCTAAACTTTATAAAGAGTTTAAAAAAAAAAAAAATTGTTTTATCATATTTTTCATAATCTTTTCTATAACCTTTATTACCTTTATCATATATTTATTGGTTGATGATTTGCATAAAATAGACATTAAATAAGAGGTAGAACTATTCAATAATTTTTTTTAAGTCATGGTGTATGAAGATTACGGTTTTATATAAAATCCATAGTTAGAGTTTGATTAGTTTTAAGTTTAAATTTTTATTATTATATTTAATTGTTGATTTTATTGCACTATAAAGATTTCAATGTCCTCTGTATAGCTATCTCTATTTTATTTTTTACTCTTCTTTACCACCTTTTTATTTTCCAAATAACAGTTATTAATTGACTTTTGATTTCATTTCTTTTTTTCTTCCTTCATTTATTCTTTATTACTTTGTATGTTCCCTTACTAGTTGTAAATTTTATGGTTATCTATAAAAAATAGATATAATGGATGGCTTAAGTAGTTATAGATGTAGTTATAGATGTAGTTACGTTAGTGGTATGTTAAAGGGTTTTTTTTTTTTTCCTTTTTTTTTTCAAGGAAATATGAAAGACATTTATCTAGTTTGGCCTCAATCAATTAAGATATCCATAATATATTAACGGAAGTAATAATGAGTCTTAAATTTTTTTAATGTATGAAGTGATTAGGTTTGTGGTATGTCAAAGGTTTTATAAAAAAATTTTAAAAATAATTCCAAGGAAATGTAAAAGGCATTTTTTTTTGAAAAAAGAAATTGTGATTTTTTGAATTGTAGAAATATGATTGTTTTAATTACATTGTTTATAGATTTCATTATTAAGTTATAAACATCTAAATTAAAGTAGATGAATATATAAATGCTGTTAGGACATATATGTTTTAACTTGTTTAAGAACATATGTCACTTAGTTATGTAAATTGGCTAATCCTTTGACAAAACGCACTCTGCTTGTAATTGGGTAGTTCTAGGTGTTTTTAATACTTCAAGAAACCATGTTTCAAGGTCAAGTGTTGAAGTCATCAAGTCTGTCCAAGAAAAAGCAAGCTGAAGTGCAAAGTTTTTAAAGTTCGACACCTCTCGATAGCTACCTCGACACCTGCTATCTGTCGAGATTTAAAAAGTCAGAATTCCAATCTGATTTTCTTGGGATCCGTGAATATGTTTTTGGGCCTTCTTTTCTTCTAACCCTAAACATATAAAAGGATTATTTTAAGAGCCGTTTTGGGTGACACAAGTTGCATTATCATTGAGCAATCTCTGTTTACGCAAATTGTGATCAACAGACGAAGTTCTTGACCTAGTTCATCTTCCATCAAGAAGTTGCTGTGTATTTGCACCATAGGGTTTTGTAACCAAGCATCTTCCTGCTATTCATCATGTGGATGAACTGAAGAACTTTGCAGCCAACCATTCTTCCTCAGTTGGTGTTCTGAAGTCGCGTACTTGGATCCGCGCATTGGTTAGTCACGTACTTGGGAGCCGTGCATCAAAGGTGGAGACTGTCACTACAGATCAAGTCCAATTGGGTATTGGGGTAAGGGTTCAACTGTAGGTTGGTAAGGTACTTGGGATTCCTTTACTTGTAACCGCTTGATTTGATAATAGTGGAGTTTCGGGAGTGGTGACCTGAAAATCACCCGGTGGGGTTTTTGCCGTTAGGGTTTTCCCAATTCGTAAACAAATCACCGTGTTATTTATTTTCTGCTGCATATCTAGTTGATTGGTGATTTGTTTGTGCTTCCATTAAATTGCATGATTAATTGATTAATTAATTACTTGGCTAAATTAATTAATTAGGGTTAATCACAAGGGGTCATTCAGATTGTGACCTAACAAGTGGTATCAGAGCAGGCACACTCTGATTAGGATTTAATCTTTGCTGTGTAGATCCATTGACCCCTGTTTGTCATGGATAGAGGACAATCTTTAATTATACCTCCTTTATTTGATGGCACTAACTATGCATACTGGAAAGTACGCATGAGAGCTTTCTTGCAGTCTTTAGATGAGAAGGTGTGGCAAGCTGTAGAGATTGGCTGGACTAAGCCAAAAGAAGAACCGGCCGATTGGGATGATGCTAAGATCAAGGCGGCTAACTTCAACAGCAGAGCGCTGAATGCCCTTTTTAGCGCAGTCACCAATGAGGAGTTCAAGAAGATATCCTCAACTGAAACTGCTAAGGAGGCTTGGACCATCCTCCAGACAACCTATGAAGGAACAAAGGCTGTCAAAGATTCAAAACTTCAGAGGCTCACTACAAGCTTTGAAGAAATTAAGATGGAGGAGGATGAGTCGTTTGATGAGTTCTATGCCAAGCTCAAGGACATAGTGAACTCAGCCTTCAATCTTGGGGAAACCATCCCTGAACCCAAGATTGTAAGGAAGGTGCTCAGATCTCTACCTGAGAGATTTCATGCCAAGATTACGGCAATTGAGGAATCAAAGGATATAGATAAGATTCCTTTGACTGAGCTGGTTGGAAACTTGCAGACCTATGAAATAGGGTTATCTAGGATTGGCAAGTCCAACAAAGGCAAAAGCATGGCCTTGAAGGCAAAGAGCAGTGATACAGATGAGTCTTCTGATGATGAAGATTCCAAGATGAAGTCCTACATCACTCGGCAGTTCAAAAAGTTTATGAAGAATGCCAATGGAAGGAATTTCGACAAGGACCGCAGGCAGTTCAGTTCTTCTCAGTTTAAAAGCCAAGACAAAGGGAAGAAGGATGCTAAGGAGGGCGGTCAGTATACTGTTCCAGCAGGACCAAAGTGCTTTGGGTGTCATGGGTTCGGACACATGAAACATGAGTGTCCTACATATCTGAAGAGCATTGGGAAAAGCAAGGCCCTTGCTGTAACCCTAAGTGACACTGAGCCTGAAGATGATTCCGACAATGAAGATGACGGAATTTTAAATGCCTTCATTGCCACAGTCAATCCTACTGAAGGGATTGTTGAAGAAGTGGATGAAGAAGAATTGGTGGAGTCCAAATTTGAGAAGATGGATGATCAAGATGATATCCATTCAGCCTATGAGAAGCTTTACAAGCTCTCTGAAAAGCATGAGAAATTATATAGGCTGGCCACCAAGAAGCTCAGTGAAGTGGAACTCGATCGTGAAGAGCTGTCCACGAAGTTTGATGAGGCGAATCAAACTATTGGAGCACTGAGATTTGAGAACAACTTTTTGGCTGAGAAGACCAAGAAGCTTGAAGCGGAGATGTTTCAAGTTAGAGCTCAACTGGAGAGGACTTCAAGTGCAAAACTTGATGAGATGCTTAGCAATCAGAAACCTGCTTCGGATCGAACTGGTTTGGGGTATGGTATTTCTTTCTCTAATACTGCTTCTACTAGCAATACTGTTTTTGTTCCTCCTGCTAATAACATTGAAATTGAGAACATTGATGTTAAAACTAAATTAGCTAGTGAGAACTTAGACAAGGGAAAATCTATCTTAGGAGCACCCCCTAAGCTAGATAAGAAAGATGCTAAAAACCCTAGGGCTAAGAAGGCTAACTCTCAAAAGCCTAAACAAAAGAAGCAGCATCTCTGTCATTATTGTGGAGCTGCCAGTCACACTCGACCAAATTGCTATAAGTGGTTAGCCACTCAACAGAGCAATGGCATGACAGCATCTGGAAGCCAAAATCAGCTTCAATCCTCTCTTGCTCCTCTTGGAGATCTTCTGAAAGCCCTCATGTTCCTTTCGAACTTGAACGGTTTAAATTCTTCCCCCTCACCGCCTGTTCAAGGATTCTATCAAAGGAAAGGTTCTTCCAAGGAGTGGAAGAAAAAGGACTCTAAGTGATTTCATCACTTTCTTCTCCCTTCTTGTTTTTCTTGTTTGTTGCATTGCTTGTGTGTTTTTCTTTTCTGCTGAGTCAGTCTAGTTTTTGCTTTGCTTTGATAACATGTTTTTGTTTGTTTATTTTCAGTTTTGCTTATTTTGTTTTTAATATAAAAATAAAAAAAAAATTGAAAAATTGAAAAATACAAAAACAGTGTGTGTTATGTGTACTTTGGTACTTGTGTACCTTGGATGGCCAATGAAACAAAGTTTTCTAAACTTTGTATCTCTTGTAGCTTAGATGAGCATCTCTATGCACAACTAAGCAAGTGAGCTTTGTGGCTCTTGTTTGTGATGAGTAAGATTAGGTTATCTCTTAAAACTTAACACTCATATCACTCTTTTTGACGGGTAGGACTAGAAAATCCTAAGAGAAAGGCATAAATGACCATCTCACCACTGTTGCCCGCCAATCATTGTAATGACACCTGTATGTTTCGGCATAGCAAAAGTGCAGTGTCATAGACACCTGTATGCTTCGGCATAGCAAAAGTGCAGTGTCAAAGACATCCGTATGCTTCGGCATAGCAAAAGTGCAATGTCAATGCTTAACATCTTGGGTATTTCTTTTCTCTCTTTTATATACCCATGTATGATATGCAAAAATAAAAGAAAATATGCAAAGAAAATAAAAAGCAAAAAGATTAAAAATGCTTTAAACATGATTGCAAGCGTGTTTTCTAGGAGATGTGGGAGTCATAGGATGTACCTTGAAGGTGATAGTCCCCATCAAACAGTTATGATTGTGTGTGAGTTAAAAGTTATTTTCTCATATCTCAGATCGTCATAACATCTATACACATATGCAATCTTGCGATGTTTTTCACACACAACACGCAATATTCTTTGCTACTTTTGATACATGTGCAGGTACAATGTGATTTGGCCATCACAAAGGTTTTACATGTGCTAATGTATGCTCACTAAACTGTCATAACTTGTTTTTGAAATATAAAATTGGTTAGACTTGTTTAGTGTGTGTGTGTGTGTTTTGCATGATCCTTGTGCTTATTTTCTTGTTGAGAGATGTTTTTGAGAGGTTTATATGTTGAGTGGATCTTGGTAGAGATGTGTGTTGGATTGCATTCATGTCTGTGTTTTTCCCTTCTCGAAAAACTGCCTTCTTCAGCAGGCTCGACACCTTCCTCGACACCTCCTCGATACCTGGTCATCTGTTGAGCTTCTCAAGTTGTTTCTTATCGCAATCTCGACACCTCCTCGACACTTGATGGATCGATCGAGATTTCTTTTGTCTTCTCGATAGATTCTCGACACCTATTGGATCGATCGAGATTCACTTATGCTGTTTGTGTCTTCTTTCTCGACACCTGTCTCGATACCTTGTGGATCGATCGATATTTCTTCTGTCTCCTCGATACCTTCTCGATACCTTGTGGATCGATCGAGATTCTCGTATCTGAAATTTTCTTTGCATCTCGATACCTCTCGATACCTGCATCTGTCGAAGGCTTTATCCTCGATACCTTCCTCGACAGCTTCCTCGATACCTCTCGACACCTCAGCTGTCGAGAATTACTGAGGTGCCTATTTAAGTGCAGATCGCGATTTTCCTCATTTCTCACTCGATCTCTCCGTGGCTGTTCATCTCCCTTTCACTCTCCTTTCACTCAAATCCTTCAACCCACTTGGATCTTGCTCATTTCTTGCTCAAATCACTTGGTAAGATCTCTATTCTCTTCCTTTTTCATGCATTTCATGTTTTGAAAACCTAGTTTTTGGGATTTTTCATAAAAATTTGGGGTTTTTCAAAATTGTTGAGTTTTTATTGAAATTTTGGGTTGGGTTTGTACTTAGATGATTTCAAAATGTCATACATTGCATTTCATTTGCATTATAATGATATTTACATGCATTTAGATGTGTGGTTTATGTTTGTGTGCTGCTAGGATTGGATTGGGCTGAGCCCATGAAGTTTTTTTTTCCTTTGCATGTCACATGCTCATGCATTCCCATGCATACGTACTTCTTGTTCAACATATTTGATATATTTGAACTGTGTTGGTACTTTTCTGATTGTCTCCCTCTCTATCTCTTTCTCATTCTTTTACGTTAGTTGTGTCTATGGCACCCAAACGTAAATCCACTCCTGCTCGGAACCCTCTGCGTTCTGGAGCTTCCTCTTCTTCAGATACTACTCCCTTTAACATTCGGTTCCGTGATGGAGATGCTCATAAGGCATTTTCGGAGAACTTTTCTCGACGAGGTGTTCATTCGGAACGCCAAGTCATTCTGGCGGACTTCGCTGATACTGACCTTCCCTCTGTCATTCACAGTAGGGGATGGGGGTCACTGTGTGACATCCCGGTCACTTGCCCTCTCGTGCTGATACAGGAGTTCTACTCCAACATGCACGGGATTGATCTTTCAGTACCTCATTTTTCCACTCGCGTTCGAGGTATGCGCATTCCTGTCACACCGTAGCTTGTTGCGGATGTGCTTAGGGTACCTAGGATAGAGTTTCCAGATTACCCCTCTTGTGAGCGTCTGAGGACTGTGTCCAAAGATGAGCTCATTTCTGCTTTTTGTGAGCGCCCTGCTGATTGGGGTGAGCATTAGTTCACATCATGTAGGCCTTTTGCTAAAGGTCCTAGGTTCATTAAAATGGTAATGACTTTTGTTCTCCATCCTCTGTCTCACTATAACTCTATCACAGAGCCTCGTGCTTGATTTTTGCTTTCTCTACTTGAGCATCTGACCATAGACTTCCCTTCTCACTTCATCCGGTCTATCATAGAGGTTTATCTTGATTCGGCGTCCCGTGATAAGCTCATCTTTCCTTCTGCTATAATGCGGATTCTACGCCATTTTTCCGTTCCCTTTCCTGTGTCCGACCACTTCACACACATATCTGCCATAGATGCCGCTACCGTAAAACGTAGTGAGGCGCAGTTCAGGTCGAGACAGCTAGGTGCCACTCCTCCCTCCTGTTCAGCACCTTTCAGATCAGCTCCATCTACATCTGCTCCTTCTTCCTCTTCGAGCGATGTATCCCTTGGTGATATCATGGCGCAGCTGCAGCGTATGGACACTCGTCTTGAACTCTCTGCTGGGTTGTATCAGGTGAATGTTCGTGTGGGTCGTATTGCACGACGGCAGGCGATCATGGGTGGATTTGCTCCAGAGGCTACTCCTTCACCATCTACTGCAGCAGCGTCAGATTCTGAGGATGATGATGATGATGATGATGATGGGGATGCTAGCTCTGCCGATGAGATGTCTACATGACACTCTACCCTTTGTCACTCGTGACAAAAAGGGGGAGTAGTTTTGGGCTATGAGAGTAGTCATCTTAGGGGGAGAGTTAGTATAGGACATTTTTGATAGGGGGAGTGTTGTCATTTTTTTTTGAGGGATGTAGTGAGGCTATATGTATTTTTTTCTTATCTCTTAGATACATTGGTCTTGTATATGAGGTCCTTTGACCATTTTTACATACATTGTACTTATCTTATCTCTTATATATGTTGATGTATGTTTCTTTCACCTCTCTCTTCATGTGTTGTTTCTTTTCTATCTTTATACACATGTTCTTTATACTTGTATGCAATCTATTTATTTCTGTTTCACACAAGATGCCTTGATGAGTTTTGTTTAAAGTGTTTCAGAAATACAGGTTGTCAAAGTCTACTTATCACAAGCTCTCTTCTTGCAAAGTTTTTCAAGAGTTTGTGTTAGGATAAATTTTATTGTATTCAACAAGTGAATATGAGTTGAGTGATTTATGACTTCTCTCATATGCTCATTTGTTTGTCGTGGTTTTGTCACGGATTGCCAAAGGGGGAGATTGTTAGGACATATATGTTTTAACTTGTTTAAGAACATATGTCACTTAGTTATGTAAATTGGCTAATCCTTTGACAAAACGCACTCTGCTTGTAATTGGGTAGTTCTAGGTGTTTTTAATACTTCAAGAAATCATGTTTCAAGGTCAAGTGTTGAAGTCATCAAGTCTGTCCAAGAAAAAGCAAGCTGAAGTGCAAAGTTTTTAAAGCTCGACACCTCTCGATAGCTACCTCGACACCTGCTATCTGTCGAGATTTAAAAAGTCAGAATTCCAATCTGATTTTCTTGGGATCCGTGAATATGTTTTTGGGCCTTCTTTTCTTCTAACCCTAAACATATAAAAGGATTATTTTAAGAGCCGTTTTGGGTGACACAAGTTGCATTATCATTGAGCAATCTCTGTTTACGCAAATTGTGATCAACAGACGAAGTTCTTGACCTAGTTCATCTTCCATCAAGAAGTTGCTGTGTATTTGCACCATAGGGTTTTGTAACCAAGCATCTTCCTGCTATTCATCATGTGGATGAACTGAAGAACTTTGCAGCCAACCATTCTTCCTCAGTTGGTGTTCTGAAGTCGCGTACTTGGATCCGCGCATTGGTTAGTCACGTACTTGGGAGCCGTGCATCAAAGGTGGAGACTGTCACTACAGATCAAGTCCAATTGGGTATTGGGGTAAGGGTTCAACTGTAGGTTGGTAAGGTACTTGGGATTCCTTTACTTGTAACTGCTTGATTTGATAATAGTGGAGTTTCGGGAGTGGTGACCTGAAAATCACCCGGTGGGGTTTTTGCCGTTAGGGTTTTCCCCATTCGTAAACAAATCACCGTGTTATTTATTTTCCGCTGCATATCTAGTTGATTGGTGATTTGTTTGTGCTTCCATTAAATTGCATGATTAATTGATTAATTAATTACTTGGCTAAATTAATTAATTAGGGTTAATCACAAGGGGTCATTCATATTGTGACCTAACAAATGCAAAATTATATGTAAAGTTACAATCGCATAAGATAAATATGTATAAATAAAATTTTTTTTTATATTATTCATGAATCATTATTTCATTGTTTACTTATAAATATCTAAATTAAAGTTTTTTTTTTTGGAAAAGAAATCTAAATTAAAATAGATGAATGTGTAAAGGTAAAATTATATGAAAAGTTAAAACTACCTAAGATGAACGTTTAACCACTTGTAGATGTGTGTTTTTTAAGACTAAAAGTATATACAATTAATTGCTTTAGCTGAAATTATATAACTATGCAAATATCATGCGAGTGATTCCATCATTTGCAAATCATCAAATTTGGTGGCCTTACAAAACAGATATTTCACATTGCAAAAAAATTTACATGAACTCCTCTTTTATGACAACCTTTTTTTTTTTTTTTTTTTTTTTTTTTTTTTTTTGCTGAAACAACTTAAAACTTAAGTTAACACATGTGGTAGTTGTAAAACATGTCAGTGATATGAAAAATAGAAATGTTTAAATATTTAAAAAACATTTTTAGTAGATTAATGTAATATAAAACATTTTTTTCCTCAATATTTTATGTAACTTTTCCCATAAGATCAATATTGTTGGCATACTTTAAAGATGATACATAATATTTTTGAGAAGAAGAAGAAGAAGAAGCAGAGACGACACTAACACATAATATAAAATTATTAAGTTTGTGTGATTTAAATATGTGGCAAAAAAATATTAATGTATATGATAAAAGTTTTTATCTAAATGATATATAGTAGTTCATATTTTTTTAGACTTGATTAGAAAGTTCATTCTCAATAGCCTTTTAATACAAATTGCTCAATCTATGGGCCTAGATACATTCAAAGGGTGTTATCTAAATTGTAAATTATATGACCCTTTATCACACAAATATATTGATTCCCCTAATGTATGGTAAAGGAAGGAAAGTTTGTGTCTAGCCATTTTCTTGATTTGTGCCGCATAATTTAATAGTATGAAGGATGTGACTGGATTCAAATGTTGAATAAAATAAGATGAGAGGAAAAAAGAGTAAAAATAAACTATATAGTAATAAACATTAAATTATCCAAGTTATTCTATATAATATAATAACATTATGTTATATATAGTACTATATGTATAATGCAGTAGGATAATATTTAATCAAATAGAATATCAAATAGAATATAAAATATAACAACTTAAAACACAAAACTATATTGCATCAACCCAAAATAGAATTCTAATTAACACAAAAATTCATCAACCTAAAGAATTGATGCAATGAAAATAAAAAAAAATTAAACAAAAAATGACAAACAAATTTTGTGAGAGAGAGAGAGAGAGAGAGAGAGAGAGAGAGGTAACCTTTTTTGTGTGAGAAAATTATGCATAGAATAAAAAGGGAAATGTCAAATTTATAGTAAGATGTTGAGAATAAGAAGAGTCAAAATAAAGGAGGACAAAAAGGTAGAGAAAGAATGATATTAAGGTAGAAAGTAGTGGGGAGATGAAGAGGTAAAAGGGAGGGAAAGTTTTGGAAAATTAATAATAAAAATAATGGTTAAAAAATATTTAAATTTTTAAATAATGGAGTTTTTAAGTCACCTTAAATGAGAAAATGTTTAAAAATAATATATAACAAAAATTGGAAACAAAAAATGATGACGTGGCTACTGATGTGGCTCAATGTGGGCGTAACAACATGAAACGCTACGCTTCAACTTTTAGTAATATATAGATATAGATATAGATGAGCTTTTACACTTAAATATAATGTTAGATTTATACTTCACCTTCTTTGCACATTTGACAATCTAACTTGCACGTACATTTTTGGTGATTCCACTGGAGAGAATCTCAAGTTATTCGCTCTTTTTGTTTTTCAATACCTTTGAGAAAGAAGAACGTTACTTAGACAAGTTCAAGTGAAGAAGAACAAGTCGAGGCAAGTGTGGATCATGTCTCCATGCACACTGAAGGTACAAAGTCTTTTGAATAGGTTAGGCAGCCCAGAAATCGAGAGCTTGTAGTGGCCATAGAGGACCCACAACGTTCTCAAGCCACCATGTGGGTAAAAGTTCAGTCTTTGTGTCGAAAGTCATCTACTCTCCAGACCCCACAAGGAGGCCAACCACCTCAGGGAGAGACTGAAAGGTCGAATCTGATTCCACCTCCAATTCCAGAATGGAGAGCACCACAACAGCCCAATGAGCCTTAAGCATCTCTATTGGGAAATTTAGACCCCAGTTGATAGAATTAACAAGTTTTAAACCCAAGTTGTTAATTAGATTTATTATGAATAAAACTTGTTAAAACAAACAAACAAACATCAATATCATGTCAAAATGAATGTAGTGAAAAAGTAAATAAAACAAGATATGATGACTCAGGAAAACCAATGAAACAAACTAGTTTCACAGTAAAAAAACCTAGGGAGAAACCTTCCTGAAAAGCAATCTACTATAGTAAAGAGAATTTTCAGATCTAGTACAAAATCTTTGTCCCTAGACTCTACAATCCCCGTAGATGAACTCACAGCAGAAACCTTCTACTGCTTCAGAACCTCTGAACTCTTCAATATATGAACGCCACCCTTTGATGATGCACGAATCTCAGTACGTGACTAACCAATTGTGCGGATCCCAGTACGCGACTTAATCACCAACTAGAAGAAGATTGTTGGCTGCAAAGTTCTTCACTTCATCAACAATGAAGATCAAGAAACACTTGGTTACAAAACCTTAAGGCACAAAGACGTAGTAGCTTCTTTCAGAGAGAATAAGACATCGGTCACCTTTTGCTTGTGTTCTCCTTAGATTCTCTTATGTGACGGCCTTTAAAATAAGCCTTATATAGGTCTAGGGGTTGTGAGAAAAGAAACCTTACACAAATACAAAAGCTTGGCCCAAAAATCAGATCTGAAAATTCTGATTTCTGTAACGTCGATAGATAGCAGGTGTCGAGAAGGTGTCGAGATTTAAACTTCAACAGATACAGCTATCAATGAGGTGTCGAGTAGGTGTTGAGCGGACATAAGCTTTCTTGATTGATCCACCAGCTATCGGGAAGGTATCGAGATTGCGATAACAATCAACTGAAGAGCTTGATAGATAGCCAGCTGTCGAGAGGTGTCGAGAAGCTGTCAGGCTATCTGTCCGCAGGTGTTGAGCTATTTGTCCAGCTTTAATGAACATCTTTTCTTCACTTGTTTCTTGGTCCAATCTTCATGGCTTTAATACTAGACTTGAACAACATGTTTCTTGAAGTATTAAACATATCCTAGATCTACCCAATTACAAGTAAAATGCGTTTTGTCAAAGGAATAGCCAACTACATAAAAGAATGACATATGTTCTTAACAAGTAAAACACATATATCCTAACAATCTCCTTATTTGACTAGGGCTTGAGGCCAGAAAGGCGAAGAGCCTGTGGTTATTGGAGTAAGCTTTTTGTTATTATTATTGAATTTCAGTTGTTTTGTAAACATATCAGATCCCAAAGTATGTAGACACCATCACTCTTCATTACAAACCCAAGTTTGATGCCTTGGTAAGGGCCGCAATTATTTCTTTTTTTCTTTATTGGTTCTCATTACTCCTCCTATTCTCCCATTAAAGCTAAAGGATCCCTTTTTTATTTTTTATTTTTTATTTTCTCTTTCTCCGTGCTTTGTTTCGACAAATGTCTGGAACTGCTTCATACTTGTTTTGATTTGCATAATTGAAAATGTAACATCCAAGAGGGCACAAAGAATATCCAAATGTCCATGGATATGATGGGATGACTTCCGGTCATATCTTGTGAGAAACTGAAATCAAGAAAGTCTTTTCTATCGGGAATACTAGAATTGACAAATTCTTGTAAGAAAGGTTTTGATGTTGTTTATCTTCTGCTAGGAAACATGAAAAATCAACATCAATAGGGGTTAAAAAAGGTCCAACTGTCTTTGAATTTGATGAATTGCTCCAGGTCATGTCTAACCAGGGTAAACTTTTTCATTAGGAGTTTCAGTGATTGCAGGAAATTCTTGATTTTAGTGTTCTTACTACATAGAAACTATCCAGCTACTGTAAACATGGCAGGGGAAGAAAATCTTATATTTTTGGGAACATCTAATGAAGTTCAATATGTTTTGACTTTTAGTTGGTGGAGCTGAAAGAAGCTGAAGAGAAATCTCTGAAGGAGTCTGAAAGATTAGAAAAGGAGGTTGCAGAAGTTAAAGAGATGAAGGTAAACATTGATTTTGTTATTTAAAAAAAAAAAATCACCTATTTTCCATGTTTCTCTCACCATTTTGGTTTGCATTGGTTTGTGTGCCAACTTAACAGAAAAAGATAAGTACCATGACTGCAAATTTGAGAAGCATCCAGAGCTAAAGAAGAAGTTTGATGATGAAATCCGAAATGATTATTGGTGTTACTGAAGTCATAGCAATATTTGGCTTCATATTTTTTATTTATTTTTATAGCTTGGAATATACGAAATAATAGGAATTGTACTTTGGGGTAAAATGAAACAAAAAACAAGGGAATCAAAGTAAACTATGTTGAGTATATATATATATATATACACACACACCAACTAGCAAGCAGCCCAAGAGGTGGTCAAAGCCCCAAAAAGAACAAAATTTTGAACTCCAATTAATGGCTTTTGCAAAGTGAATGTTGAATCGTTGATGAGCATAGGACAATCTCCAAAGACAAGCTTTACATGGGAGTAGGTGTTACAGTGCGTTAATTTCATTATAAAAGAAAAAAAGTAAAAAGATGTTATCGTGCGAGATTGTGAAAGAGGGCCTATTGCAGCTATGGTGAAGAAGAAACGGAAGTAATGAATACCAAACGCATAGAAACTATAGCAACTAGCAGCAAGGTTGCCAAGAAAAGAAATCAACTTAACCAAAAAGCAGCTACGACAATATAAAGAGAAATAAGCCTCATTGAGTCACTGGCTACTAATCTACAACATAAAACAACAATTTTTTAGAAGGGATCCTAATAGCATAACATCCTTCACTGAACAGTGTTCTTAACCTCAGTTTTAACTGCTGATCTACCTCTTACAGAAGTAATAGCTTTCATAAACTCCACTTCACATCTCATTTCAGCATTGAGAATGCTTTATATATATATATATATATATATATATATATATATATATATATTTTAATCTCTCTAGATATGATAAATTGTAGCCTTACAAGCCAACTTACTCGTGGATAATTATGAATAAGTACTTGTCACCGTTTGCTTGATTGAAAGTCTTTTCAATGCTGGAATTTAGATCTTTAACCACTGCATGCATAACTTGTGAGAGACTTGACATCTATACACTTTGCCTTCTTTGTTGATGGCGGTAATTTGGAGGTTTTGTAGGGACAAAACTGTTAGTAAGATATAGAATTCCCTCCATTACAGAGAAACCAACTGCATATCCAATTCCCACTCCTTCCCATGAGAACCAAGTTTCCTTATTTTCAACCTTTTTTGTTGGTGGCAAATCTTATAGAAATGGCACTCGAATTTGCATTCTGCACAAACTGCTGTTGTTGGCATAAAAACTTGGATCATCCATTGTATCCATTTGGCTACCAACTGGAATCTTATCTGTGAGCTTATTGTTACTGACATCCAGAATTGTCAGTTGTTGCAATTTTGCTAGTGATTGCGGAATTGAGCCTGATAAATTGCTGTGTGACAAGTTCAAACTCTCTAGGTTCTCTAAACAACCAAGACTTCTTGGTTACCTCCCATAAAGGTTTTGTGTGAGATGTTGACAACCTTAAGAGCTTTTAAATTGCCTAAGGTAGCTGGAATTTCACCAGAAAGTTGGTTCATTGACAAGTCTAACAAATGGCAGATCTTGAGTCTATCCAATGATAGATCTTGTTTTGACTTCTTCCAAATAATAGTCACGTCATCAATGTTGTATTGCTCAGTGGCGATCTTAAAAATTTTTAAATGTATAAACTCATTGAAATATGAAAAATTGAGATATGAAAATTTGATGGTTGTTCCCATATCAACAAGATTTCCAAACTTTGCAGGGATTTCTCCAACAAGATAATTGTTTGAAAGATCAAGATTATGGATATTAGTAAGATTGGAAATACAATTAGGGATTGAACCATGGAGAGAGTTGTTTCGTAAATTTAGGGTACGAAGGGTGGAGATTTGGAAGAAAAAGTCTGACAATTCACCTATAATTTTGTTGTCATGTATGTCTAGGTATTCAAGCTTGCTCAGAAAAATAAGGTTTCTGGACAGATTGTCAGAAAAATTATTTTTGCCCAATGCAAGAATTCTAGTATGATTGGAAAAGTTTGTTGGAATCTCACCTGAGAATTCATTTGAAGATAAATCAATGAGTTGGAGGTGCTTATTAGACCTAAAATCTGGCAAAGTGTTGCCAGAAAATTTGTTGTTCGACAAACATAATAATGTGAGTGCATAAATATTGACAATGGATGCCGGAAGCTTCCCCGAAAAATTGTTGTCATCCAACCCAAGAATTTTGAGTGCAGTGGCATTACCAATGTTGCTTGGTAGTTCTCCATGGAAGTTGTTCTGAGATAAGTCGAGAACAACTAAATTGTGAGAGTTGAAGAGGAAAGGTGGGAGAGAACCTGTGAGATTGTTATTTGACAAAATTATACATTCAACTTCCATTTTAGCAAGCCATTGTGGGAACATTCCCTCTAGTTGGTTCTCACTCAAGTCCAAAGTTTTGAGAGTCTTCTGTGTAGAAATCCAGTTTGGAATTTCTCCTTCAAGACTGTACAAGACTTCAAAGACAACTCAGATAGCATAAACTTTGGCTCTATCGTTGCATTGTTATTCCAAGTGAGATGATTGCCTCCAAGCAGAAGACTCTTCAAGCCCTTGATATTGGACAACCCGGATGGAATTTCTCTAACAAGCATGTTATTGTCCAAGTGAAGTGTCTCCAACTTTGTTAATTTCAGTATGGATGAATTCTACCCGTCAACTTGTTGACGCTCAAGACCAAACTAGTTATGTTAGATAGATTGCCAATATCAATAGGAATTTCCATTGACACTGAATTGTTACTCAAGTTCAATGTTTCTAATTCCTTCAAATTTAGAATCGAAGACGTACGGAATTTTACCGAAGAAATTGTTTCCATTAGGAGACAATTGCTGCAACTTTGTCATATTCGTTATCTCCTTAGGAATCTCCCTAGGGATATTTTTCGAATAAAAAAAATATAATCCAGTGGCAATACTCTCAAATTTTGAAGAGATGCTACTTCTCCACTTAGAGTACCATGGAATGAATTGAAACTCAAATCAAGATATTGAAGATACCTCAAGTGAAAAAGTTGAGAGGGAATGGAGCCATTGAAGAAATTACTACCCAAATCAAGATGAACTAATTTGGTCAAATTGCCAAAGCCAACACGTGGCAATTCTCCTTGTATTTCATTGCCGGACAAGTCAACGTGCATCAAGCTTCTAATGTGAAAGAGCGGTGTTAAGATGGTTGAAGGCAACAACACCATCTCCTGTGAATGCAACGTGATATCGTCCAAATATAGAGCTAGCACAGTCTTGGAACCAAAGTGAGAACTACTACAAATGACCCTATCCCAGTGGCAACAATCTGAGCTTGAATTCCATGAATCTAACCGATTCAATGTGCTTTTTGTTGAAGAGGTAGCATTGATGATGGAGGCTTTAAAGTGGAGAAGGGCTTTTTTTTGATGTGCAGGACAAGAGAGAGAAGTGGCGACGAAGGTGAGAAGTACTGGTAGTAGTAGTGGTAGTAGTAGGCTGAGTTTGGCCATTGTTGAGTGTTTTTCTTTCTTTGTTGAACTCGGAAGTTGGGGGAGAAGTGGTCCTGCTTAGCTGTAGGTGTGGAATAAAAATAGTAGTAATCGCCACTAAGGCAACTCAACTCAACAAGCAACTACAGCGTGACAGCCCCTCGTGACAAAAGTGAAAGTAGATAAGGCTCCCTTTGATCTTGTTCGTTGAAGCCAATCTAAGTAGGTACCACCAGATAGAATCTCTTCGTTTACAGGACCCACATTTTCACTTGACCAGCGGGTATTCTTTGATTCTAATAGGGTTTGTTATCTACTATGTCACAGTCAAATCACTATAGAGGACCCGAATTTCACTGGCGTGTAACACGCCAAGAACGTGGACTGTCTTTGCACGCTTGTCCCACACAACAAATAGCCCCGGTGATAATAATAATAATCTCTCAAGGAAGTTTCTTGATTCTTCACTAGGTTTTTAAATTTTTTTTTTAAATTTTATTAATTACAGTCTTGAATTTTATCAAATTGAGAATAAAAAAAATGTTGATATTGGTTGTTGCCTTATAGTGTATTTAAGAGAGATATTCAAAATTCGAATAGTTTGTTTTCTAACGTCAAATTATCAAAGGATTAAAATTATGAAATTGTTTTAATTTAAAAAAAGAAAAGTTCCTAAACTAATATTTTTAAGCATTTGTTAACTTTTTGCCAAAGAGAAATCAAATTAACTAGAAAGCATGAACACCAATATAAAGAGAAATAAGCCTCACTAGCTACTAAACTACAACATAAAACAACAATTCTATATATTACTAAAAGTTGAAGCGTAGCGTTTAATACTGCTGCTCTCACGTTACGCCACATCAGTTGTCATGTCAAATTTTTTTTTTTTAATATAATTTGTCCAACAATTTTAAAATGGTTTTTACAATTTTCATCTCTATAAATGCAGCCTACTACTTATTTATTTACTTCTATTATTACTTTATAATAAATCCAGCCGACTACTTATTTATTTATTTCCACTATCACCCTATAATAAATCTGTATAATTAATCCAGTCCACCTCTTATTTATTTAGTTCCACTATCAAACCCAACCCCAATCATTTTCAGTTCAACTTTAGGATTTTGTGTGAGCCTTTTTAGCTTAAAGGAAGAAAAAAAAAAAAAAAAAACTGAACGGTTTTAGACCCCTTAAAAACAACCAGATTGGTTAGCCTAGTTAATTAGCCAAGTTGTTACTTAGTCAAATTATGTAATTCTAGGTTAAAACAATCAAATAATCATATCAAACATATAAAGCAGCGGAAAAATAAAAGACACAATGATATGATCACCCAGGAAACTACACAGTAAAAACCTGGGGAGGATTTGATCCACCGATTCTCAAGGCAAACCTGAATCCACTATGAAAGAATCGAAGTTCATACAAAAGGACTTACAAGCTCCCCACTTGACTTCCTAATACTACCCATCAGTAGAACTTATTGACACGACCACGTGCAAGCGCCGAATCCACGGACTCCTTCTTTCTTGAATTCTTCAATCAGCTACAAGCACCCACGCTTGATATTCTTTAAACTTCAATGGTAGCAACCGAGTTGATCATCAAGATGTTGAAGTAATTTCTATCTTGAAAACCCTAAGTTTTGTATAAAGGAAAGCTCCTCTAGATCTCACAAGAGATTTACATAAAACCGCAATGTATGAGCAACAATACAACTGGAGCAACTCTAAAAACGTGGCTAGGGTTTTTCTTTTTATACCTAGGGTAAAAACAGAAAACCCAAAACGTTTAATGAGTTAGGGCTGAGCTGGAATATTCTGTAGAAAAACATTCTGCCCGAGATTCGATCGATCGAGCCTTTCTTTCGATCGATCGAGCTAGGCCGAAATGTACCAATGCATCTGCAGCCACTCGATTCCAACTTTACATGGAAGACCCAACTTTAAGCAAGTCTAAACACGACTAAATAACCTGTTTTGATCATGGTTTGCCAACAATACAAACTAGAGTTCTAAATACATAAAATCCTAAATCTTTAGAACCTAACAAAAACGTTGAAGCCTTTCAAGCTTTAGGGTTTTTTTTTTTTTACTATAATTGTTTTTAACATTTTTTTTTTTTAATATTTACACTTTTCCAACATTTCTCTCTCCCATACCGTTTCATCTTCCCACTACTTCTTCAATCTTTCTCCCTCTCTTACATTTTCATCTCCCCACTACCCTGTACATTAATATCATTCTTCCTCTTTCCCTTCATCTTTCTTTATTTTTGTCTCATCTTATTCACATCTTCTTACTAAAAATTTGTCACTATCTCTTCTATTCTATGCATAGTTTTCCCTCACAAAAAAAAAAAAAAAAAAAAAAGGTCCTCCCTCTCTCTCCCCCCCCTTCTCTCTCTCTCTCTAAATTTTTTGGTGGATTTTTTTATTTTTCTCGCATCTCTACTTTAGGTTGATAATTTTTTATATTCTTTAAAACTCTATTTCGGGTTAATGCGATTTAGTTTTGTTATTTAAATTGTTGTTGTTGTTGTTGTTGTTGTTGTTGTTTTTTTTTTTTTTTTTTTTTTTTTTTTTTTTTTTTAATTCTCTTTGATTGTTAAATGTTATCCTATTGCGTTCTAAAGAATTAAATATAGCATATAAACTTTCTCAAAAAAAAAAAAAAAAATTCTCAAAAAAATATAGCATATAAAAATATAATATTATTTTATTACATAGCATGATTTGAAAATTTTGGTATTTATTCTGTTACATATAATGATTTTTTATAGTGCTCAATTTAGATGTTAAACTATGAGACTTTTCTAATTTTTATTTATTTATTTTCTAATCCTTTGTGGTGGACAAAGTACTCTTAATAGTTGTATTAGAAGTACTCTATAATGCCATTCATTTAAAGAAAAGCAAAGGTTAGCCAAACGAAAATAATCGGATAGGTAACAAATTTTAACTTTTGCAATTTTATTATTATTATTATTATTATTTTATAACAATGCATGTATAGAAATTTAATTCTTAGATTTTGCTAATAATTGTTTATTTGATAATATGTTTTGGGTGGTCAAAATTATAATTTCTATAAAGAAAATAACTTAAATAGATTATCAAAAACAAAATTTTATCCTAATATTGGTTCAATTAATCATTGTTAAGTTTTATTAATTATTTTTAGTTTAAGTTTTTTTTTTTTTTTTTTTTTTTTTTTTTTTGTGTTTTGGATTGTTCCTATAATAAATAAAAATATAATTACGAAATACATTAGTTATTATTAGATTAGTTTAAATTGTAAAAAAAAAAATTAATAAAACCACCATAAAAATAATTATCACGCGCAACGCGCGGGTTTGTGGCTAGTTAACAATAAAAAACATAGAAGGGATCCTAACAGCATAACATCCTTCACTGAACAATATTCTTAACGTCAGTTTTAGCTGCTAATCTACCTCTTACAAAAGTAATAGCTTTCATAAACTCCACTTCAGCTCTCATTTCAGCATTGAGTACGCTTTCAATTTTTTTATCCTTCCATATATGAACTAATTTGGTCAAATTGCCAAAGCCATCACGTGGCAATTCTCCTCGTATTAGATTGATGGACAATTAAGTTAGTGAAGTGTTGGGAAAAAATTTTATATAACTGTAGCAAGCACAGCGAAAGTACATTCACACAAAAATACAAAGATTTACGTGAAAACCCTTTCTCATTGAAAAAAAAAACCACGAGATAAAATTCGAATAATTTCATTATATTAAATAGAGATTACAAAACTTAGAGATACAACTTGAGTAAAAAAAACTCTCTTTTTCTTTTCATTCACAGCTCTTTTCCTCACGGTGTATCTCTCACAATTTTCTCTTAGCTCTCTCTCTTTTTCTCTTCTCTTTTGCTTGCTTTCTCACTCACGCAATCTCACTCAAAACTCAGTTTCCTTTTCTTAATTTTCATTACTCAAACTCAGTTCTCATCCCTCACATCCTTATCTCTACTTTTTCCTTAACTCAAATAAATTTTTGTTTGGTCCTTGTTCTTAGATTCATATCTCACTTTTGAAACTTAAATTTTTGATAAATTGGTAGAGCCCACAAACTGTGGCCAGTTAGAACGGTAAACCCTTTACCCGCGTCCTTCTTCTCTCTTTATATCTCATTTCATTTTCAGCTCAAACATGAAGCACAATACCCACATAAAAATTGCAGAGCAACAAATCTGTACTCCACAAAGACAAACCAAAAAAAAAAAAAAAATTTGCACAGAGAGAACAAGAACCTTGCCACTCATTCTTTACCCTCGAGGTTCTCATCTGTCCTCTTTCCAATTCATTTTTTTTGTTCTGTCTCACCTCCTCACTTCCTCCAACACCCAGTCCAGAGATGAGTATAGCAGTTATACAATTCCCAGGAATTTCATATAAAGAATAGCATTGATTTTCATAAATTTTTTTACATTCATTTTCAGCTCTAGTGATGTTAAATAGTAAATACTACTGCATAGCTCAAACATGAAGCACACAAAACCCAAATATTTTCAGTAATGTGAATCACGGGGCAGAAACAAAAAATAACTAAAAAAATCCAAACAAAATCTGGCTTAGAATAACAAATAACATAAAGTAAATTGAGAGCACACAAACTAGAAAATTTGCACAGAGCAACAACTCTTTACTCCACAAATACCCAAAAAAAAATATATATATTCATAACAAAAGTGAGTAGAGGACAAGAGAGAGAGGGAGAGCTTCAGTTAGCTGCTGCTGGGTTTCGGGGTTTTCTTTCAAATGGAGAGATTCGGGTGGTCTTCAATTGCTGGGTTTCGTTCTTCACAATTGCTGGGTTTTTGGGTTTTCTTTTAGATGGAGAGCTTCAGATGGGTACCGTTGTTCTTCAGATAAAGAGGGGAAAAGTAAAGATAGGACAAGAGAGAAAGGGGCCAAATGGCCTTTTACCATTAATTTTTGAAATATTTAGCAAAAAAACACTGTTTCGGAAATAAACAAGGATCTACCACTTTTTCAAGTACTCGAGTTTGGTGAACTCAAGTACCCTATTTTATGCTTCCACCGTGGCATGATGACATGACATTTGGGAATTACAAAATGCCACACAGTACTTGAGTTTCCTAAGCTCGAGTACTGTTCTAGCCACTTAACACCGAGTATGGCCCCTATTACCCACTCTTAAACCAAGATCTGTTACCAACTCAGCTTAGTCTCTCATCTATCACTTTCTCAATCTCCCTCTCAATCTCGCTATCTCCCTCTCAATCTTGCTATCACTTTCTCAATCTCCCTCTCAATCTCACACGCTGTCAATCTCCCTCTCAGTCTCGCTCTCGCTCTCGCTTTCATTCTCAGTTTGCCTCTCGCTCTCGGTCTCCCTCTCAGTCTCAGTCTCGGTCTGACTCTCCCTGTTGCTCACGCTCTCTACTCTCACTGTCGGTCTGCATCTTTAGTTTGGAATCACAAGGTATGTCTCCTTATCTCAATATTTGTTTGAGCATTTGGTATTTGTGGGTATTTGTGGTTCTTTGTGTGTATTTGTGGGTATTTGTGAAGGAGATGCTCTAAATGTTATTATTTAGTTATAGAACCATTCTCTAGAGCCAGATTGGAGCATTGGGTATTTGTGGGTATTTGTGGATAATGCATTTGCGGGGTATCATTTTATTTAGCTTTCTTTATTTGTGATAAAAGTTTCCAACAATCATGCCTCTTTGATAAGTATTCATATATAAAGTCCTGATTGCATTATCCAGGTTACAAATTTTTATTTCACAATTAGAATCCACTTTCTATTGCTAATCTTTGAAGTAATAAAAATATTAGGGTGAAAAAATAAACACTTAGCCGCATTATTATATATGCTTTTGACTCAATAGTGGGTATTTTCTTTTGGCAAAAATAGCAAGATTGAAGTACTAATTAATCTACAATCGGATACCAATACACTTTTAAAGAGAACCACACATTATGCTAAATAGGCTTAATTTGTCCAGTTGTTCAATGCACTAGTATTTAACGAAGAGAATATATCTTATATAGTAGCAATCCCTATTAGTGCAATGTGTCAAAATAGATATATAATGTGTTAGGTCACCTTTAAAAAGCATATTTTTCTTGTCTTTAATTTTCATTTGGCTTTCTGTTTTCTTCAATTGATCTGGTTGCGAATCAAGTTATGAGAAAATTTTCACCAGATAATTGGATAAACCCTATAATCGTACTTTTTTTCTCAACCTGGCTAGATGCTCCAAGATCTACTTAGTAACTCTTTGATTTTTCTTTTTCTTTTTTCCTTTAGGTTTTTTTTCTATGGATAAGTTGTTTTCATACTTTAGTTATAACGTGAAAATGAGTTTGAGAGAATTTTGTTGTTCAACTCACATATAAATTATTAATATTTCTTGTAATTCAGCTGGTATGGTTAGAGAGAGTCATGCATGAGCATTCCATTAATCTTCTAACACCTCCCTCTTTGTCTCTGTTGTATGATATATTTAAAACTCTATATTAATCACTTAATTTGAAACTTAAAAAGGGATAATCGGCATTAAGGAACGTACTCCCCCACCATTGTGCATGTCAACGATAACATTTTGCATGTCAATATTCTGATATATGCAACTTGTTATTCTGTGAAATTCCCAGAATGACAACACTAACTTAACGTAGTCAAGATGATGTTTAATTAGGTACATTTATGTATGCTACAATACAACTTATGGTTAATTTTCAAAATCAAAATTAATATGATGTGGGTATTTTGTGGTGTAATTTTTGTTTTTGTTTTTGTTTTTTTTTTTAATGAACATTTTCATGTGTTATTAGAGCAATCAGTCATTGTAGGACACAGTTAGCGTTCTCATTGAGGCCATAATGAGTAGGATGCTTGGACTATTAAAGTGAGGGTTGATTTTAATAATGTAGAGAGACTTTCATTTTAGAAATTTCTTCCATTTGAAAGTTGCGGCTTTCTCATTTATTTATTTAGGGGTGAAAATGTTTTATCATGTATGCTGATGTATTCTATTTCTATTAGCTGAATATGCTGTAATCTACTTAACATTCTAAAGTTTAATTCATTTTATTATTATTTTTATGAAAACAGTGAAGGCTGCATTAGATATATATTATTGCCATTTTCAATCAAATATGTTTATGATTAAAAATAAATAAATAAGAAGAAGAAAAAAGTTTATGTATTTGAAGTGAATTTTCCCCTCATTGTTGTTGTCACCAAATGCCAGATATGGACCCACATGAAGTGGGACCCTCTATATAGACTATCTTGAGTAGGCAGGCTATGCATCGTTCAAGTTTGCTTTGGGATGCTCCTTTGGAAGGTGAGGTATGCACTTGTCCAAAATCGTAGTCAATATATGTAGTAGAAAGAGTTTTGGCATTTAAGAAGCGTAATTAATACTAAGCTGCTTTGTTTGCAGGAAGTGCCAGGTGTACTGACTGGTCGTCACCTAGATAAAGGTATGCTTGAAGATGGTGTAGTTTTAGATCCACGGATTGCAGCTTATATCATAGATGCGGGGTTAGATGGGCTACTTTGGGTCCCACATATGGACCTTGACCATGCATTGATTACGGTGTTGGTGGAGAGATGGCGGTCGGAGACGCACTCATTCTACTTGTCCCACAGTGAGATGACCATCACGTTACAAGACATGGAGGTTATAATGGGGGTACCTGTAGATGGCTTGTCGGTGGTGGGATATACTGATACGGGCGATTGGGCCCACCTCTGCTACGAGATGCTAGGGTATAGGCCGCCGGAAAAAGATGTTGGTGGTAACAAGAACACTGGAGTGATAGAAGGGCTGAGGATAAAAGCCAAATGGCTTGAGGATCGGTTTAGCAACCCTCTCCTAGCTGATGCCACCGAGGAGCTTGTGCAGCAGTATGCTCGGTTTTACATATTGGGGATGTTGGGTGGTACGCTGTTTATGGATAAGTCTGGCGAACAGGTCTCAGTTATGTATCTGCAATTTTTCAATCCAATCAGCAACGGAAAGAAGTATAGTTGGGGTAGTGCAGCACTAAGTTGGCTATATAGACACCTCTATAATGCATCAAAGAAGACAACCAAGCTGATTGGTGGTGCACTGCTATTGGTGCAGTTGTGGGCGTGGGCGAGGTTTCCACACATATGTCCTGTGATGAGGCATTCACACCAGGCACTGCCCCCAGGTCCACTTGCTATCAGGTATGTAGGATCTTAGATAGTTACTGCTTTACATTTCCGCATTAAGTTTTTTCGCATGGGAATTATGTAAGTAACTAATATGGCTTTTATGTCTCTGTTGTTTGCTAGATGGAAAGGGGCTAAGATAACAACTGAACATGGAATGCACGTCCTACGCGCCTATCGTGTGTCGCTTGCTTTGCTACGGCCAAATCAGGTATCATGCCTTACAAGTGGGAACCGCTTTGGCATGTAGTTGTTGTACTTACAATTTACTTTGGAATGAATAAACATTTTTTTTTTAATTTCAGAGCAGAGTTACATGTATTGTTCACATTCGTTACACATTTTTTCTAATTATAGTGTTAATATGGTTGTTTGCATTGGTTGGATCATTGCAGATTGTGTGGGAGCCATACAGAAATTATTTGGGTTCCCTTCCCGCATATTGTACGGCAGGCCAACACATATGGAGGTCTATCGTGCCACTCATACATTTTTGGGTGGTTGAAGGCCATCACCTTGAACGTGTTCTTCGATAGTTTGGGATGAAGCAAGGTATACCACTCGATGTCGATACTTTAGTTGACCTTCACAAGATAACTCTCCAGGGCAAGCACCAAAAAAACTAGGCCCAAGAACATGCCACGCATATTGCTAAATGGTTTGCGCACGCCACAATTGCCGATGCACCGCCCTTTCATGGGGAGATGAGCTACAATGACAAGTATATGGTGTGGTTTCGTCCTCGTATTGTTCACCATATTACAAAAGAGACCTCGTACTGGGACACTTTGGTAAGTTTACAAAGACTGTTTTGTTATAAATGTACCTTGCTTCGCATAGTTTAGATCAACCTACTAACACTACTTTTGTATATTTGTGACAGGTTGAATCACAGTTGAGGATTATGGCGAAGTGCGAACCAGGGTCTGAGATCTACACCGATTGTATTAAGGCCTTGCAATCTGTTGAAGAGATTGGTCGGTTGACCTTGGACGATGCACGCGATACTAGAAACACAAGTGAACCGGCTGTAGGGCGTGGTCGACAAGCAAGTGGACGTCAAGGGCGTGGAGGCCGTCAATCTAGTCAGCGTCCCATATCTACTCAACGTCCCACACCCGTGCCTACATCTAGTTGGTGCCCCACATTTGGTCAGCGTCACACACTCGTGCCCACATCTAGTTGGTGTCCCACATCTAGTCGGCTTCCCACATCTAGTCAGCGTCCCACATCTAGTCGGTGCCACACACCCGTGCATGACCACACCATGGAGGAAGCAAGTCAGACAACAGATGAGATGTGTTTGGACACTGGTTATGACATGGGCTCTATGGCACACGATGATGCGGGTCCATCCCATACGTTTGCCCATGGGGATACATCTCGGTCCCCATCCATGAGGACCGATGGTACCTGCCCACCCACATCCCCTACTACATCCCCGTTGCCCACCACCCGTACGTCTCCCCCACTGATTACTGGCACTGCCCCCACAGATGTACATGGTAGAGATGAGATGAGATTCATGCCCACTCCTGGGCGACCCACCCCTGGTGCTGTCCCCCCCCCACCCCTGAGTTTGTGCATACCGAGTTCATCCAGACACAGATACCCACCCTCCCACCAGAGGCTTCACACATTGAGGGTCAGTCGCGAAGGCTTCAAAGGACACGGACACATCCTCCTGACTGTGGGATTGGACATGGTACTATAGTTCGATTCAATACCGATTACATATACATCTCTTTGTAGTTAAATGATTTGCATATTAGTATTTGCTTGTGTTCTTTTCAGGCAAGGTGAGACTAGTCAAGGAACCAGTGAGTAGAAGAAAACGGGGATGATTCAAGAATGGTCAAGAATATTTTCTTTTGGTTTGGTAGTTCTAATTGCTTTATTTTCCTTAATGGCATATATTGATATCTGCTCAAAAGCTCAGCCTGTTACACGTTTATCCTATTAAGCTGCATATGTGTTTTTCCTTTTATATATAGAAACCAGCTAGAGCATGTTGACATATCTGCAAATGAAATTAGAACCTTAAAGCATTTAGCGAACTACACCACCACAAATGCAGCCTAGTGGTCCTAGCAGTGTATATGGTGGAAATGATCAACCTCCCTCAAGTCGCCTTATTATTTATTATGGTTTTTGGCCATGTCCGAACCAAAAATGCTCAAAATCCAACATTTCTACAGGTTTGTTATGTGTCTTCTGCATTGATTCCTACAATTTATTGTTCATTTCTTCTCCCAGTTACTTGTCTTGGCTCATTTGTATTCCCTCTTAAATAGATGGCCACTCAGGCATTTGCTTGATTAGTCTATGGCAAATTACTTGCTTTTGGGGATAATTATCTTACTGATTTTTTTTCTTTTTCCTGAGGATGCTTGTTATGCAGGAAGTTCCAATAAAAAATCCTGTATATCTTATGCTAGGTGGATCCTTTGGTTCAGCAGCAAAGGGAACTGGGCTCAAGGCTCTTGAATTTGCTCTCTCTATTTGTGAATCAGTAGATATGTATGGTTTCACTGTGGATCCCGGTTATAAAGAATGGTATAGATTTTATTTATATATTTTCCAGCAGGCAGTAGTTCCAAATAAAGTACTTTTATGTAATCTGATTATGTTTGCCTGATCAGACAGCCTTATAATACTTTTTCAGGACTAGATATTTCTCCGAATCTTGACAAGGTCACACTCCCTTGCATGGTAGAGCATACTATCAAATGATGGAGTGTTTGGGAGTAAGTCAACAATTTTTCTTTTCTTAATATGCTGATACTATAGTTTTACTAATCTTAACCTCATGAAGATGGTTTTAAGATAAGCTTTCATTCCTTTTGAGAGAGGAAAGATTACCAATGCTCAATCCTTGTTATGGGGGGTTTGATGTTGCAAACTCAAATTACAAGGTCATGGAGAACTGGTAGAGGTTAATTTATTTCTTCCATTTATGTGGTGTATGAACATCACCCCCCCACCCCCCCCCCCCCCCCCCCCCCCCCCCCAATTGTTTTCCTAATTTATATGGCACTATGCTGGGAAAATGTTGTAATTCAATGTTAAAATATAAATCATGGCAATTGTTAATTATCTAGAATTAGATTATCATATCATGAACTTTTCTCATTGCAACTTGTCAAAACATTTCCATCATTTTTCCTTACGTGAGTGAATTCCTCTCATATGTTGTTATTTTCTATCATTAGCATTGTTTGATATCTTTTACTTCTGCTTGTTAAGCTTGTCAAAATCCATTCTCCCATGCGGGCTGATCCAAACCGTGTTGTAAAATGGGTACCAAGCCGTGGCACAATTAGAGCGGCTAGAATTGCATCACAGAAATTATTGAAGTGAGTAAGCTTTATTTTATTTTTCTAGTTTTGAAAACATATTAATTTAGAATAGGCAGGTATAATTGTTTGGCTTGATGTTTAATCATTAATGAATTCTTCATCTTCTATTTACTATCACAATTTCCTTTGCCATTCTTGGTCCTGCTTTTGCAATCTATGGCCCTCAATTTGATGAGTGGAATATATATCCAATTATCAGTCGGACAACCTTGTAGAAATGGCATGGTTAAGTAATTATGGCATGTTTGTGTATGGAGATGTTTTTTGTTTGAAATGGTCTCATCAAGTAGAGAAACACTAACAACAGTCAATGATCCCAACTCGATCTGAGATTATTAATGCTCCAGTGAATGAGCTGATTCTTATATTAATAATCAATATAAGAAAGAAGTATTTATTTTTATTTTTATTTTTAATATTTAAAGATCCATTTCATGGGCAATTACTGACTGATGGAAGATCTACCTCTCCTTGCCTCCTCTTTATAGCTCAAACCTATGGTCTGTCAATCTTAACATATTATTCAAAGTCAAATTTTGGCTGTGACATTCCTACTTCCATATCTTTATCGTACAATGTTAATTGAGCCCTTTAGCGCGTTATCTTTTTTCTAAGTAACTTGAAAAAAGGGAGGGGTGGATAAGGCCTATTAAGCATAATCCAAAAGCTCACTCCAGGAGTACTATAGTTCTTTATTTTATTATGAGTAGATCAATTTTCAATATCTTGGAGACCACTTCAGTATTAGTTGAAAACTATTGTCTTGCATGTTTGGTGAATGGTATTTTTATCCTCTTTGTTTATGATTGCCTGCAAGAGGGTTGGAGCAGGGTCTAGTGACCCATTAGCTGCATGTTCAGTTACTAAGAAGCAAGTTGAGAGAGAGCCTGTAGCATTGTCAAACCTTAGAAAGGTGGCTAGTGACCATCAAAAATATGTGAAGGGCACAACCATGTACCCTTTGGAGCACAGTCTAGGAGATGGGGTACTAATCATATGAGGCTAACTGAATGCTTTTTGAATTTATTTTCCAAGTTAAAAATTGGATGAAGAAAAGGCTGCCAGCAGATCTGAATTGGATTATTCTGGAAGCAGCTAGTACCTGCCAACTTATAGTAAATACCTTTTTAAAGGCGCCGAAGATTTTTCATGTGGCCTTTTATCAAAGTTTGATATTCCCCATGGTCAGATGGCAATAGGAGGTGAAGAATACTTTAGTTTTTCTTCTAAATGCAGCACTTTCCAGCGAAAATCATGTTTATAAGATGGTAAGAAATTTTGTAACAGTTATATTTAGTTTCCAAGAAGAAAGAAAGAAAAGTAAAGAGTGCCACTTGTATTCGTTTACATTTTTTTTTTTTTTTGCTAATCTAGTTTACAATTTTTTTTTTAATACTTAATATCCTCTGTTAACAATTTCTTGCAGTCCATCATGCTGCAATTTTATGGATTGTTTATGCTCTTTGTACTTAATTAGTTCCAAAACAGGTGAAAAAAAGAACTTTTACTCTTTTTTCCCCGGTCCTTATCACTGGTTTCTTATTTTAACTATTATCCAAAATTTTTGCACATAATGGCTCAAATACCTAACCTCCTGGTTTGCTATTGGTTTATTTGCATTCTGTGTTTCAATGAATTAGATGTGACACGGGCACGGCATGTGTCCAAAATTTGACTATATCGTTTCTCAAAAAAAAAAAAAAAAATTTGACTATATCCTAGTCTCAGTATCACATTCAAGTCCATGTGAGTCAGAACTCTCTCATTCCAAGTCCATGTGCGAGTCAGAAACTTGAAGCAGGAACTTTGTTGTTGGGTCACCATCTGCAAGTCTACTCTTAGTGTCAATATCTCCATCCACCAATGTGCTGTCCATTTAACCGTTGGGCCAACCCTGTTGTGACCAGTACATTGAGGTAATAGTTAAATGCTTAGAAAAAGATTGTGTTTACAATATGTGATTTTCACCACTGAGTTAGATGCCTAGTTTCTAGATTGTGTTCGTAAGTCTTTTTTTTGCATGAGTTTCATGTAATGCCTATTAAAATTATAAAATTATAAATAAACAATGCCTATTAAAATTAAAATAAACTAATAAACAATGCATGAGTTGCAATAAATAAAATTATATAAACAATGCCTATTAAAATTAAAAACAAACAATAATTGTCATACAATGCCTATTAAAATTAAAAAAATTGTAAAATAAATAAACAATGGTAAAACATCTAAAGATTAATCCATATACATAAAGTTTAGAGATATAATTTGAGGAAAAAAATTTCAACTTTAGTACCATACTCTATTATTATTATTATTATTATTATTATTATGTGTAATTAGAGCTCCACAGGCAAAACTTCAAACGAGAAAAGAAGTAAATTTAGGGAAGTGGAAAAAGAAAAAGAGTTAACAATTTCAGTTTGGTGGCATTTATTGTGTCATTTTGTTTAAAGTGGGAGAAGTTGTTTTCATAACACCACAAAATCTCACAATATTTGTACAATAAATTAAGGTGTTAGTACATCATTGGTTAGAATAAAATAAAATAAAATAAATTATTTTAAAATTCATCTCAACAAAAAACAGTATTGTGAAAATATTTTGTGGGATTTTGTTGTGTGTCTAAACTTTCTCAATTTCCAGATTTGTTATTTTATTAAGGCCGTCATGTGATGTTTGTACAGTTTGTTTAGGAAAACTGTTTCCTTGTTTTTCTCTTCTATTCCAGAAGCTAACTCACTTTACATAAGCATATATATATAATAGACTTTTTAGGAGGAGTCAGGGGGGGCAGGTGCCCCACTCGCCCCCTCTGGCAGGTTCCCTGCGTGTGGCTTAATTGTATAAAAGTCATGGGTTGATAGATAGAGGTAATATGATATTTTGTTGACTTTTACAGTAATAAGGGCGTTCATAATAATATGAATTCAATACTCAACAAAGACTTTTACAGTAATATTATGGCCTTTTATTATTTTATATGTGTATAATATATATATAGTATATATAGATATATATATATATATGTCTATGCACAAAGTCGAGGAGGTTGAGTTTGAATATAAATTGTTTTTATCATACGCCAAATGTATGTAACTATTTATAGATTATGACAACTTTTAATATTGTTAATAACAGGTCGGTGATGGATTTTCACTTTTTCTATGTGTACTACCATGGAGAGACGTATTATCATGAGTTGCATGGGTTGTCATACAAAGGCTCGAACCAAAAGAAAAAAATGTGTTAAGGTGAAGCGTGGGATAGGCCTTATAAACTTGCAATGAAGAATATTAAAGGCGATGGGGTTAGACCAATCTAGGCATAACATTTCCATTGTGTATCGAGCACCTCAACTAGTTGTAGGCACCCAAGTTTTCTATAATTCACTAAAGTTATCGGGTGGCACCGAAGTGAAGATGATGTGGGAAGTTGTTCAACAAATGATGGTGAAAGGATTCGTTGCTTCGGAGCCCTATGTCACTGTTGAGTGCGATAGTAGAGGCTGGAGAGGTTTCACAACATACTGTTTTCGATGGAACTGTAGATGAGCACATCGAGTCAATACCATTACAGTCTTATCAAGAATGTGTAGAGAACATAGGAGATGGGTATGGCAGTGAACCTTGTCAGACATTTCCCCATGTGAACTCAACTAAGGAGGAGGAAAGGCCCCAGGAAGTGCATGAAGGAGAGCATTTATCTCATAATGAGCTACATGGGGGCACATCTGAAAATGAAGATGATCACGGGCTTGGTGATGATGCAAACCATATTGATATTACTAGGGATGACTTCGAGGAGTTCCTAGATACCATGGGTGAACATGAGGATGTTGATCATATCGAAGATGTGGTTGTAGAAGAGAATAGAGACACATGCCGAGGTCCCGATCCTACACCGGAATGGTTCACCAAAAACACTTGGGATAATATGTTTGATCCATCACCGGTTATGCAAGTGGAAGTATCAAGTTGGACGCTTAGGAACAACCACTGAAAGGGATGGTATTCGCCACTAAATTAGCAGTAAAATTTGCATTGACCTAGTACGTATTGCGAGAGAATTTTAGCTTCAAAATTGAGCATTCAGACTCAGAGAGGCTTATAGTGAGTTGTGAGGATGATTCCTGTCCATGGTCAGTCCGTGCAATTTGTTGCAAGGGAGACAATGTCTGGAAGATTGCAAAATGCAAGGGCCTCCACACGTGTGACAAAATTCAGAATGCTTATGATGGTTGGATGATTGATTCGGCATTCCTAGCATACGTACTTGAGCGCTATATACGAGAAGACCCTGCGTATAAGATAAAGAACTTACGCCACGTTGTTTTGGTAGACTTAAAACACGAAGTATCTCACTATAAGGTATTCTTTAACTTGCATTCTTTTTTCAATACAATGTAGAGACATCAGTCTTCTGTAAAGTATAACCAAGATAATTTTTCCTAAAACCCATGAATACTTTATATTATGAAAATTGAATTTGAAAAAGAAAAAGAAAAAAAGGAATAAAGAGAAAGAAATATTATATTCATCTTATAGCCTTACAAGTCTTCATTTGTTTTCTTCAACTATAATGATTTAACTTGTATTCATTTCTAACGTAATCATTATGGTTCACATACAAGGTATGGGATGCCAAACAAAAGGCCGTTGCAGCTATATACAGGGATTTTAAGGAGTCTTATGCAGAGTTGCCGCGTTTTTTGGCCGGACTTACGGATGCAAGTCCGGGTACACAGTATAACTTACTAGTGGACGATAATTATGAACGGGGAACCTGTACATTCAAGTCTGTATTTTGGGCGTTTCGTCCATGTATTGTTGGGTTCAAGAAGTGTAGGCCTGTGATTAGCATTGATGCAACCCACCTCTATGGAAAATATAAAGGGAAATTGATGATTGCAATGGCAACAGATGCTAATAATAAGATTTATCCACTAGCCTTCGCCGTTGTCGAGAGCGAGAGCACAGAGACTTGGGGTTGGTTCTTGGCTTGTATAAGAACGTATGTTACCGATCAGAAAGACCTGTGTGTCATATCTGACAGACACCTTGGGATACAAGCTATCTTCAGAGACACTAATTGAGACATCTCCCTTCGACCTCCCATGACAGAACATCGTTACTGCCTTTGTCATCTATGCAGCAATGTTAACACTAGATGGAAAAATGAAACTTTAAAGAATCTAGTATGGAGGGTAGCAAGTGCTACCTAGGAGCGAAAGTTCAATGCCACTTTCGATTTAATTGAGAATGTCCACAGAGATGCACACCGATATCTGAAGGGTGTGCCCAAAGAGAAATGGGCTCTAACTTTTGACAATGGTTACTGTTATAGGGCGATGACTACAAACGTCTCCGAGTGCTTCAATGGTGTTCTGAAGGGTGCTTGTAGCCTGCCCATTACGGCAATGGTGAAATACACATGGTTCAAACTGAATGCTTACTTTGATGATCGTCACAATAAGAGCATAGCGCAGTTGAATTCGGGAAAAAAATTGACTAAATATGCCTTGGATATCTTCATGAGAAATAAGGCGAAGGCGGAGCAGCACAGGGTAACGAGATTGAGTGCGCAACAACAATTATATCAAGTAGATACATTGCATAATCCAGGGACTGCTAGACATGGGGATCACACACATGGAGTTAATCTGCTGCAAAGAACTTGCACATGTCAGAAATGGGAACTGTACAAGATACCAAGTTCACATGTCATTGCAGTTTGTATTAGGTATCGACATGATGCAGAGCAGTACATTAACCTATGCTATAGCGTGGATGCACTGTTCTGAAGCTATGCTCCCGTTTTCCTTGTGTTGAAAGATAGATTATCATGGTTGGATCCTACAGAAACTCAAAAGGTCCTCCCTAACCCTCGATTAATCCGAGAGAAAGGTCGCCCTGTCTCAACACGAATTAGGAATGAAATGGATGAGGGCGAGAGACGGCCGAGAACCACACCATGGAAGGAGGGGGGGAGGAAGGTGCAATGCGGGTTGTGTGACCAAGAGGGGCATAACCAAAGAACATGCCCTAAGCAGAATGAGGTACCGACGAGTGGTGGTCTCGCGGACTAGGTACGCTAAGTTTGAACCATGTCATCCTTTTAAATGTAAAATTTTTCCATTTTTTTTAATGCTAATCATAGAAGTTCTGACTTCTAACTTGTTCTAAACATTGCTATGAATCAAAGGAATTGCCTAAAGAATCACAATTGAACGCTTTAGTTCCTTCTAAATGTCTTTGATTGCACTAGTTCAAAACTTCAAATTATAATGCTTATGATGATGATGACTTTCTCTTTATATTTAAATTATTGAACTTGTGTATGGTCTATGGTAGTTTTATACATTTTCATTGACCTATCTTAGCTGCATTAATTCCTTATTTTATTCAATCTCACTCTCATCTTATTACAATGTTGCTCTTCCTCACCAGCCTTCTTCTTCCACTGCTTCTTCAATAATAACTCTCTTTTGTTCCTACTTTTCTTACTTACTTACATATTGTTTTATTTTCCATAACTTTCTTGGTAACCAAACAGCTAGCGCGATCATTCATTGTTTCGTTAAATACTTCTTAGAGGTGAGCTTGTTTGTCATTTCCCCCAAAAAAAAAAGATTCAAGATTAATCTCTATTTATTATTGTCAGTGAATATTTATTATTATTATTATTTTTTAGTAATATGATAATGTGGCTTTATTCGTTAATTTTTAGGGTCTGATTTTGGCATTTCAAGCTTTGATCTCAGAAAAATGTTCAGTTTTTCTCATAGAAAATTGAAGCATACAAGGTTAGCTTCTCTTTATTTATGAATTTGTTGTCCATTTACTTTTTATTTTATTATGCAGAAATGTTGTTTGCTTTTTGTTTTAGTTAGTGGAGAAATTTGAGTTTGAAGCATATCGATTATTCATATATATATAAAAGGAAAATAAAATAAAAGACTATTGAAGTTTTTGAAACATAAATGCATTAACATTATCAATATCAAATCTCCAAAGTTAGTGCCATTTAGCTCGTTATATAATTTTTTTTGATAAACACCAACATTGTAGTTAATTCATATAATGTTATTCTATTGATTGACAAAAACAAATGTTGTAAAGTTTAGAATCATGTTGAAAAAATAGAAAGATGGTATAATATACATTTGTTGATACTAATTTTGAAATGTGGGGAGGTGCATCAAATTGAAACTCCATCTACCAGATACTGCTCAGGGAACTCGAAGTCCCATAAGACACACAAAGAAGACTAGTGGATCAAAAGTATGGATTTTGATTTTAATTCTGAATTTTTTTTTTCAAGTGGGTTTGCATTGATGAGTATGTGTGTGAAGTAGTGCTGTATGTGACTGTGTAAATGTAGTGGTGAGAATGCAGGATCATTTGCCACCATATTGCACAATAGCTGAGTAGTTGTGGACTTATGTTTTTGTGTTGGTTGGAGTTTGATGTAGGACAAAATTTACTATTTAATTATTGTAATTTATTATTTTTGGTATTTTTGTGTAAAAAAACGTTATTTCAGGTTTAGGTGATTTATTTCCTTGTTTTTAGGTGCATTTAATACTTTTTAGGTCAAATTTGATTCCTGTTATGGTTAGGTACCAATTAGGAGTTATTTTAGATTATATTTTCTTGTCTGTCAAGTTTTACGGAGCTCTTAAAAGGGCCCCTAAGTCTGTAAACGTTTTTCAGAGTTTATTATCAATAAAAATTCAGACTTGTGTCTATTGTGTTCTCTGGCGGATTTCAGACCTATCACCTTGTGGATTCAAGGGACCCCTCGTGGATTCGAGGTTTACTATCCAGGAACTATTAGTTTAGTTTCTGTCCATCAAAGAGAGCATCGTGTGTGCTTTTCTTCAGGCTTTCGCGACATCAGTTGGTATCAGAGCCTTGACTTACCCTGGTCTGATTGCTAATCGGCGAGACGGTAACCACCACCACAACAACGACGAATAACTTAGCCAGTATTACGTGACGTACAACAAGCACTCACAAATATCTATGCTAGGATGGCGCCGTTGAAGAATGGAAACAATAGGGATAACTGCAGCGAAGACATAACTCACAGGCAACCTATTGGTAAGCAAATTTCATATAGACCTTATAAGAGAATTGCAAGTTTTAATGGTTATTTTTTAAAAGAAGATTTTCTTGATTGGTTACTTGATCTAGAGGATTTATTTGACTATGAGAATATTTGTTATGAGAGAAAAGTTGGACTTGCTTTGTATAAACTTAGTAAGTATTCCTTATGTTGGTGGGAACGTGTACAATCTGATAGAATCCGACAAGGTAAAGACAAAATTTGATCATGGCCAAGGATGAAAAAGATGCTTGCTATCAAATTTTATCCTTTGGATTGTGAAGAAATCTTGTCGTATACAATACAAAATTATTATTGGCCAAGAAGTTCATACTTGAATTATTTTGAAGAACCAAATATTCCACCATTAAAGGAAGAATTACATATTAAAGAAAATATCGTTCTTGAAGAATATGGAGAAGTCAAAGAAGAAAATATAGAGATTTCTGAGGAAATTAATGAAGGCCTTGTTATAGAAGAAGAATCTGAAATCAAGATTGCGGAGGAGATTAATGAAGACCCCATTATAGAGAAAGATCTTGAGGTTGAGATAGTAGAGACTATTAAAGAAGAAATTATAGAGGAAGTTGTCAATGATTTTGAAGAAATCAAGTTAGATGATTGCAATATTCAAACTCCTATTATTTTATTGGGAGACACCGAAACAAAGTTTATTGATTTTATTGGAGTGGAAAGATTTGATTTGATCATTGACTCTTATTTGGTGAATATTGTCAATTACATGAAGATCAAGGGAGAAGAAGTTCAAGTTGCCCAATTAATGACTTTCAAGTTTGGCAAGAAGACATAGAAGATGAAGTATTCAAAGTATTTGTTCTCTTGGCATGGGAGATTTCAGATTTCAAAGTTGAACTCAAGGACGAGTTTGTTTCAAGTGGAGGGGTCTGATGTAGGACAAAATTTACTATTTAATTATTGTAATTTATTATTTTTGGTTTTTTGTGTAAAAAAACGTTATTTCAAGTTTAGGTGATTTATTTCCTTGTTTTTAGGTGCATTTAATGCTTTTTAGGTCAAATTTGATTCCTGTTATGGTTAGGTATCAATTAGGAGTTATTTTAGATTATATTTTCTTGTCTGTCAAGTTTTACGGAGCCCTTAAAAGGGCCCCTAAGTCTGTAAATGTTTTTCAGAGTTTATTATCAATAAAAATTCAGACTTATGTCTATTGTGTTCTCTGGTGGATTTCAGACCTATCACCTTGTGGATTCAAGGGACCCCTCGTGGATTCGAGGTTTACTACCCAGGAACTAACAGTTTAGTTTCTGTCCAACAAAGAGAGCATCGTGTGTGCTTTTCTTCAGGCTTCCGCGACATCAGAGTTAAATGGGTGATGATGACTACTGGGTTCAGAAGTTGCTTCAACATTGGAGGAGGGGACCTAAGTCTTTTAGACAGAGTATGGAAAGTAGTATTAGAGTCTCATGTGGATGTGTGGAGAATATGGAAGGAAAGGATTAGGAGGACTTCTGAGGGGGAAGGAACTCAGTTGAGAGAATGCATCTTTAGATGAGTGTGGACCTTCTAGTCTTGTAGTTTCTTTGTGCTTTTTATATGCATGAATTACTTAGAGGAGAGAGTTGAGCATATAACTTGTATACATGAAGTTTTTCCTTGATTATTAAAATGAAGATTAGGCTAGTGCATAAAGTAACCCATTGAATCCTTCATTACCTTGACTAACTATAGATTAATTGAATCTCAACTCTAAGATTGAAAGGCAGGGTACTAACACCTGAAGCACTGAGTCAGATATCACTAAAGGATGAGTTGCTTCAAGATTTGTAAACATTTAGAGTTGCTTATTCTGGCATATTTGTAAACATTTGTAAACATTCAAAATATCAACTGTCCATTATTTTAATATCAACTGTCATCGTTTTATCTTTGGAAGCAGAGGAATTCGCTAAAGTTTTATCCACGCCTATTAGATCTCTTCCGTATGATACACCTGGACAGACCTTCGTGGCGTTTGAGAATCCAGAGGGAGTCCCAGTTGTGGGCAAATTTTCAAATATGTTAAAATTCATTGTTAAAGAGGTATAAGTACTCCGATTGCTCATGAAGATGCTTGGTGTCTCTCTCTCCTCTCTTGGTGCGTTAAAAAATATTATTGCTGCCTCTAAAATTAAGTCTGGTATTTATTATCTAGTCATATTGGTTTTAATTTTTTTCCTTGTAGAATTTATGGGCTTTATGTGCTAATTTCATTTACGCAAAAACATAGAAAACGATCTCATAAATTTTGCTTTGTGCAGACTCAAGAAGCTTATTTTGTAGTGGTTGTTCATAGCTGTAGATCTTTTAGTCTCCATATCCTACTTTGTTTGGTTAAAACAACAACTTGTGTAGTATCTGAGGTTGTTTCCATGCACAGATTCTTTACGTTATCATGATCAAAATGAAGGATGGGATATGGAAAATTTATGTCAATCATGAACATATCATAGTTCTTTTATTAACTAATGCATTTGGCGATACTATTAGGTTGATCCAACCACTGGTGAGATAGGGGATGATGGTGTTGAAGATGAATACCAGCTAGAGGACCTAGAGGTTGTAGCAGCTTGAAAGTTCAAAATGGGTATGAAACACCCTTGAACGTTTAGACCCCAAATAGCAAAATTACCAATTCAAGCTTTATATCAAACAATTAATGTGCGGAACATGATAACAAGCTTATAATAGAATTGATAAACAATCTAAGCCAAATATAAACACATCCACAGCAGTAAATATAAGGTAAAGATAAAGGGAAGGAAGATGCAAACACACGGACAACACACGATGTGTTATCGAAGAGGAAACCGAAGTTCTCGACGTAAAACCTCTTCGCCGCCCTCCAAGCGGTCAAATAATCCACTAAAGAATGTAGTTGGGATACATGAACAGCAGAAGACCCTCCAAGCCTAATCTAGCCAAGTACCTAAGCCCTCCAAGCTTCTTGCTCCAACGAGGTTACGCCGAACCTATTTCTTCTTTAGCTACCCAGATTCCGCTACTAGACCATAGCATCAACCAATGTATATTGATTCCTTCCAAACTGCTTCCTTTAGCACTAAATGAGCCTTCTCACAGACGTGGGTGTGGTGAGAACAGGATTTGGTAAATGACCTCTCAAAGGTATGACAATGGAGAGGAAGAGAGTAGAGGAATTTGTAGAGTCTCTTAGGTAAAGATTGGGGATGAGAAAATCTTGTTTTGCTCTAGGGTTTCTCTCACAAAATTCTCTCTGGAAGCTCTCTCAATATCGTGGGTATAAGGGTCTATATATAGTGAGGTGAGAAAAGAATACGAAGAGACAGTTTTTGCCAAACAGGGTAAATTGGCGGCTTGGTCTCGCGGCTTGTCCAAGTTGCGAGTTCAAGTCGCGACGTAACGGCCTAGCCAGCCTGGGACTTTTGTCCTGTAGTGCGACAGCTGGCGCGACCCTTCAGCTTCCCTGTGTGCATCTCGCGTGCCTGCATTTGGTGGCTTGCCAGTCGCGAGTCACCCGCGAGTCCTAGCCGCGAAGCTCTGCTTCTTTGCACATACTTGAGCTTTTCTTTACATCTTCTCACACACTACCCTTATAATGATCTCACCTAAATACAGGGTTACTAAGTGCTTAAATTATAAGCAAATTGGCACGGAATAAAGCCAACAAGATGGTTGATAAATTTCAACCTTACACAGCTGATTACATGTTGAAAGTGGGGGTCTCCAATTTCAGAAATGCATGGAAAGCATGGGTGATGACTGCTTCCCATGCATTATACTATTACTGGCAAGGGAGATTTTCTCTCTTTTAATTTTTTTGGGGGATGGGGGTGAATCTTAGTATGTAACATACCAAATCTTAACTTCTTTCCCAACCAAACTAATGTACTTAGAACATGTCAACAGAGCAACAACTTGCAAATTGCAATGAACTATGTATTACTGGACAGTTTAACAAGTTCATAAAATTTTCTGTTTGGCTTGGAGGGATGTTAAGATCTAAAACAAATAGAATTGTTTTGAAAAAAAATAATTATACAGCTTAACACTGGGATTAAGTGAAAATGCCCAAATAATACCACCTCTAAGTTCTCAAGGTTACCATATAAGTTGTGTTGAATGAGTTATGATGCTGGTGATTTTATAAACAGCCTTTCCATATACCACCCATTTGATCACATGTAAGTATTAAAAAACCTTAGGCATGTCATAATATAATATAATATAATATAATGCAGGGATGGGGATGTGGGGTGAAGAAAATCAACCAATTGGGAAATATATATATATATATATATATATATATATATATTAAATATTGTGAATTTCTTCAAAAAGCAAAAAGAAGAAGATGAAACCAACTGATTAAAGAAACCATTGGGGCCATTGTATTCTGTTTCTAATGATTTGAGTTAGATGGCTAACCAAAACCAAAGAAAAAAACATATATGGGGACTTTTCTTTCTTTGTTTTTTTATTGAGAGAGAAAGAGAGCTAGCCAAGTGGACCTTCTAGTGAATATAGTTAGATGGGCAGCCACAACCCCAGAACTAGATGGACATAAAGGTTTGTGTATTCTCTAGAAATTGGCATGCAGATTGATACTCGAGTTTTCTGGACTCGAGTTTCTATGGGCATGTGAAATGACGCGCCCAATACAGATTGATACCCGAGATTGGTGGACTCAGGTACTGAACACAGTACTCGAGTTTCATGTGCTTGAGTACCAATATGTATTGGCCCACTTGCATGATTGCTGAAGCAATTTGGGCCTACAGATTGATACCCGAGTTTAGTAAACTCGGGTATCACACTATACAGTACTCGAGCTCAGGAAACTGGAGTACTGTGTGGCATTTTTTAATTCCCAAATGCCATGTCATCATGCCATGGTGGATGCATAAAATAGGGTACTCGAGTTCACCAAACTCGAGTACTTGAAAAAGTGGTAGATTCCTGTTTATTTCTGAAACAGTGTTTTTTTACTAAATATTTCAAAAATTAATGGTAAAAGGCCATTTTGGCCGAGAGAAAGGAGTAAAAAATTTATAAAGAAATGTTGGTTTGTTGCTAGGGAAGGAGAAAGGAGAAAGAAGAAAGGGAAAGAGTCACTCGTTGGGACTTCTCCTCTTCTTGCTCACTGGCCGAATGGTGTACTTTATGTTTTTTCATCATTTTCTTCTTTTCTTCCTTCAACGTGTCTCACAAGTTTAACATCACATCTTCATTTATGTAGCTTAACTTTTGTACATCACTTCATAAATGTTGCTGAATTTTTGTACATCATTATAGAGAAAAAGATGAATCGAATTCTTCTCTTTTGGTCAAGCTACTCTAGCATACCCCATTCTACTGTGCTAACTTCTCAGCACTTGTCCGAAGCTCATTTAATGAGCTAAGCAAAAGGGTGGGCTGGACATGTGGGTGTCGGCACCCAACATCAAGGTGCATCCATCAAGAGTCTAATCATGTGAAAGAGCGGTGTCAAGATGGTTGAAGGCAACCACAGTGAATATCACGTGATATCGCTCAAATATAGAGCTAGCACTGTCTTGGAACTACTAATGACCCTATACCAGTGGTAACAATCTGAGCTGGAATTCCATGAACCATTTCAATGTGCTTTTTGTTGAAGCAGAATTATTGACGATGGAACATACGAAATAGTGGGAATTCAAATAGTATTTTTTTTTTTATATAGCTTGGAACATACGAAATAGTAGGAACTTTGTTATAGGAATTGTGTTATCGTGTGTTTAAAAAAAAAAGTTATCATTCAAGATTGTGAAGGAGAGCCTATTGTAGCTATGGTGAAGAAGAAATGGCAACAATGAATGCCAAACGCATAGAAATTATAGCAACTAACAACAAGATTGTCTAAAAAGGAAGGATTTTGTTAATAGGTATTCTTAGAGTATTTGGTAATAGACTATTTTAAAAAAAAATTTAAAATAGTCAAAAAAGTTAGTTACATTTTAAAATTTTTTTTTTTTTTAAATAGTTCCTAAACATTTTTTTTTCTTTTGTATAATTAAAAAAAAAAAAAAAGTTTCTAAACCAATATTCTTAGGCCTTCATTAGCATTGATGTGAGTTTGTTATTACCCACATCCAAAATAGTCAATTGTTGTAAGTTTGCTAGTGATTGTAGAATTGAGCTTGATAGATTGTTATGTGATAAGTTTAAATTCTCTAGATTCCTTAAATTACCAAAACTTACTGGTATCCTCCTAGAAAGGTTGTTATGTGAGATATTGAGAATTTTTACACTACCTAATGAAGCTGGAATTTCACCAGAAAGTTGGTTCATTGACAAGTTTAACAAAGAGTAGAATTCGAGTACAATCACTATCATTTTTGTGATTTTCCTTGTCAAAACCACCATTAAAATACATATTGTTGAGAAAACTAATTATGCTAGGTGTTTCAATCATACTAGCGAAATTTCCAAACTTTGGAGGGATATCTCCAATTAGATGGTTGTTGGAGAGATCAAGAATTTGTAGTTTGGTGAGGTTCTTAATGCAATTCGGGATTGAGCCATAGAGCTAGAGAGTTGTTTCGTAAATTTAGGAAATAAAGGCCTGAGATTTGGCAGACACGGTCTAGAAACTCACTTGTGATTTTGTTGTCATGGATGTTTAGCTGTTCAAGTGAGGTCATATTAATCAAGTTACTAGACAAGCTGCTAGAAAACTTATGTTTGCCTAGAATTCTAGTTTCTTGGGAAACATTTGATGGAATTTCACCTGAGAATTCATTTGAAGAAAAATCAATGGTTTGGAGCCTTTGTGGGAACATTCATTGTAATTGGTTCTCACTCAAGTCCAAAGTTTTGAGAGTCTTCTGTATAGAAATCCAGTTCGGAATTTCTCCTAGAAGACCACAAGACTTCAAAGACAACTTAGGTAACAAAAACTTTGGCTCTATCGTTGCATTGTTATTCCAAGTGAGACGATTGCCTCCAAGCCCTTGATATTGGACAACCAAGATGGAATTTCTCCATCAAGCATGTTATTTTCCAACTTAATTGTTTCCAACTTTGTCAATTTCTGCATGGATGATGGGATTCTACCTGTTAACTTCTTCTTGCTCAAGACCAAACTAGTTATGTTAGATAGATAGCCAATATCAATAGGAATTTCCATTGACAGTGAATTATCATTCAATTCCAATATCTTCAATCCCTTCAAATTCATAATTGAAGATGGAATTGTAGCAAAGAATTTGCTTCCGTCAAGAGACAATTGCTGCAACTTTGTCATATTCCATATCTTCTTAGGAATCTCCATAGGGATATTTTCTGAATGAAAAATAGAACTTAGTTTCAACACCCTCAAATTTTGAAGAGAGGACTTCTCCACTTAGTATACCATGGAAATAATTGAAACTCAAATCAAGATATTGAAGATACCTCAAGTGAAAAAGTTGAGAGGGAATGGAGCCATTGAAGTAATTATTTGTCAAATCAAGATGAACTAATCAATATATATATATAAAAGCAGAGACCTCATACGGAAGTACATGAGGTCTTGCCATGTGACACTCTAATCTTGCATTTAGCCTTTTTAACCTATTTTCGTTAAGTTGTTTTTATTGTTAGCTTAACAGTCCCCTTAACCTATTTTTACTGTTATATAAAAGATGGCCAGTTTTAATACATGGGCCATTGTCAGCCTCAATTAAATGGAAAATGAGGAAGCTATAAAAATAGAGGCTTTCAGCATTTACTGAAATCCCATCGTGTTGTGCAACTTAGCTGTCATTTCTCCTTCTACAAAATTTAGTAGTTTTATATTGCCAGCCTCTTGGTATTCTTCATAAAATGGTTGTTCTTACATTCCAATTTTCTTTTCCATTAATTTATCCAACTTCAGTTACTACCTTTCTCTCTCGCCTCTTATCTTTGTCAAAGTTAAACCCCCTCAAATGAGATTGACATAAAAAAGGGTAGATAATCACTACTCAAGAAGATAGAGAACAAGAACTTAATGGCTAAAAGAGACTGTCACAGATACAAAAGAAGCAATCTTCAATGGAAGATTAACTTTATAGGTCGCATGCTTAATTAAATTTATCTTAGACAGGTGATTTGTAATCCTTTGATTTTTTTTTTTTTTTTTTTTTCTCATTCAAATTCAATCTCACTCTGTCTCTTATTATCTCTCTCCTTCCCAGATCTTATTTTTATTTATTCCCTCTCTTTATCTCTCTTTTTACCCTTCTTTCTATCTATTTTTTTTTTTTTTTTTTAAGATTAATGAAAACCCTGAGCCTTTGCCAAGTCCATTGGTTTAAGCCCCCACTTGGGTCACAAACCCACATAATTGAGCTCAACTAAATAGTAATCCATATTACTTGATAACGGTCATTGTGGTAGAGCACAGTACTATGATTTTATATTCAAATTCATAATAAGTTGAAAATTTGCAGTGTTTTATATATGTTCTTTTGGAATTATGATTATATGTTATTGACTTATTGTTGCATGCCATATGTTGATTGAAAATTTCTTTTTGATGTGATGTGAAATTTCATATTTTATATGAGATACGTTCTTCCCATTTTGCGATCACTGTTTAAGGTTGATTTCCTTGAAAATTATTTTTTGGTTGGAACAAAGATTATGGTGGTTCAATTCAACTCATATCAAAGTCTTTTGACTAAATGGGTAAAAGGGATTTGGCTAATTGGTGAAAGGCATTTTTCCACATTAAATTAGCTAAACAACTCAAATCTGTGGTATGCCTTTATTACTTTAAATGTTTAAGATAGATTCAACGCAAAATTAATGCAGAATTGTAAGAGTTAAATTCAATGGATTGGTTAATTTGATATTTTGTCTCTACACATTTTTCCAATCAATACATTCTCATCATCAAAATTTTTTGTCATTAAACTTACAGGAAAATTTTAGAAGGGAAGGAAGCAGAGGTGGTGGAGGAACTTTTTGAATAATAGTACAAACTGCCCGGTGTGATGGCCAAAAAGGCCATATGTTTTGCTGCAAGACTATAAGACCTGTAACGATTTAATTGCACATAAGAATCCACCAATCAAGCATAAAAAACAACCTCGTCAAGATATGTCCTTGATGATAAATTTTGATGGAGCAATTTTTAAAGAACAAAGCACATTGGGAGTAGGAGTTTTTATTTGAGATGATAATCGGTACCTCATTGCAGCATTGAGTTGCAAAGGGAGAGCAATTATGGATTAGGAGGAGGCAGAACTAGCAGCGGTTGGCTAGGCCACTAGGCTATTAATTTTGCAATTGGGATAGGTGCAAGAGATATCATCTTAGAGGGAGATTTAGCAAATGTTATTACAAGCTATGATCTGGAGAGGAAGATAATTCATGCTGGGAGCTGTGGTGGAGGAAGCAATACTAAGAATGAATCTGTTCAAGCCATGGAAGTTAAGCTATTCTAGGTTAGAGGCGAATCAACATGCATATGTATTGGTATGGCTTGCTTATTGATTGGCTAAACACTGTTGTAATGAATATGAATAGTATTTAATACAAGTTATATTTGATTAGTTTAAGGAAAAAAGAAAAAAAGAAAAAAAAGAAGAGACCAATACCCCAACATACTATCTCTCTCTAAAATGCTTCCAAAGAAGAAAAGTTTCAGTTGCTCCATATACTCTACGATGGTTTTGATATATGATTCTATTTGTTCCACTTTGTATGTCATTTGTTTTGACTCTTCCTTTTTTCAATATTATTATTGCTACATTTTCATTGATTTTTTTTTTTTTTTTTATCCTCCATGGGCAAATGCACTTCCATTGTGGACCCTTATGATCACTATTACATTTGTAGAAGTTTTTATGTTGATATCAATTTCTTGTCATTAGATTTGATCCATATATTGCACCCTAAGCATGTAATAATTCTAATAAATTTATTGCAAAAATAGGTAGGAGGACGATTACTAATCTACTATCAACACCTTGGTTCATTTACACTTCTAATACCTATTGCATTGAGTGTTTTTATTCTGTCATGAAGTATAATATAATAGTTGAATAAATTTATTTTGAAAAATTACTGATTTTCTCAAAATTTGTTGTAACTTCAGTTATATTTTTTTCCCTAGAGGATATTAAAAATTTTACTTATCTAAAATTCTCAACTGTGTGTAAGGCAATAATCAATGAAGCAGGAGCCTATGTAGCAAAAAAAATTTGTGCCATGTATCTTTCTATTTTGAAAGAACAACATTCTTTTTATTTAGCCTTCACGGCTGCCATTTTAGTTTGAGTAAACTTAACAATTTAAAATATGATCATTAAGTTCATATTCTTATGTATATTAATCTTAACAAATTATATTTACTCTATTTTTTATAACATGTAATGTAATTGAAACTAATTCCTCAAGTATTAAATCACATAATGAGTATTATGCATGGTCTAGAAGATAATTTCTTATAAAATATTTTAAAATAAATTAATACCGTACCCGTGCATCGCATGGGAACATTGGCTAGTTTGGTCAAATTGCCAAAGCCGTCACCTGGCAATTCTCCTCGTGTTAGATTGTTAGACAAGTCGAGGTACATCAAGCTTCTAATGTGAAAGAGCGGCGACAAGATGGTGGAAGGCAACCACGTTGACATTGGCTTCTGTACATGTAAATTCAACATGATTGCGTCCAAATATAGAGCTAGCACAGTCTTGGAACCAAAGCGAGAACTACAAATGACCCCATCCCAGTGGCAACAATCTGAGCTGGAATTCCAAGAATCTATCCAATACAATGTGCTTTCTGTTGAAGGACTAGCATTGATGATGGAGGCTTTAAAGTGGAGAAGGGCTTGTTTTTGATGTTCAGGACAAGAGAGAGAAGTGGGGACAAATGTGAGAAGTACAAGTAGTAGTAGTAGTAGGCTGAATTTGGCCATTGTTGTGTTTCTTACTTCTTTGTTGGGTGGGAGCCTGGGAGGAGTGGGCTGTGATATAAATATAAATAGAGGTTCAGTTGTGCACTGCTGACAACTGAGTACTGATCACGGCATGGCCGTCTCTAGTCAACTCAACAAGCATTAGGAATGAGTCTGTGGAAGTTAAAGAGCTTCAAGTGCTCCACTACAGACCATGTTCGTCTCATCAAATAAAGTAGCAAATGGTTAGTAGTAGTTTCGTTGAAAAGATGTTGGAAAGAATACATTGACTTGTCTCTTTTCCTGGAATCAGTTTAGTTCAATTTTGGTTACTTCTTTTTTAGTATATAAACAAAGCTTCTGGGGAAATCCTTTCAGGGATGTGGTCATCTGCAAGACTGCAACAACTCCAGGCTCCATCAGATATTTTAATGGGTACGTCGGTTGATTGAACTTTCTCAGTAGTTTTCATGTATAGAGCTGTGATGCTTCCTTACAATTAAGTTATTCAATTTTAGTAATCAAATATAATGTTACGGGTTCAAATTAAGGTAAAATTAAAATTACTCCAAACTTTAATTTTTTAAATTACAATTTAATCCAAAGAAGTGGGCTTAAGTTTAAGTTTATAGTATATACTATATGCTATATTGCCTCTCTGTCCTTTTGACTCTTTTTCTTTTGCATCATACAACATTCTACAGCAGCTGGTAAGTTTATACACATGTTAGTCTTAAACCCACCACCTTATTATCCACTTGTTTCTTTATATACCCCGTATACGTTGTTTAAACTTTAAAGTTTAAACTAAAAGTTATTATTGTATGTACTTCCTTAAATTGAAATATACAATTTATTTTATACTTATAGTATTGAAATCGTTAGGTACTTCTATAGTAAAATAGCGTAATATTCCGTTATTCTCATAGTAATAGTGAATCTCATCATAAATTTAATTGATGAGATTCACTACTATATGAGAGAAGAGTATTAAATAATTTTCTTCTTAAAAAAAAATAATTTGCTTCATGATTTTTACATGCTTGACTTTCCATTCCATAACCATATTCTTAATTACAGCTTGAAGTTTTTTTACAAAATGCACTTTGATGGAATCAAGAATTTTCAAATAGAATATATGGGACTTGGGCCGGACACGGCCCAAGTTCAAAAATTGAACTTCCATAGCCTTTCAACCATGGGCCAAGCTAAAGCAGGTGCACATCAGTAGGTGACTGCTATATAAGTCGTCAAAACTGATACCAACCCATATGTTATTAGGCTACATCGGTCATAGGCAATTAGGCAGTTTCTTTGTAGTGACTAGTGATATCTTACAAAACCATATTGAAATTTTCAATTATTTTACAATTCAGACATCACATGTGATAAATTTAAGGACCAAACATATTTTTTGACAATACAATATATTTTGTCTTTTTTTTTTTTTTTTTGCTGAAACAATATATTTTTTCCTTAAAATTTAGGTTTAGTTCTATTTTAATCCATTAGATTTGAAAATTTTCTTTTCAATCCTCAGAGCACCCACATCAACATAGATAAAAATAAAATAGCCTCTAGTCAAAATTTTAGCAAAAATTCTGGGGTCCCTTTCTTTGGCTCATTAGCAAGAGCAACCTTTGCAACAGAGAATGCTGCAGCAGCAAAGACCAAGTCCCTCCTCCCACTACTGCTTCTCTCATCCTTGCTGTTGTTGAATTCCGAGTTGGTTTTTTCTCCTTCTGAGGCCTTGGCCACAACTAGGCTTCTTTCCTCTCTCTCTCTCTCTCTCTCCCCTTAACTTTCTTGCACTTTCTCTCATTTTCTCAGGCTTTCTTTTTCTGTGATTGTTTGTATACACTTGTTCTCTCTGTGATCTTTACAGAAGCTTAGTTCTCTGTTACTAAATCTTTCATCACTGAGGCCTTTGGCCACAACTAGGCCACGGCGAGCTGAGGAAGAAGGGTGTTGTTGGGTCACGGTTGAGGTTGCACCACCTAGGAGTGAGGCAGTCACGGTCATGGAAGCCATCTTTGCAGTCTGATACTTTAATCACTCTCTTTGTTGTTGTCAAACTAATCTTACATATGGACTAGTGTAGGAATATTATTTGCAAGATAAAGTGAAAATAGCACATGGTGATCGCATGTTTACAAGGCCTTCATAGTTCATATCCATTTCCTTATCCTAAGAGATGTTTGGACAAATTGGTTTTGGCCACGTGTTCTTTTTATCTACCTGGAAAAGTTTTTGGTAGAACAAATTGTTTTTATATGTACTTTCATTCGCTTGAATTAGTGGCATCGAAAAAAGAAAAAAAAAAAAAATTAGTGGCAAATATTAGGGATCTCACTGCATTTTCAAAATGTTTACACCCCACCCAAAAAAAAAAAATCGAGCCCCTATTTACAAAATGAAATCATTATACCAAAACTTAAGAATACATTATACCAATATAGTAGCCAATTAGCAAAGAAGAAAGGGCAATATCTGAAGATTAGTGCAATGGATGTAAGATACTGATGTGATCAATAATTCCTGCTCCGCTAAAATTAACTTGGAAACACAAACACAGCAACCAAAACTCCAGTAATCAGTATTGCAAACCAGTCAAATAGTTGTTGTTGTTGTTTTTTTTTTTTTTTAATACCAAACAATTCAAATACTTGGCTTCATTTAAAATTTTTTATTTTTTATAGCTTGGAATATACGAAATAATAGGAATTGTGTAATCGTGCAGTTAAAAAAAATGTTAATGTGTGAGATTGTGAAGGAGAGCCTATTGTAGCTATGGTGAAGAGGAAATGACAGTAATGAATGCTGAACGCATAGAAACTATAGCAACTAGCAGCAAAGTTGTCCAAAAAAGAAGGATTTTGTTAATGAGTATCTTTAGAATCTTTGTTAATAAACTATTTTAAAAAAGTTTTAATACTACTTTCATAAGAAAATATTAAAAAAAAAACTGTCAAAAAAGTTAGTTACATTTTTTCTTTTTTATAATTTAAAAAAAAAAAGTTCCTAAACCAATATCTTTAGATATTCATTAAATTTTCCCAAAAAAGAAATCAAATTAACCAGAAAGCAACAACACCAACATAAAGAGAAATAAGCCTCACTGGCTACTAAACTACAATATAAAACAACAATTGAACAATAAAAAACATAGAAGGGATACTAACAGCATAACATCCTTCATTGAACAATGTTCTTAACCTTAGTTTTAGCTGCTAATCTACCTCTTACAGAGTAATAGCTTTAATAAACTCCACTTCACCTCTCTTTTCAGCATTGAGAATGCTTTTTATTTTTTTTATCCCTCCAGATATGATAAATTGTAGCCTTACAAGCCAACTTACTTGCTGATATTTATGAATGACTTCTTGTCATGGTTTGCTTGATTGAAAGCCTTTACAATGCTGGGATTTAGATCTTTGACCACTGCATGCATAACTTGTAAAAGACTTGACATTTATACTCTTTGCATTCTTTGTTGACGGCGGTAATTTGGAGGTTTCGTAGGGACAAAAACTATCAGTAAGATATAGAATTCCCACTGTTACAAAGAAGCCAATTGCATATCCAATTCCTACTCCTTCCCATGAGAACCATGTTTCCTTATTTTCAACCCTTGGTGGTTTTGTTGGTGACAAATTTTCTAGACATGGCACTTGAATTTGCATTCCGCACAAACCATTGTTGTTGGCATAAAAACTTGGATCTTCTAGTGTATCCATTTTGCTACCAACTGGAATCTTACCTGTGAGCTTGTTGTTACTGACATCCAAAATTGTCAGTTGTTGCAATTTTGCTAGTGATTGCGGAATCGAGCCAGATAAATTGTTGTATGATAAGTCCAAACTCTCTAGGTTCTCTAAACAACCAAGACTTGTTGGTAACCTCCCATAAAGGTTGTTGTGTGAGATGTTGAGAGCCTTTAGAGCTTTCAAATTGCCTAAGGAGCAGGAATTTCACCAGAAAGTTAGTTCATTGACAAGTCTAACAAATAGTAGATCTTGAGTCTACCCAATGATAGATTTTGTTTTGACTTCTTCTTGATCACAGTCACATCATCAATGTTGCCTTGCCTATTGTTATCAAAAGGTAAAGAATAATCGGTATATCGAAATTTGATGGTTGTCCCAGTCATACTAACAAGATTTCCAAACTTTGCAAGGATTTCTCCAACAAGATAATTGTTTGAAAGATCAAGAATTTGGATATTAGTAAGATTGTAAATGCAATTAGGGATTGAACCATGGAGAGAGTTGTTTCGTAAATTTAGGGTACGAAGAGTGGAGATTTGGAAGATAAAGTTTGGCAATTCACCAGTAATTTTGTTGTCATGTATGTCTAGGTATTCAAGCTCGCTAAGATGAATAAGGTTTCTGGACAGATTGCCAGAAAAATTATTTTTGCCAAATGCAAGAATTTCAGTATGATGGGAAAAGTTTGTTGGAATCTCACCTGAGAATTCATTTGAAGATAAATCAATGAATTGGAGGTCCTCATTTGACCTAAAATCTGGCAAAGTGTTGCCAGAAAATTTGTTGTTTGACAAACATAATGATGAGAGTGCATGAATATTGACGATGAATGCCGGAAGCTTCCCCGAAAAATTGTTGTCATCCAAACCAAGAAATTCGAGTGCAGTGGCATTACCAATGTTGCTTGGTAGTTCTCCATGAAATTTGTTCTGAGATAAGGAAAGAACAGTCAAATTGTGAGAGTTGAAGAGAAAAGGTAGGAGAGAACATGTGAGATTGTTATCTGACAAAATTATATATTCAACTTCCATTTTAGCAAGCCATTGTGGGAACATTCCTTCTAGTTGGTTCTCACTCAAGTCCAAAGTTTTGAGAGTCTTCTGTGTAGACATCCAGTTTGGAATTTCTCCTACAAGACCACAAGACTTCATAGACAACTCAGATAGCATAAACCTTGGCACTATCTTTGCATTGTTATTCCAAGTGAGATGATTGCCTCCAAGCAGAAGACTCTTCAAGCCCTTGATATTGGACAAACCGGATGGAATTTCTCCAACAAGCATGTTATTGTCCAATTGAAGTGTTTCCAACTTTGTTAATTTCAGTATGGATGATGGGATTCTACCTGTCAACTTGTTGTTGCTCAAGATCAAACTAGTTATGTTAGATAGATTTCCAATATCAATAGGAATTTCCATTGACAATGAATTGTCACTCAAGTCCAATGTTTCTAATTCCTTCAAATTTAGAATCGAAGATGGAATTTTACCAAAGAAATTGTTTCCATCAAGAGACAATTGCTGCAACTTTGTCATATTCGTTATTTCCATAGGAATCTCCACAGGGTTATTCGAATAAAAAATAAATTGCAGTTTCAATACCCTCAAATTTTGAAGAGATGCTACTTCTCCACTTAAAGTACCATGGAATGAACTGAAACTCAAATCAAGATATTGAAGATACCTCAAGTGAAAAAGTTGAGAGGGAATGGAGCCATTGAAGCTATTAAGGCCCAAATCAAGATGAACTAATTTGGTCAAATTGCCAAAGCCATCACGTGTCAATTCTCCTTGTATTTCATTGCCGGACAAGTCAAGGTGCATCAAGCTTCTAATGAGAAAGAGCGGTGTCAAGATGGTTGAAGGCACTGTCTTCTGTGAATTCACCGTGATAAAGTCCAAATATAGAGCTAGCACAGTCTTGGAACCAGAGTGAGAACTACAAATGACCCCATCCCAGTGGCCACAATCTGAGCTGGAATTCCATGAATCTAACCGATACAGTGTGCTTTCTGTTGAAGAAGTAGCATTGATGATGGAGGCTTTAAAGTGGAGTAGGGCTTGTTTTTGATGTTCAAGACAAGAGAGTGAAGTGGTGACAAAGGTGAGAAGTACAAGTAGTAGTTGTAGTAGTAGGCTGAGTTTGGCCATTGTTGTGTTTCTTTGTTCTTTGTTGGCTCACTGTGAGATAAATATAAATAGAGTTTCAGTTGTGGACTACTGACTACTAAGGAGAACTGATCACGGCCACGGTCTAGTCCACTCAACAACCGTTAGGAAAGAGTCTGGAAGGCAAAGAGCTTCTTCACCTGCCCCACTACTGTTCATATGTTATTGTCTCATCAAATAAAGTAGTAAATGGTTAGTAGAAGTTTCTTTCAAAAGAATTAATACATTGACTCGTCTCTTTCGATGGAATCAGTTTAGTTCAATTTTGGTAATTTCCTTCTCAGTAAAATAATTTTTAAAAAGATGGAGAAGCGTGTTTTGAAAATATTCGAAATGGCTGAGATGCAGGCATTCAGAACCTGCAAATCTCCATGGATGATATAAACAAAGCTTTTGGTAAAATCATTTCAGGGATGTGATCATGTATTATTGTGCTTAATTTTTGCAAGTTTTCAATTTCAGTAGGAACACACAATATGATTTAGTATAAATTATATTTATAAAGTAAGAAACATATTAGATATTTTGTACTTACACTTAAAAATTTGTCGGACAGTCTCTTATTGTTTGAACTAAATTTTTAGTCTTTTTTAATTAACAAATCAAAGGGTGTGGAAGGTGGAATAAAATTATAAAAATCCTCTGGTTCTTCTAATTTGGGTGTTCACGCCACACACCCACTTTTTTTTCTCCATATATAATATTTAAAATGAAAAAAAATCAAATACATGATATAAAGTAGATGGTGCATAGAGTGTAATAAAGAGTGATACAAAGAAATTTTATTCAGGAAAATGATAATGACATTGACGTAATCACAATCTTCTTTTTGACTAATAGGGTAGGGGGTGAAATTTTTTTTGTTGGTAAACTGGATATTGAATTAAAACTTAAGTGGATAAGTCCACTTCATTACAGATACGTTCCTGGGTCGTGCCCAGTTTGTCCAAAATTAAAAGGGATACGACAGCAGGGGGAGGGGCATCAATACGTTCCTGGGTCATTGCCTTCCCTGTAGCAATGCTTAATCCGAGCTTGAGGGATTCTCTTCAGCATGTCCCTGTAATCATCAACAAGAGAAGCAATCTCACTATTAGTTTTTGTTGCATTGGCAAGTAAAGATACTATGGATGAGGCATCCACTTCCACTTCCACTTCATTGACCCCAAGACTTAGGCATAGCATTAGGCCATCCCCCAGGGCCCAAAATTCTGCAGCAAAGCTGGTGGTAAAACCAATAGATCTTGTGAATCCACTAATCCATTCTCCATGGCAATCTTTGATGATGCCACCACCGCCTGCAAGCCCCAGGCTGCCAAGCGCTGACCCATTAGTATTCAGCTTTGTCCACAAAGGCTGCGGTTTGGTCCATCCCACTGCTATCCGCTTTGTTCTTATGATAGTTGCATGATCCAACACACAATAGAAGAACTCTGCAACCTGATTCTCCACTGCCTTAAGAAGGTTGAAGGGAGAAGGCCTAGCAAATAATCTCTTATTTCGAAAAAGCCAAAGATTCCATATTCCAAAAAGAAAGAAAATGGCCCACTATTGATCCATACTATGCAATTGGGAGGAAGAGTAGGCATTCAACTTCAGCCACTCTGAGATATCAAGATTAAAGGAACCCCGGAGATGGGAGGGGCAGTCAGCCTCTACCCAAAATCTGGTTGCAATCAGGCAGTCTCTAAGCACATGTGCAATGGTTTCTTGATCCTCATGACACCAGTCACAGGATGTATCACCATGGAAACCTCTTTGAGCTAATATGGACTTCGTGGGAATGCTTTTTAGTAAACATTTCCAAACAAACAGTTGGATTTTGGGCAGAGTTTTTAGCTTCCAAACCCAGTTGCCTGCAAAATTTGGGTCATTTGGGCTTAAGCCTGTAATTAGCATATACGCATTTTTTGAATCAAATTCTCCTTTCGAACTAGATATCTAGCAGATGTGATCTTCCTTTTTAGAAGCAGCCCGAATAGGGATGGCTCAGATAGAGTGAACCAAAAGAGAAGGCAGCTCAAAAGAAATGCTATGCAGATCCCAGATACGGTCCTTTTGAACATCAAAGACTCGAAGACCCTCCTCTCCCTTGTTCAGGGGTCCTTCCACACAACTCCTTATTGACCCAAAATCAAGCCACTTGTCTGCCCAGAAGGAGAGTTGACTATTGTGACCAATAACCCATTTCATACCTTTCTCACACAGAGAGGCTCCCTTATTGATTGTAACCTAGGTTCTCGACTTTGGCGCTTTGCTAGTAACCATTCTCCTGCAATGCTTATGTCTTAGAACTTTAGCCCATGGTTTCTCCCCCTCATTCTTCATTCTCCAACACAACTTCGCAGCTAAGGTAAGGTTTCTTTCCTTTGCTGCATGAAGGCCTAGACCCCCTCTGGATTTTGGTTTTGTTACTTTGTTCCAACCCACCAAATGCATCTTCCTTTTGCCCCATAAGAAGTTCCTACTAATCCTATCCAGTTTGGTGTGAATCATATTGGGCAAGTAGCACCCCTGCATCACATATGAGGGAATGGCTGATAGGACAGCTTTAGTTAAAGTTAACCTGCCTGCCATAAAGAGAAGATTGGCTTTCCAACCCTGAAGCTTTGCCTGGACTTTGTCAAGAATGTAATCAAAATCACGGGAGGAGGGGTTTCCATACTTTATGTGGAATCCCAGATACTTCCCAAAGATGTGTGTGGCTGAGATTCCCAGAATATCGCTAAAGGTATCACGGGCATCCGAATTAACATTAGCTAAAAAAAGCACTTTAGACTTACTTAAGTTGACTTTTTGCCCTAAAAGGTCACAGAAAGTATCCAAAACAGCCCTCATGCTTTGGCAATTCTTTCTGTCAGCCTTCGCAAAGAGGACAAGATCATTTGTGAAAAAAATGTGAGAGAAGGCAGGATTAGATTGAGATGCCCTAAGGGGGCTCCAGAGATTATTTGCACACATATCATCAATCAAGAAACCCAACAACTCCATGCACAGGATGAACAAACAAGGGGAGAATGGGTCCCCTTGTCTGATACCTCGAGATGGGAGGAAAGGCTCAAGGCATCCTCCATTGAAGAGCACGGAGATGGAGGAACCTGAAATGCAGCTTATGATGAGGTTGATCATTTTTGGGGGAAAATTATACATATTTAACATATCACAGATAAAGTGCCATTCCATTCTATCATAAGCCTTTTCAAGATCCACCTTGATTGCCATATACCCTTGCATTCCTTTCTTTTGTTTCATGGAGTGAATGAGCTCTTGGACGACGATCATATTATTCATACCTTTCCTGCCTGGAACAAATGCAGTCTAGAAGGAGAAACAAGTCTGTTCAGCATGGGTCTCAGTCTATTAACTAGAACTTTAGTGACGAGTTTGTAAATCGTATTACATAGGCTAATGGGCTGAAATAAGCCCAAGCAGTCAGCCCCAAGGCATTTCGGGATTAGAGTGATGAGAGTCTTGTTTAAGTGGCTTGTCATTGACCCACTTTCAAAAAATTTTGCTACAAGCTTAACAACCAGGTCTCTAACAATATGCCAATTTCTCTGATAAAAACCAGCATGATATCCATCAGGGCTTGGGGCTTTGAAAGGCTTCATACTCCACAGACTGACCTCGACCTCCTTCCTAGTCACATCTCCTTCGAGCTCTACTTTTTCCTCCTCTAATAAGCAGTTAGACCAACTTGGAATGTCCCAGGGTACCCTTTGGGCCATACACTGTCTAGTTTCAAAAAGGGCATAGTAGCCATCCCTTAAAAGGCCAGCGATCTCCTCCTTCCTGTACACAAGATTCCCCAACCTATCTTTAATGCAGGTAATTTTATTTCTTTTCCTTCTAACCAGAGTGGATGTATGGAAAAAAGCAGTGTTCCTGTCACCTTGGATTAGCCAATTGTACCAAGATTTGACAGACCAAAACTCCTCTTCCTGCTGGCTAACTTCCCAAAACTCCTCACATAGCTGCTTTTCTAAACTAATGAGGAAGCTACTGGGGCCATTAGCTAAAGCTTTTTGGATTCCCTTCAGCCTTGTTTCAATTCTTGACTTTCTCTGAAAAATATTCCCAAAGACCTCCTTATTCCATATCTTCACTGCTTTCATGAAGTTCTGCAAATTTCCTTCCAATTCATGATGATCCATCCAATTATTCGACAGTAATTTCCCAAACAGAGGGTGAGACATCCACACCGGTTGAAACCTGAAAGGTCTGGGAAGCTGTAACTCTGGGGGATTCTCTAAGGATAAAATGATAGGACAGTGATCAGAGTGTACCCTAGTTAAATGGCTCACAGTGGCTTTCGGGTATAGATTGGACCAAGCACAATTAGCAAATACTCTGTCCAACCATTCCTAGATGGTATGACCAACCTCATACTTATTTACCCAAGTGTATCTAGCTCCATGGAACCCCAAGTCTATCATACCACATGAGTCCAAACAATCTTTGAACAAGAGAGCTCTGCTCATATTAACTAGGTTACCACACTCTTATCATCATTTTAGAGTAATTCATTAAAATCACCCAACATCACCCAAGGCAGGTTATGAAGTAAAACAACGTTAAATAGGTTGCCCCATAACAATTTGCGCTCTGCAAATCTAGGACTAGCATAAATGCAAGTTAAAACCTAGGAAAGGTCAAAAGAAAGTATCTTAATAATGACATGGATTTCCTGCTCAGTTTTTGTCAATTGAATTACTTCCACCTCATCAGACTTCCATAGGAGCCACAGTCCTCCAACGTAGCCAATGGTGTCTGTGTGAATTGCTCCATCAAATGGTAGAGTGTTAGTAATATCCTTTGCTCGGTTCCCTCTAACTCGGGTTTCAGTTATAATTACCATGAGTGGGTTATGCTTACTAATAAGGTTGTTTAGAGTAGGCTTGAAGCGAGGCTTCAACGCTCCTCTACAATTCCAACATATGATATTCATTAATACTGGGGGAAAAGAAACAGGATCCTTAATAACTTGGAGTTGGTTCCTTGCTTGATTTAGCAACTTCCAACTCAAATTCCTCATGCTAGCCTTGGCCATTCCCTCGATCTTTGACAAGCATATCGCATGATCCAATATCCCCATCTGTACCTCCCTGGACATTATTAAGAGACTGGTTTGGCTGCTTTCCCCGTAGATTTGGATTAGAGTAATGGCTTCCAAACACCCCATCAAACTTGTTGTTGATATTGGTTTTCCTAACATTCTCTTTATTTGTATTTCCTCCAAAAGGTTTGATTTTGGCAAGATTTGCTCTAGCGAATTTGGTGATAGCCTTCTCCACCCCAGGATTCTTCCTTCCTCCCTTGATGGGATGTCTGTTGGGAATCTCCACTAGAGGTTTTCCCACTCCAGCCAAGCCGGGTTTGTTAGAAGTAGGAACCCCTTTTTCTTGCTCTTGGGAGTTAGAGGGAAAATATGGCTCCATGCCTCCATTTGATTCGGATCGAACCAACCCTAGGTCATTGTGGGGCTTGATCGGATCTGCTCCAGCGTTGACAGGGCTAAGTTCATGATTTTCTCATTGATTTTTATTGCCCATTGCTGCTGATTTTAGCTCTCCCAGGGACTGCTGTTGTAACTTTCCTTTGCCTTTCCCTTTAGATCCATATTTTGCTTTGTGATTGGAGTAGCTGTGGTTTGTATGGGACTTTGACAAGACTACACCGTTTGGGGAAGGAGTGTGATATACGTTATAGTCCTTCTTTAGGGGAGAGTGTAGGTTGGCAGTGCTTGTTGTGTCCAATCCTACTGACTTGCGCTTACCCTCAGGAGAGTAGCTAGAAGGGCTAGATGGTGGAAGAATTGCTGGACGGGACCGAAGGTGATGGCCTAAGTCTTTCACATTAATTGCTCTAGCTTGGGCTGTACTAGGCTTAGTGTGATTTGGGCAAGTAAATCCTTGCCTCGGGCCTTGTTTTCTCCTTTCCACTAGCATCCAAGGCCCATATTCGTCCTTCACGTTACCTACTCCCTCTGATGTTGAAGCTTGGAGATTTTCGATGTCATTCGGATTTTTTTCGGGCTCCCTGCGCACAGCCTGTACCTCTGTTGCCTCCTTGACTAGGCACGGGCATGCTTTTTTACGGTGCCCCAACCTTCCACAGGTAAAGCAGAGGGAGCTAGTGCCCTCATACAATACCTCTTGTCCAAACCATCCGATGAAGACCTTCCTCACCAATGGTTTTATGAGGTCTACTTGAACACAAATCCTCACATATCTCCCTCAGGTACCGGAAGCTGAGATAGCATCGATCTGTAACACTGGGCCAATCGCATTCCCTATATCTTTCAAAACACCCATGTCATAAAACTCTATGGGTAGTTGTGGTAGACGAGCCCACACAACCACTTTGGAGCATGCAGTGGCGTTGGGCTTGAAATAAGGTTCCCATGCACGTATGGTCAAGTAATGCTTGCCTATAAACCATGGCCCCCCTTTCAAGACCTTATCATAATCTTCGATCAACCTGAACTTAATCAAGAAAAAATCCTCCCCCAAATCAATACAGTCAAGTCTACCCGCGGGTTTCCATAACTGCATGATTTTGGAATGCAAGAAATGAAAGCCCATAGTCCTTCCATGAACCTTAACAATGAGTGAGTGAGCCCATCTTTCCCTGATATGAATCTTCGTCTCTCTAGAGAGCTTAATGGCAACCTCCCCTTCCAATAGATCCGCTTTTTCATCATCAGAATAAGCTTCTTTCTCAGGGTTAGATTGGACCTCAAAAGCTTGGGCGTACACCCCAGGTAGTTCTCCCACGAGCTTTGCCTTGTAGGATAGCAGTTCCCTCGCTTGGCCACCTACGTTGGCCATTGGGGAGCCAGGGGAGTGGTCCTCTTTGACCTTCTTAGTGCTTCTCTGTAGTTTCGCCTCTTCTTCCCTAGTCTTCTCTAGCGCTGAAAACTCACACTCCATCTCTCGAGTGGAGTTGATATTTGACAACATACATTTTGGGGGGGGGGGGGGGGGGGGTGAAATTTCTTTATTAAATTCCCAACTATAATATTAATATCTTCTTGTTGAACTTGGAATTAGAAAGGCAATTTCTCTTTTGTTTGGTTGTGCGATGTGATCTTTTAATTCCATGGACTGGATAAGCGTGTTTGAAAAACCAAAAAAACTATACCAATCCCAATATGCAATATGGTTGAGTTTAGTGCCTGTCGCCATTGTTATGTCTCTTTGTCCTTTAAGTGTTGGATGTGGATTGAATTGGATGGTTATGAAAATTAAGCAGGGAGTAGGTGAAAAATTAAAGTGTAGACCTAACTCAGGAGTGGCTATAGAAATTTTTGTTAGGGAAGCCACTAAGAAACTTAAATTACACAAAATGTAATAAAAAAGAACTTAATATCTCAAGCCACGAAAAAAACCAAAAAATTAGACCAATCTCAATCTGGAACATGGCTGAGTTTAGTGACTTTCACCATTGTTATATTTCTTTGTTCTTTAATTGTTGGATCTGGAACATGGCTAAGTTTAGTGACTTTCACCATTGTTATTTTTCTTTGTTCTTTAATTGTTGGATGTGGATTGAGTTGGATGGTTATGAAAATTAAGCTGGGAGCAGGAGAAAAAATTAAAAGCGAAGACTTGACTTGGTAGCGGCTATAGAATTTTTTTTAGGAAAGCCACTAAGAAACTTAAATTACATAAAATGTAATCTAAAAAAAAAACTTAATATATCAATGTTACCAAAAAAACCAAAAAACTATACCAATCCCAAACTACAACATGGCTGAGTTTAGTGACTTTTGCCATTGTTATGTTTCTTTGTTCTTTGATTGTTGGATGTGGATTGAGTTGGATGGTTATGAAAATTAAGCTAGGAGTAAGAGAAAAAATTAAAAGTGAAGACTTGACTTAGTAGCCGCTATAGAAATTTTTTTTAGGGAAGCCATCAAGAAACTTAAATTACACAAAATGTAATTAAAAAATATCTTAATATATTAACATCACCAAAAAACTACACCAATCCCAATATCCAACATGGCTGAGTTTAGTGCCTTGCCATTGTTATGTTTCTTTGTTCTTTAATTGTTGGATGTGGATTGAATTGGATGGTTATGAAAATTAAGTTGGCAGTAGGAGAAAAAATTAAAAGCGAAGACCTAACTCATTAGCGGTTATAGAAATTTTTTTGAAGGAAGCCACTAAGAAACTTCAATTACACAAAATGTAATAAAAAGAAATAACTTAATATATCAACGTCACCAAAAAACTATACCAATCCCAATTTGCATCATGGCTGAGTTTAGTGACTTTTCGCCATTGTTATGTTTCTTTGTTCTTTAATTGTCGAACATGGATTGAATTGGATGGTTATGAAAATTAAGTTGGAAGTAGGGGAAAAAATTAAAAGCGAAGATCTAACTTAGTAGCGGCTATAGAAATATTTTTTAGGGAAGCCACTAAGGAACTTCAATTACACAAAATGTAATAAAAAGAAATAACTTAATATATCAACGTCACCAAAAAACTATACCAATCCCAATTTGCAACATGGTTGAGTTTAGTAACTTTTCGTTGCTCTATGAGAGAAGAGGGTATCATGTCATTGTAATCCTAGAATATTAAATAATTGCATGATTATTATAGGCTAGACTTCCCCTTCATCATTCTCATCGTAATAGTGAATTTCATTATAAATAATTGGTGAGATTTGCTACAATCTGAAAGGAGAGGGTACCACATCGCTGTACTCCTATAGCACTACATATTACATGATTATTACATGCTTGACTTTCTATTCCATAACCATATTCTTAATTACAAATTTTTTTTTTCCAAAATGCACTTTGATGAAACCAAGAATTTTCAAATAGAATTTATGGTACATGGGCCTAACACTGCCCAAGTTCAAATATTGAACTTTCATAGCCTTTCGACCATGGGTCAAGCTAAAGTAGTTGCCATTAGTAGGTGATTGCTGTATAAATAGTCAGCCCATATGCTATTAGGCGACATGGGCCATACAAGTGAAGCAATTAGGTAGTTTCTTTGTAATCATATTGAAATTTCAATTTTTTTTTTTAAAATCCACACATCACATATGATAATTTTAAGGACTAAACAAAGACAATAGTTTTTTTTATTTTTTTTTATTTTTTTTTTTTATGAGTAAAAAAGCTTTTCAAATTTTAAAAAATAAAAGTAGAATTTAACCCAAATAATTTATTTTCACCCTGTTTTTTTTTTTTTTTTTTTTAAATGATTCAACAATTAAATCAATACATAAATAAGAGCAAGTACCATAAGTCCATGAATGAAGGCCCAAAGGTCCACAAGCAAGTATAGCGTGATAGCCCCTCGTGACAAAAGTGAAAGTAGATAAGGCTCCCTTTGATCCTATTGGTTGAAGTCAATCTAAGTGGGCACCACCAGATAGAATCTCTTGGGTTACGGGACCCACATATCCACATGACCATGAACACATGGCAGATATTCACTGATTCTGATAGGGTTTGTTATCTGCTATGTCACAGTCAAATCACTAGAGAGAATTAGAAAATGATCGTGGGTAACACGCCGAGGACATGGACTGTGTGTGTCTACACACGCTTGTCCCACCACAACAAATACTTCAGGTGATAATAATAATCTCTCAAGGAAAAGTTTCTTCACTAGGTTTTTTAAATATATATATATTTTTTAATTTTATTAATTAAAGTCTTGAATTGACTTATTGAGAATAAAAAAAAAATTGTGATATTGGTTGATGCGTTATAGTGTTTTTAAATGAGATATTCAAAATTCAAATCGTTCGTTTTTCGATATTGAATTATCAAAGAATTAAAATTATGAAACTATTTTAATTTCAAGTTTTTATTCATTTTTGTTATTCTCAATTGTAATAAAGTAGAGAAAAAAAATAAAATTTGTTGATAAAATTTGTACAGTTCATTTAAATAACTACTTTTGAGTTTTGATTTGGCCAAACGAATTTTTTTTTCTTTCCTATTGCAAACTTTAATTTTATTTGAATACAAGTAAGATTTCAACTCTTTATCTTTAATCCTTACCCAATGACTACCAAATTAATTTATATGCAAACCAAAGGTGAAATTTTCAATTTTAATCAATAATTGATGTAAGATATTGTTATTTATTTATCTATACTACTAATAACATGATTTTCTGTTTAGATTTTAATATTTTGTATACTAAGTTATCCTCACACAAAATCTGAAACTCTTTAAAATACGGCTATCTTTTAGTTAAATAATTTTAAATTAAAAAACACAAACTGATTAAAAGAGTAATTTATTATTTTTTAAAAAGTTCCTAAGTTTTAGATTTTTTTTTCGTTCTTTCTCTTCTCCAATATGAATTACCACTTTTTATTTTAAATTTAGATTTTCAAACTTTTATCAACTCTCACATCAAGAAAGATCCTAAAAGTTAGGACACTATTTTAATCTCACTTTTAAATATTATGATACTAAACCAAAAATAAAAAATAAAAAATAAAGAAGTGCCTCATCACGGTAGTTTCTTAAAAAAAAAAAAAAGATATTAATGGTAAGTCTAACTATTATGAAAATTACTATATTAAACTTTTCTTTTTTGATAACATTACTATATTAAACTTGTTTTGTCTTCTCCATTACTTTAAAAAAAAAAATTATAATAATAATTGGAATCACACGTGGTCTTGTGATTTTATATTCTTCTGCTAATTATTATTATTGGTCTCATGAGGCTTCTGCTCTAAGTGCTCTTAAAACAAATATATAAAATACTTTAAAATAAATGCCAAGACAAAACTCTTATAAATTGTAATAAGAGTAGTTGGACCTCCTTTAAAGTATTAGCCTAGTAGGTACAAATACAATCCACAAAACTTAAAATAGAGAAGAATATACTAGACAAATACATAACCTCAACCATGTATTACAAAACAATTTTTTGCTTCTGCCTGGATTAATTCTTGATGAATATAACATTGACTTGACTTGTACTGTTTGCTTCTATTTGCAAAGTATTCCCAAAGTAATTTAATCAGAGAAATAAACAAACAATTACTTAAAAAAATGTATTGGAACTTGTGGTTTGTTAATTTAATCAATATTAATTCATGTCTAGATTCTAATTACATATATAGTACACCCCTACAACGGTAAAATCATGAAATTGCGAGACTATATTGAAAAGAAAATAGTTATTTTAGACTACAACTTGATAAAAAAAACAGACTTCGACGTAGATTCTTTTGCTTGGCATTGTGATATGAATTTAGATCCTTAATTTCAATTATAAAATTTACATGTCTACTATCTTATGCCAATCAATGGGTACGTCCTTAAAGTAAGTCAAGCCAATCCTATTGTGCATTTGTAATTCAAAAAAAGAAATAGTCATGTTTGAACTTTGAATGATGGAGCGCAATGTCATAATCACATAGAGAATAAATAAATAAAAATAAAATTTGACGAAAAATTCAAAACAAATTAATGCTCAAGAGCCATGTAGGTAAGTACAGCAACATATATTTAAATATTCATGAATCAAAAACCATGTGATAAAAAGTTACTAAACATTGGCAACCCCATTATACAAATGGGATGTCAGAGACAAATATTTAAACTAGACAATGGGTACTAATTCTATATATAGTCAATTCCTCTTTCATATAATGTCAATGCAAATAGAGTAATAGTTGAAAGTTTGAAACCATTTGTCACATGATTTTTCATTCACAAATGTTGGAGAAAAGAAAAAAAAAATTCAACCCAGTCTCCATCCATAGTTCTAATTAGTTGAGATTTGGTGATACCCATTTTAAGTTTAGTTGATCATAACAACTCTACTTTCTCCAATTCTAACCCTAAAATTGAAAGGGTTGCATCTACATCTTTCTGCCTTTTTGATTGACACTTAGACCCTCACATTTTTATTTACAACTCTAGCCCACCACTTATTTTCCTTTTTTCAAATTGAAAAGCTGATTTGTTGGCTTGTTGCAACTTGCAATATCAACCAGCAGCACAATAATTATAAGATACTATATATGTAGGGTTTGCCTCTGTTGGGCTTCTGAGCAAAATTATCAACTCCATACTAGTGAGTAGTGACAACTTTAGTTTAGTTATTGAGGCAGGAATTTTCAATGCTTGTCTATTACAACATATTCTTCAAGATTGCCTGTGTGTTGTCAATATATTAATAAATACAATACAGTTTTTTACTACATGATAATATTGGTTCATGCCTTTTTATTTTCAAAATCAAATAATAGATTTATCAATATTTAGAAAAAAAAAAATTATAATAACTAGGACTATTCATGTTCCAACCGAAATCAACTAAAGTCGAATCGGCCGCAGTACTCTTGATTGTTGTCGACAATGAAAGGGTTGAAAATCAACGTTTTCTTTTAAGGAAACCACAATTTGGCTGGTGCGGTTGTTGATTTTCATTTCAAATTTTTTACAAAAGTAGCACTGCATCGAAGGTGTATACACACACACACACACACACACACACACAATATTTAAGTTATTTGTCTTTCACTTCTTATCTCTCGTTAGTCAAATATCTCCTCTCTTTCTCTCTCAAATCTTATTCTCGTGGCTCCAACATCAAGCTTCAATTTGATTGTAGGTAAGGTTTGACTAAAGTTTTGAATTTCATGTTCAGCTTCAAGCTCTAACTTGATTGAAGCTTTGATTCAATCGCGTGTGGGTTTGGGTCAACTCTAATTTGATTGAAGCTTTGATTCGATCGCGTGTGAGTTTGGGTCAATCAAGTATCGTTTCTCTTTTGGATATATGATCTTCAATGTGGTTGGGTTTTTGGGATCCTACATGGCTAGATATGCTTTTCTTATGACTTTGGTAGCCAGCATTTGCATACTACACTAACCGAAACCACCATTGATGTAATTGTAATTTTGATCCTTGGTGCATCATGCTTCAAGTTTTAAGAGCACCGAAGAGGCTAGTGTGGTCCAAAAACCTCCCTAAAACTAGACGAACGACTCGACCCTGATAGTGTACTTCAAAACAATGACTTAAAAAAATTGAAACAAGAAAGTATCGTTTCTCTTTTGGATATATGATCTTCGATGTGGTTGGGTTTTTTGGGATCCTTCATGGCTAGATATGCTTTTCTTATGACTTTGGTAGTCAGCATTTGCATACTATACTGACCGAAACCACCATTGATGTAATTGTAATTTTGATCCTTGGTGCATCATGGTTCAAGTTTTAAGAGCACTGAAGAGGTCGGTGTAGTCCAAAAACCTCCCTAAGACTAGACAAATGACTCAACCCCAATAGTGCACTTCCCAACAATGACTCAAAAAATTTGAAACAAGTTGGAATTAAAAAAATTAATGGTACTAAGGATGTATCATATGGGTAAAGCTTAACTCCATTGCTCAAGTGCACTGTCCATATCACATAGCATATTGATTTGATGATAGCCAAACTAGTGGAAAATGAAATGGAATTAATAAGAGCACTGACATCAAATGTTCTAAATGCTAAATGTTTAGCATTTAGCACACAAAACACCAACATTTAACCTCCATGAGATGTGCTAAATTAAAAAAAGAAAAAGAAAAAATAGCACACAACTAAAATCTATGGGTTAAATTTTTTTAATAATTTCTATCTCCTCTATACTTGCTTTCTCTCTTAAAATAAAATATTTGATGTAGGATATATTGTAAATACTATATTAAAATAGATATAGTAAATTTTTGTAATGTTGAATAGAATTTTTTAGAACCGTTAATGCTCCCCCTCAAAAAAAAAAAAACTGTTAATGCTAATGTTCTAACTTTGATTATAAATATCTTATAGAGTTATATTAACGGGTGCTTTTAAAACAATTGTTAATAAACTATATTAAAAAAAATTTAATACCGCTTTCATAGGAAAATATAAAAAACCGTCAAAAAAATTAATTGCTTCATCATATTCCTATAAAATATTTCTAAAAATAATTTCTAAATCAATATTATTAGAGTATTTATTAACATTTTTCTCATAAATATCTTTTTTTTTTTTTAATACTATAAAACAAAACGATCCAAACAGAACTGTGGATTCAAAAAAGAAGAAGAAGGGCAAATTGGTCATGAGGGGGGAACAGACATTAACTGCAACTGCTTACTGGTACAAATCTTTTTCATTTTCCCATAAACAAACAAGGTCCAAGGTTGGTAGTAAATTAGTAAGCAAAAAGAACACGCAACTTTCATTTGAAATCCCCGTTCTTTCATTTCACGAGGTTGCACGCCTATCGCTCTTTACTCCTCCACCTCCTCTCTCTCTCTCTCTCTCTCTCATTCACTCACTGTGTGTGAGCTTCTCCAACTTTACAAATAGACTTATTATTATGAACCTTTCTTTTTCAAACCCAAAAAAGATCAAATTAAGTTTGAAACTTTGGAGTGCTATACTATAAGCCTATAACCCCTTTAAGTCCAAACTCTCACATTCAATGGCGACTCCAGGAATTTTGTCCAGGGTGTTCCTATTTCACTTTGAAAAAATTTCAGGTCATTTCGGTCTATTTCGGGTGTTTCGGGACATTTCGGTAAATACCAGCAGAAATTTAAGATTTGGCCGGTATAAAGTTTGTGCTTAAAAAAAAAAAAAGTTCTTAAAACCAAAACAAATTTGCATTCTGTACACCGAAAAACTTCAAAAAGAAAAAAAAATGAAATGAAATGAAATGAACAAAAGTACCTGTATAATAAACTATAAGTTCATTTAAAATATTAATAAAATTATTAATTATTGTTGTTTAGTTGTTTCATTAATTTGTTTTTTTTTTTAACTATAATTTGTTATATTGTTGTTTCATTAATTATAAAATTATTAATTGTTGTTTAGCCTAACATAATTTAATTTGTTTGTCTTTTATAATGTATTAGTTAATTATACTGCTTAAATTATTGTTGTTTAGAGCAACAATAAACTATATTGCTTTAATTTGCTTGTCATTAATTATACTGCTTTAATTTTTAATTATTATTTACATGGCCCTATGTGCCCATCTACCCCCACCTCCACTCAACAGACAAGCATAAGCCTCATGCCTGATGGCCCAAATCACAATAGCTAGCTAAAATTTCACAATCACAAATTGCAATCCACGTTACACTAAAATACAATCAATATCTCACAAACACCAACACCAACACCAACACACACTAACCAATTCCCACGGATATAAGATAAAGCATTCAAAAAGTAAAAAAATAAAAAATAAAAAGCAAAATATTAATAAAGCTAAAGAATAAATAGCCAATCACAAACTCACAGATAAGATAAAGCATTCAAACAGTAAAAAAAAAAAGTAAAAGGCAGAATATTAATAAAGCTAAAGAATAAAGAACCAATCACGGACTCATAGTTAGAGAGAGTTATTGAGTTAGACCCTTAAAGAATAAAGAGAGTGACTCATTCCTTAATTTCACTTCATATATAATATATTTCATTTCAGTGAGATAAAGAGAGAGAAAGAGTGAGAGACTGAGAGAGATTGAGCGAGTCAGAGAGAAAAAGAGAGAGAAATACCTTGAGGGAGGGAGCAGCGGAGCAACCCGCAGCCGAGCGATCTACCATCTACGATGAGGGGCGAGCGACGAGCGACGACGACGTGGGGCGAGGACGACGACGATGACGATGAGCGAGCTATGGCAACTACAAGCGAGCTGCGAGGATAGGGGTGCATTTAACCAGTTGGACTTAGCTGAGAGTGAGAAGGCATTTAACCAGTTGGGGTTTGGTTTGCTCTGTATTGGGGTTTGGTTTGGTTTTGCTCTGTGTTGCCAGTATTGGGGTTTGGTTTGCTCTACAAGCGACTTGACAGTGGGTTGATTTCTGTTTGATTTGCTCTTTGCAACTTGACCATGGGTTGATTTCTGTCTGATTTAGTGATTTGCTCTTTTGTTTGTTTGTTTTTGTTTTTTTTTTTTTTTTTTTCTTGAGAATTCGTGGGTTTGATACCTCAATCTGCTGGGCTTGCCGTGGGCTCAATCTGTTGGGCTTACCATGGGCTTGGCTCTATTACAAATTTTTTTTTTTTTTTTCAGATTTTAGTTCAATTTTTTCTTTTTTTGGGTTTTTTTTTCTTTTTTTTCTTGAAAGTAGAACAAATAATTTTTTTTTTTAATTTCAGGGTGTTCCTAATTTTGTGACCGAGAGTGTTCCTCATACAGATTAAATATAAAAAATTTTAATTATTATATGTAAAATTTTATTTTTTTTATTTTTTCAGGTCAGGGTGTTCCTGGGAACACCCTGACTTACAAGTGGCGTCGCCACTGCCATTACTGTTTCACTCTCTCATCAAACTAACCTACATTGCAAAAACACAAAGCTTAATAAGTTTTTCTCTTTTTCAAACCAACCCAAAAGCTAAACAAAAGTTGGTGGCGTATAGAGAGAATGTCAACAACAACTACAGCATTAAGGAGAGCGAAATGGCAGTTCCCACCACCAGCACCAACGCCAAGAATCCTCCACTTGCTGCGCCGGCCTCGGCGGAGACAGCACCGCCACTCCAAGACCGTGGCTTCAAAACCCACCTGTGTGGAAGCCAGGCGTGACCATATTCAAGGCAAGCTGGAGACACTGTTTGATCAAGAGCGTGCCTTTTCAAGAACTGGGATTCCAGTAGTTTTTTGGACTATAATGGTAGTAATGTTAGTGACGCTGAAAGTGAGAGGAGGAGAGTGAGAGTTGAGGAGTGCAGTAGCGAGAGCAGTGGTGGTTGTAGTGGTATGATGGAGGAGGAGAAGTGGAGGTTCCAAGCGGAGATGTTAAGGGCTGAGTGCAATTTGCTGAGAATGGAGAGAGACATTGCTGTCAAGAAGTTGGAGAGGAGCAGGGTGAAGATGGAGAAGACTTTGAGATCCTCTGTTCAGACTCTTCTTTCTGTTAGTCTCTCTCTCTTTAGCTGTTTTGTTTTTATTTTTGTTTTTTTTCAGAATACTTAATTATATGGATTTTGTTTGGTTATTGGGAAAATGTAGGAAAAGCATAAGAAAATGTAAGGAAAATAAAAATTTTAAATTATCATGTTTGAACTTTGGAACTATCATGTTTCGAGTAAGGTTACCTACTAATCACCTCTCCAAAGTTAGCAGGAGTGGAAGTCTTGTGCTTATTATCACTTTTCAAGTAAAGAACTAGGTGGTTTGGATATATTTACATTTATTTATTTATTTTTGTTCAGTCAGTATCACGGGTGGAATTAGGATAGTGTTTTACAACTCTTGAGCCTGAAAAAAAATCCTTGTTTGAGTTAATGTCACTATTTCTTTGCCAAGAAATTTTTGAAAAAAGAAAGAAACAGTTTCGGCTTTTTGAAAGGAGAATAATTTAAAAGTCATTGGATTTGAAGTATTTTTATTTCCCTTTATTTTTCTTTTCTCTTAGCAACCAAACTGTTAGAGATATATTAGACATATATTAGACATATTAACCCAATGTAATAGGCCCAAGCCCACTCCTGCTTGTACTAGTAATCTAGGGTTTAGTCGCCTATATATACTCATGTTAGGATTCATTATAACACATGTTATTGTACTACACTCTTATACAATAAAGATGTAGCCCTTAAGGGATTCTTTCGTGGATGTAGGCCGTCAAGGCTGAACCACTTAATCCTCGTGTTCTCAATGTTCCTAATCTATGCTTCAAACTTCTGCATCTACTATAGCATACACATGGTATAACACATTGCGTTGCTAATAATACATTTATCATGGTATCAGAGCCAAACTTCGTTCTTGGCATCAAACAAAACATCTCTAGCAAGCAAAGAAGATAATCACATGCACACCATCATCTAAAGTCACACATGCTTGCCTGCTGGATCTAGACTCCACGGCATCTCACAGCCTCCATGGCTCACTGCTGTGTCCAGATCCTCAAGCCCAAGCAATCTATGCCTCTCTCGATCAGATCTGTGCACATTAAGCCTTCGCCTGGCGAAACCAACAAAACAGACGTGCTCCATGACATATCGCGACCAAAACCCAGAAACCCGACCTCCAACGGCAGCTGCACGTGCCACCACACGCGGACAAAGGCTTCTGGAACTCTCACACGCGCCGCCGAAGTTTCTCGACTCCCAGCTCGGATCTCAGTCACACACGCCGCCAAGACGGCCTTGTCGTCCCCCGATCTACTGGGCTTGAGAATTTGGTAATCAAAAGACGTCACACGCACCTACACGCGCCGCCTGGGTATCTGTCTCACATCCACACGCTGGCACGCTCCGTCACGCGCCGAAGAGCTCATGCTGATGTAATCAGATGACGTCATTATTCCACATCAGCATGCCACGCAAGCCCTAAGCCACATCAGCTAACCACATCAACAATGTCGCCTCATCAGCACCACGTCACCTAGCTGACCGTTGACCAAGACCGACCTGACTCGGACTACCCGGATCTGATCCGTGAGCACTGACCGTTGACTTTGACTTTTGCATTGACCTTTGACCAAAATCAAAATTTCTGAAAGGGCCTATCTTGCTAAGTTTTTCGCGTAGATTCCAATTTTGGACTCCGTTTCTTCATTTGAAACTCCAAAATTGGTGAATTGGCACATTCTTCATTGTGGTTTCTTCAAAGGCATTCTTCAAGGCATCTCCAAGTGATCTTCTCATGCTTATCCAACCTCAAGCCTTCATCGAGTTTCCGCCTTGAGTTTGAGGGAGGGTGTTAGAGATATATTAGACATATTAACCCAATGTAATAAGCCCAAGCCCAATCCTGCTTGTATTAGTAGTCTAGGGTTTAGTCGCCTATATATACTCATGTTAAGGTTCATTATAACATAGGTTATTGTACTACACTCTTATACAATAAAGATGTAGCCCTTAAGGGATTCTTTCGTGAATGCAAGCCGTCAAGGCTGAACCACTTAATCCTTGTGTTCTCAGTGTTCCTATTCTATGCTTCAAACTTCCGCATCTACTATAGCATACACATGGTATAACACATTGCGTTGCTAATAATACATTTAACACAAACAAAGTACAAACAGTTCTTCTCTCGATCTGAGTAATATTGTTGATGGGAACTTGGGATATGACTAGGTTTGAATAATTTAGCTTAACCTTTTTTGGTTGAAAAGAATATTTTACTTGGTTCCTGCTTTTGCAGCTGTTGGTATCAGTTTCTTGATTGTCTTATTACAATAAGCAGATGGGTCATTTTGTCACCATTTGCATTTACTTGATAAAATATATTTAGGGAAAGACAGGGCCGTTTGAATATTGAATCATTAGCTATCTAGTAATAGTCTGGTCATTTTAATTCTTTTTAACTATTATTTTTATTTTAAATTGGTCCACTTTTCCTAATTTAGCAAATAAGTAAGGCCTGGTCTCTCCTTTTGTTTTTCCCATAATGTGCTCGATAATTAAAAATGGATTATAGTAATTTGTTATCTTTTAATTGCTTAATTTGCAGACCAAATTTAATTAACATGAATTTAAACTGGTATCTTGGGTTAATGATTTGTTTCTACTTTGTAGGGAAGAAAGAAGCTTTGTGAAGGAGAGGATGTGAGTGTGGTATTAGAGATAGAGATCCTTGACTTGGCAGAGAAACTAGAGAAGTTACAAAGGAGCTTAGGACTAAAGGATTTTGAAGTTAGGAACTGTAATAATTTTGATAAACAAGCGATTCTTCTTCAGAGACGGCTAGAGAAGTTTAGAGTAACATCGGATGAGATATGTGTGAAGGAGATACAAGAGATGGCAGAAGCAAGCTTGTCAATTAAAACAAGTTGTAGAATTGATGATAGCTTTGTTTCAAGTGGCAAATGCAATGTAAAAATAATATGTCTTTCACTAATTGGCTGTTTTGTAGCCCATTGTGAATCCTGTGCGCAGGATATAAAAAACACAGCTTTGGTGATTAGGGTTTTGTTGTTGTAGTTTTTGAGAGAGAAAAATTGTATTGCCGCACTTTATATTTTTCTCTGATAATGTTGAAATCCCTGCAACTTTATGGACGTAGGCAAATTGCCGAACCACGTAAATATTGTCTTATGCGTGTGACTGTTTTTCTTTGGAGTGTGTTTTCTCTATTTTTTGTTTCTTACAGGTTGTGGAATTTCGGGTTATTTCCCTGCAATTATAACTCTATCTTTGACTTCTCAAAAAAGAAGCTGCTCTTAGTTTTGAATAAAATTTATAATACTGTGTTTTCTGAAAGTGAAAGTTATCCTTAATTGAGCACTATAATTTTTATTAGACAAATTTCAGTGGAGTTTTTTTGTGTTCTCGAGGCCATCATGTGATGGAATATTTAAGGTCAATTCACTGAGTTATTCTCTTTTTGATGTCGCGGAAGCCTAAAGAAAGCACACACGATGCTCTCTTGATGAAACAGAAACTAAACTGTTAGTTCCTGGTAGTAAACCTCGAATTCATGAGGGGTTTTCCTTGAATCCACAAGGAGATAAAACTGGAATCCACCAGAAGAAAATTTGACAAAAGTCTGTGTTTATTGATAATAGTCTATTTTGCCTCTGACGGCTACAAAACATATAAATGCTGAGAAAAAAAATGTTTAAAACCCCAATTCGCACTAATTAAGCGATTATGTGACAAAATTACCGAATTTTACCAAAAATGGCAAAATTGAGTTAAATGTAAAATCATAAACTACTGACTTTAAGGGTCGTCTCAAAACAGACGGGACCTTATTCTGACTTTTAAACTAACAGTTATTAAAGAAAAACAAATATTACTATAAATAGCAAAAACACTGTTTTCGGGGCCTTAATGAAGGAATTTGCCTAAATTTTGGCAACATTCATGACATGTCATGATTCTGGATTAGAATGCTGTTTCCCTTCAATCTGTCAAATTTCATGCAATTCCGACACTGTTACCTCTGATGGCCCTTATTGGCACCCCCCTTTAATCTTGTGTTGTGACTTCCTGCGCCCCTGCTGCTCCATGAAGGCATGTGTTGTCTGTTCTACATCAGTCCCCCCCCACTTGAAAAGAACTCGACCCCGAGTTCCCACTATCTGGTTCATCATGAGGATGATAATCATACAAGTCAGCAACATTGAAGGTAGAAGAAATGCGCATGTCTGAAGGAAGAGCAACCATATAAGCATTGTTGTTGATCTTCTTAGTAATCTGAAATGGCCCATACTTCTTGTCCTTCAATTTGTTGTAGGTACCAACAGGAAATCTCTCCTTCCTAAGATAGACCAGCACTAAATCCCCAACATTAAAGATCTTCTCATGCCTCTTCTTATCAGCAGCTTCTTTGTACTTAGCATTTGTAGCTTCCAGTTTCTGCCTCACCTCCTCTTGCATGGCTTGAATACAGTCAGCCATATTCTCTGCTGCTTGACTCACTCCTGGAAACTCAGGTAAAGGTACCAAGTCCAAAGCGTGTTTTGGGGGCACGCAGTAGACGATGGTAAATGGAGACTTACCAGTGCTTCTATTGACTGAGCTATTGTACGCAAACTCTGCTTGGGACAATGCAAGATCCCACTGCTTAGACTTCTCGCCTGAGATACACCGAATCATATTCCCCAAAGTACGATTAACCACTTCTATCTGGCCATCAGTCTGTGGATGACTAGTGCTGCTGTAATTCAAGGAAGTGTCAAAACGCTTCCACAAAGTCCGCCAGAAGTGACTAATGAACTTGGTATCCTGGTCAGAGGTGATGGACTTTGGCACTCCATGCAAACGCGCAACTTCTTTAAAGAACAGATTGGCCACTCGAGTAGCATCTGAAGTCTTCTTACTGCTATGAAATGGGACATCTTTGAGTACCTGTCAACCATAACAAAAACAGAGTCCATACCTCGCTGGGTTCGAGGAAGACCCAGTATAAAGTCCATAGACAGATCTTCCCATGGTACATACTATTGATAGCAATATGAGTTTTTTGACACTTACCCCAAATATCACCAAAATCCTCATCATTCTCGTACAACTCCTTGAGGCAATCAAACCCTACAACTTCAGTACGTAGGGTGGTCAACAACAATGCTCGCCTGCTGAATGCATCAGCCACCTTATTGGTGACACCAGATTTGTTCTTCAAAGTGAAATAAAAGCCCTGTATATAAGCTACCCACCGAGCATGCATCCTATTAATGCTAACTTGATTGTTGATGTGCTTTAATGCCTGATGATCCGTGTATAATACAAACTCCCTCTGAATCAGGTAGTGCTCCCAATGCTTAAGAGTCCGTACTACAACAAAGAATTCCAGTTCATAGGCTAACCATTTACTTTGAGCTTCACAAACTTTCTCACTGAAGAATGCTACTAGTCTGTTGTCTTGTGAAAGAACAACGCCTATCCCGACCACAGATGCATCACACTCCACCTGAAACACCTTATCGAAGTTGGGCAATGCCAAAACCGGGGCTGTGCTCAAGTTTTCCTTGATCAAGGCAAAGCTTTGTTCTGCCTCTTTTCCCCATGAGAACCTCCCCTTCTTCAAACATTCAGTGATAGGGGCTACTATGCTACTGAAATCCCGAACAAACCTCCAATAGAAGGTTGCTAGCCTATGGAAGCTTCGCACATCACTCACTGTCTTTGGGGTTGGCCATTCTCTGACTGTACGGACCTTGTCCTCATCAACATGAATCCCATCCGCACTAACCACATACCCTAAGAACAGCAACTTATCAGTTAAGAAGCTGCACTTCTTCAAGTTGATATACAACTCATTGGCCTGCAACATCGCTAATACTTCTCAAACATGATTATAGTGGGTTGCTTCTGTCTTGCTGTAAATCAGGATATCGTCAAAATAAACTACCACAAACTTTCCAATAAATGGTTTCAATACCTGATTCATAAGTCTCATGAAAGTGCTGGGAGCATTGGACAATCCGAAAGGCATTACCATCCACTCATACAACCCCTCATTTGTCTTAAAAGCTGTCTTCCACTCATCTCTAGGTTGGATCCGAATCTGGTGATACCCACTCTTGAGATCCAGCTTGGTGTAACACTTGGACCCACTCAGCATATCAAACATGTCATCTAGTCGGGGAATAGGAAATCGATACCTGATTGTGATCTTGTTGATGGCTCGACTATCCACACACATATGCCAGCTCCCATCCTTCTTTGGTGTTAACAGTGCCGGTACTGCACATGGACTCATACTCTCCCTGATCTGCCCCTTGCTCAAAAGCTCATCCATCTGCCCCTGTAGAATCTGACCCTCTTAAGGATTCATCCTGTAATGTGGCAAATTAGGTAGACTATCCCCAGGAGCTAAATCAATGCAATGTTGGATGTCACGCATTGGTGGTAAACCTGCAGGCAGCTCTTCCGAAAAAAGCTCTTCAAACTCCTTGATCAATGGTTGAATTGCCTCAGGTATCTTAGTAACCTTCTTTGGCTCACCATCTGTCACCATTACAGCATATACCTGTTTCAACTCCTTACATTCCCTGTCAAACTCATCTTCATTGTTCACTATGAGGAGTGATGACTTCCCCTCCACTTTAGAAGCTTTGGGTATACTGCCTTCCTTAATAGGACCAAGGACAATTTTTTTGCCATTCTTAAAAAACACATACACATTATCCTTACAGTAGCATCTACATCATACTGCCAAGGTCTACCCAGTATTAAATGACATGCATCCATTTCAACAACATCACAAACTACTTCATCTACATAACATTTACCCATAGAAAAGTAACACGACATTGTTGAGTAACAAGAGTTTCCGTACCTTTCTTGATCCAACCTATCTTGTACGGAGAGGGATGCTTTTATATCTTCAGTCCTAGCTTGGTAACCAAACTCTTCGACGCAATGTTCTCTACGCTGCCACTATCAATGATCAAATCACAGACCCTCTTACTGATGGTGCATCGTGCTCGGAAGACCTTATTCCATTGATCACCGTATTCCACCCTTGGTGTGAGCAACAACCTCTGAATCACCAAAGACCGCCCTAGTGGCACACCTTCCTCGTCCTCTTGGACCTCGTTGGGATCATAGGCATACAGATCTGCATCATTATACACCTCTTCACCCTCCTGTTCACCTTCTACCTCGCCATCTTTTGCCACCACCAAATTCACTGCGGCTCGCTTAGGGCAAGTACTAGATCGATGTCCTGGTTCTTCGCACCGGTAGCACTTATTCCCAGTTGGCCTAGCATAAGGGTTGGCATTCGCTATTGACTGGGCTGCGGAACCTGTTACTGCCACTGTGGATTGGTTGACACCACTATTCTCCTTAACCACGGGTTGTGATCGTTGTGTGTAAACATGGGCTGTTTACCTTTGTTGGCAGTGGAACTAGAGGACTCCGAACCACAATTGGAAAACTTCGAACCTGCCCTGAGATGCTGATATTCTATTTTCTTGGATAATGTTACAGCCTCATTCAAAGTATATAGGGTTTGTAAGGATACCTGATCTTGGATGGAAACTCGTAACCCATGTATAAATCTGGATATCTGTTAATCTTCAGTTTCCTCCAAATCATTGCCATTTCCCAACCTGTCAAACTCCTCCATGTACTCATTAACTGTCCGAGTACCCTGCCTGCAATCCTGGTACTGTCTGAACAACTCCTGCTGGTAATCTGGTGGTAAGAACTGATCTGCCATTAATCTTTTCATTCTCCTCCATGATCGTATTGGAAGCTTTCGTTCACAGGTACGATTTAATTGAACACGATCCCACCAGACAGATGCTCCTCCCTTCAATTTGTAGGCCACCAAACACACATGTTTGTCATCTGCTGTACCCATATAATAGAAAAACTTTTCCACTTCACTGACTTAATCCAGATACTCTTCAATGGAGACATTACCATTAAAGGATGGTAATTCTACTTTCATCCGATAGTCCCTCTGCTCCTGATAATCTCGGTCATTATCCCTTGCGGGACCACGATGATTTCCAAGGACTCTCTCTGCATACTCCTCATCTTCAGTGTCTTCTTCATTGTAGTCCTGCTGTCTGTTCCGGTTTGGACCACGATAGGGAGGATCACGCGCTCGGTTATCACGTCGCTCTCCGTCATCGCGATCAGAACGCCATTTCCCTTCAACCTGCCAAATTTCATGCAATTTCGACACTGTTACCTCTAATGGCCCCTACTGGCACCCCCCTTTAATCTTGCGTTGTGACTTTCTGCGCCCCTGCTGCTCCATGAAAGCATGTGTTGTCTGTTCTACATCACTTTTTGTACATTTTTTAGGCAACCATGCAAAGCATTTTCATTTTCAATTCGCATAATCCTCCTTTTGGTTGATATAATTAAGCAAAAGCATATAAAACAGAACTTTAGAACTTGCTAGAGCTTATAAATTTTATAAACTCATTTTCAAATTATGAGACTTGGAATTGGTAATCTTTATTTATTTTTCTCCTTTTATACGTTATTGTTTTGTCCCAATGAATACAAAAGCCTGCATTTTTATTTTATTTTTTGTAATCTTTGTTTATTCTTTTGTCGGTTTTGTATTTTTGAAATTCAAGTAATGAATTTGTATGAAAATCGTGGTGACACTAACAACTAAGACATCATATGAAATTTCTGGGCCTTGTTTATATTTATCTATAATCTGATAATCCATTTTGTTAATTTATTTTTTGAATGATGCAGGAACCTGACCCGATTGACTGAGATGGGTCTCACATAGTTGATATTTACAAGGAAGCATATGATAGTATGTATTACACATTACCTATGTGCCATTTATATTTATTCTTCATATAACGTTTTTTGTTATCATCTTGCATGTGATGGGTGAGTCTGTTTGAGCGAAAGTCTCCATACTTAGGTTCTTTTCTCTGTAGTAGGAAACTACTTCCAAGCTGTAGCCTTCTATAAGAATGAACGCATCCAATCCTTGTTTATTTTTCTTGCATCTTCCTAAAGCACAAGAAATTTCAGGTCATAGATCATAAAATAGTGAACCTTCTAGAACTTATCTGCATGCACTATGTCTATGTGTGACTGTAGGGAGCATATAGAGCTATTCAAAAATTGAACTTTTTGTGTAGTTGAATTCAGTATTGACTGTTTGGTTAGGTTTTCTTTAAAATTCAGCATATAGGTTTTCTTTAGCTCACCATTTCAATAATTAAATATATAAATAAAAAAGAACCTGGGTATTAATGTATATCTTATGCCTCCTACCTATCAAGAAAAAGAAGTTATTGAGATGCCTCGATAATTCCCTTAGGAAGTTGTGGATAAGTGAGTACAGATGGCCATAAGTTGTCCATTCTATAGAGAGTATTGAACATATTTTTTAACTCCCCCTCCCAAAAATAAAAGAGCTACTTCTAGATTAACGATAAAATTTTATTTGCAGAAGTGCAGAGTATACTTGTAAAAGAGAACAAGATTTTCTTTTTCAAAGATAATTCCATTCCTTCTCTTCTGTGCTAGGTCTTTTTCTTTTTTTGGGTGGGGGGGGTAGGGGGAGCCTGTGGTTATAGGAGTTAACTTTTTTATTGAATTTCAGTTGTTTTTGTAAACATATCAATTGATAAAAGAAAGACATGCTGTATTCAAATCACTTATATTTTTCTTCCAGATTGTATGTACCTACAGGATTATTTTGGAAAAACAGTGGAGTAATCTTGAACGGTTTTAGACCCCTTAACCCAACCAGATTAACCTAGTTTATTAGCCAAGTGATTAACTTAGTCAAATTATTCAAATCTAGGTTAATAAATCAAACAATCATATCAAATATGTAAAGCAGCGGAAAAGTAAATAACACAATGATATGATGACTCAGGAAACCACACAGTAAAAACCTGGGGAGGATTTGACCTAGCTATCCTCAAGGTAAACTTGAATCCACTATTTGAAAGAATCGAAGTTCATACAAAAGACTTACAAGCTCCCCGCTTGACTTCCTAATGCTACCCACCAGTAGAACTTACTAACACGACCACGTGCAAGCTCCGAATCCACGAACTCCTTCTTTCTTGGATTCTCCACAAGATACAAGCACTCTCGCTTGTGTTTCTTTAAGCTCCAATGGCAACAACTGAGTTGATCATTAAGATGTTGAAATAATCTTCACCTTGAAAACCCTAAGTTTATGTAAAGGAAAACTCCTCAATGATTTCACAAGAGATTCACACAAACAGCAAAGTATCAGCAACAATACACTCAGAGCAACTCATAAAAACGTGGCTAGGGTTTTGCCTTATATACCTAGGGCAAAAACATAAAACCCTAAACGTTTAATGAGGTAGGGCTGAGTTGGAAAATTCTGCAGAAAAACATTCTGGCCAACTTTCGATCAATCGAGTCTATCTTTCTGTAACACCCCAAACCCATACCAAGGATTTAGATGCACAACCTGTCTTATAAATAATCTATAATAATATAATGGAATAGAGCGTAATTAAATATCCACAAATAAACTTCAATCCATCAAAATCTTTCCTATGAAATCCATAAAACAAAAACTTTAACAATGAAGTCTCCAAATACAATCTCAAGAGTTCCACAAATGCCAAACTCACTATCCTAAGAAAATATACCAATACAACCCATCAATTAACATAGCTCCAAAAGAAGTCTTCAATTTATGTCTCCAAAGATCTACCACCAAAAGATATTCCACTGCTCTAATCTGAAAGGGTGGAGAAAGGGGGTGAGCTAGAAGCCCAATAAGAGACTACATAACATGAGGATGTCTTTCAAAACAAAACATTAGTATTATTGATAAAATATAAGCTTTACAAAACATTTACAAATAGCTTTAACAGTGATATAATATACTTTGTAAAACTATCAAGAATAAACCCCTTAACTATAAGGCTGAAATCATTAAATAAAATAATAATCACTTTAGTTAGTAAAAATTACACTAAATAGGTAGAAACAATATATTATAACAATAAACAGTCTTTTTTCCACTTATAAAGATCAGTAACAATAAAACAGTAGTTTGATATGGAAAACATTAGTCAGACAAAGACATAAGCTGCTAAACACTCGGTGGGTGGTTCCCATAGGGAACAATAACACTAACCTCAAAGAGGCAACACTAGTTCCGAAAAGCAAACGATAACACTGCACCACACCACAATAACACTACATCGGCCGAAGACCAACACTTAACCCTATGTTGGCAAAGGTTGCAGACTGTCTAGCTGACCTTTTGAAAATATTCTTACTTTATTATAATATTGCCAATATAAATCATATATCACATAACAAATACTTTTTCAAAAATATAATTTTGAGTCATTCTTAACTTATACAGTTTCAAAGTAATATACAAGAAATAATAAAATTTAGGTATGTATAAAGTATTGACAATGGTATAAGTTTTTGGAAACTTCACTTTTGCAATTATATGTATATATATATATATATACCAAAAATATATATAAATATACACGTCTTGAGAGACGTCATGTTCTGAAGTCCACTTACCTTTAGTTAGGAATGGCAACGGGTCGGGTTCGGGCCGGGTTTTTCCATACCCGGACCCAACCCGCGGGCCAAGACCCGTGGCCCGAACCCGGCCCGTTTACTAAGCGGGTTTTTTTCCCGGGGCCCGGACCCGTCCCCACCGGGTCCCGCGGGCCCCGTTAAGAAATTGGGCCCAATTCGTGGCCCAACAAAAAAAAAAAAAATTGAAGCGTTTCCATTTCCGTTTCTTTTCTTATTCTAATACATTTTCTCAGCATCCAAACAATGCACCAACAATCAAAACCTTAGCCCAGTAAAAAGAAACTGAAGAAAAAAAAAAAAAAAAAAAAAACCACGGCAAACTCATATTTAACAGCTCATTTTCTCTCTCTTTCATCACATTTTCATATCAACCAAACAGAGCACAAACATCCATCGTTGTTACCTTAGAACAAGTTTTCTCATTTCTAGAACCCTAATCGTTTTCCCCAAACGCTTTTTAAGCAAAAAAAATTGCGAGAGTAATAGACTGAGATGACGAAACGACGCCGTGGAAAGGCTCTTCGTCATCTACAATGCTAAATGGCCTAGAGATTTTCTCAGAGTTTTTGAGAGAGAGAGTCTTTGGAGTTTAAACTCATATTTTCAGAGACTCATTAAAACAAAAAAAATTGAAACAAACAATCAAACATCTTATATTCTCAAAGACTCATATTAAAACAAAAAAAAACATTAAAAAAAAATTAAGAGAAGTAGAGAACAGAGTGGCGTTGAGAACTTGGGCCGGCGATGAGATTGAGAGTGAGTGAGAACAGATCAGCGTTGGTGAATGCTTGGAACGGCGGTGAGAGGCTGAGATCTTGGGCGGCGCTGCTTGGGCGGCGTTGCTTGAAAGCGAGCGAGTGAGACCGTGTGAGCTGAGATTGAGAGAAAGAGAGAAACCCACCTGATCCTGTGCACATGATGGCCGGTGGTGACAGAGATCAGAGGTTGGGGAGAGTAGAGTGATGTGAGGAGAGTGAGAGGAAGTGAGAGCAGCCGATTGGATTGGGAGAGGAGAGTGAGGCTGCTGAAGAGTGAAAAATGAGGGATTAGGGTTAGAATATATGAATATATATAGTTAGGGTATTTTTGTAATTTTAGTTTACCGGGTTTTTAACCGAGCCGGGTCTCGGGTCGGGTTTCGGGTTTTTTTTGATAAAACCCGGACCCGACCCGGACCCGCTTCGGATTTTTTTTTTTAAACCCATACCCGACCCTATTCCTAATCGGACCGGGTAAAATCCGGCCCATTAGGGTCCGGCCGGGCCGGGTATCCGCGGATCGGGCAAAAATTGCCATCCCTACCTTTAGTTGCTACTACTCGTAGTCTAGATCCAAAATCAAATGAGATCTTCCTCCACACCTAAAAGTAAAGGAGTAACACAATTATATAATTAATCCACCTTGACGTATACCATAAGGATGTAAGGGACACTTCCTAATAATTTACTAGTCTTTAAAAATCTCTACAATCCTCTATAACATGTTACTTCTTCTTACTACTATTATGTAAGAAGAATATGCATGCTGGCAGTTCCCTAAGATTTTCATAAAGCCCTAATAGTTCACTACCAATACAACCTAGATTCATATTTTAAGGTTTCATATCGCACTTCAACACCACCAGGACAAATCTATAAGATCCAAATATATATATATAGCGTCCATAAAAATTATACCCGTAGGACAAAGTAACCTATAGCATATATGTACTGAGTGTTAGAAATTCTATCTAACATATATAATATTCAACTACTTTCCTACCCATAAGCCATTGAAAGAACACAATAGATTTATCAAATAAATTCCTACCGTAGGACTTAGTGACCTGAAGCGTGTATATATTGATGATTACCTCAATATAACGAATTTGCTGGCTGCCCCTAGCAGTTCCACGGTCTTCTATCCCTTCAATTTTCAGCAACCCTAATTCTCCACTCTTAAACTTTCACGCTGGAAGCCCTAGCTTATTTTTCAGCTTTACACGTTAAAACTGTTTCCACTAGGGCTGAAATTAAAACCTACTAGAACCTTAAATAAGCTTTGAAGACTTTAATTCCAACTAAAACTCATATTAAGGTTGTTTAGATAGGCTAAAACTCTAAAGAATTCCAATAACACTTAAACTCCTAATCCAAATAGGAAATCTCTTATCATTTTCCTTAACTGATAAGGAGACTAAAAGTTAAATATGAATAATCGACAAAAATAACTCTCACGTTACATCTTCTTTTATTTATTTTCTTTGTAGTGACCTTAATAGGATTATATCACCTTCAAAATAAATTAAATAATTCATCAATTTCACTTTAGAAGCAAATAAATTCAATTTAAATGAGGCGGGTGTTACACTTTCGATCGATCGAGCCAAGCCGAAATGCACCAATGCATCTGTAGCCTCTCGATTTCAACTCTACATAAAAGACACAACTTTGAGCAAGCCTAAACAAGACTAAACAACCTGTTTTGATCATGATTTGCCAACAATACAAATTAGAGTTCTAAATACATAAATTTCTAAATCTTTAGAACCTAACAAACTCCCCCTTTGGCAATCCGTGACAAAACACAAACACAAATCTCAAAGTTTACAAGTAAAAGCCATTTACATAAATAATGCTCATAAACACAAAAAATTCAATCCTAACTACTATCCATCAGTTGCAAGTGTAGACAGCAGTTTAATTGAATCAACCTGTATATTCCAGAAACACTCAACAAACGCATAAACGCATGTGTGACAGAAAACAGTAAATCAACAGATATGTAAACTAACTTTCCCCTTAAGTTAGATACAACAAAAATAAAACATTCTTGTGAAAATTCACACAACACATAATAAAGACATATACCAATGAACAAGCTCATAAATATAAATCAATAAGCAGTGAATCACAAGAAACAAGAATCACATATATCAAAATAAATGTATCTCCCCCTAACATGAATAGCCCCAAAAATGATATACAAGGTGGAGCACCTAGATACAATCTAAAAACTCCACTAGCTCCGTAAAACAAAAAAATCTCCCCCTAACTATAAAAACTCCTCTACAAGTGTCAAAACTCTACTCCCCCTTTTTGTGACGGAATGCCAAAGGACAATCACAAGCCATCATCAAAAGGAGGTGGTGAGGGTGAACGAAGATGCGCCAAGTCAGCTCGCAAAGCACATATCTCATCAAGTAAGTCCACCAAAATCTGACCATGAGCTGCTTGAACAGTCATGACAGTCTCCAAGGTACGACGTACATCAAAGTCATCCGATGGAGGTGGAGGAACATCAGCAGCAGTAGCAGCACCAACAGGATCATCAACATCCTCACCAGTAGGACTTGTAGAAGAAGAGGGAGGAGGTGCAGTACCAGAAGGCTCAGACCTAGGGTGTTTAAAGCCAACTCGAAGGTGAACAGCCCTCTGTCCAAGAAAAAATGCACCTATAGGAGCAATAACATGAACGGGCTCAGAAGAAGGGAAATCATCTAGACCAAGATAAAGCAAAATCCTATGAATAAAGATAGGATGGACAAGAGCATGAGAAGAAGATGAACTCCTATAGACTTCGTTCAAAGAACGAAGAAACAAATGAGGAAAACTAATAAGAGCATCAGTCACTAGAGCATACAAAAAGACACATCACTCGAGAGGAATGGTGTGAAGATGAGAAATGGGCCAAATAGAATGACAAGCTATCCTAAAGAAGATATAGTGCAACTCAGATAGCTCAGTAGAGGTGGATCAGAACCTCACTGGATAGAAGACCCAGGATCAGATAGCTTTGAGGAGACTACTTTCTTAGCAAACAAATGAATCGATAAAGCAAAACCCAGATAAAGAATTATGTTAGGTTCTAAAGATTTAGGAATTTATGTATTTAGAACTCTAATTTGTATTGTTGGCAAATCATGATCAAAACAGGTTGTTTAGTCTTGTTTAGGCTTGCTCAAAGTTGTGTCTTTCATGTAAAGTTAGAATCGAGAGGCTGCAGATGCATTGGTGCATTTCGACCTGGCTCGATCGATCGAAAGATAGACTCAATCGATCGAAAGTCAGCCAGAATGTTTTTCTGCAGAATTTTCTAACTCAACCCTACCTCATTAAACGTTTAGAGTTTTATGTTTTTGCCCAAATTATATAAGGCAAAACTCTAGCCACGTTTTTATGAGTTGCTCTAAGTGTATTGTTGCTCATACTTTGCTGTTTGTGTGAATCTCTTTTGAGATCATTGAGGAGCTTTCCTTCACATAAACTTAGGATTTTCAAGGTAGAGATTATTTCAACATCTTGATGATCAACTCAGTTGCTGTCATTGGAGCTTAAAGAAACACAAGCGAGAGTGCTTGTATCTTATGGAGAATCCAAGAAAGAAGGAGTTCGTGGATTCGGAGCTTGCACGTGGTCGTGTTAGTAAGTTCTACTAGTGGGTAGCATTAGGAAGTTAAGCGGGGAGCTTGTAAGTACTTTTGTATGAACTTCGATTCTTTCGTATAGTGGATTCAAGTTTACCTTGAGGATAGCTAGGTCAAATCCTCCCCAGGTTTTTACCGTGTGGTTTCCTAGGTCATCATATCATTGTGTTATTTACTTTTTCGCTGCTTTATATATTTGATATGATTGTTTGATTTGTTAACCTAGATTTGAATAATTTGACTAAGTTAATCACTTGGCTAATTAACTAGGTTAATCTGGTTGGGTTAAGGGGTCTAAAATTGTTCAAGTGGTATCAGAGCAGGTAGCTCTTTTGTTGTAGATCTTTTGATCTCTGAGCTGATCCTTGACCCCTGTTGTCATGGAACACGGACACTCTCTGGTTATTCCTCCTCATTTCGATGGGAATAACTATGCTTACTGGAAAGTAAGGATGAAAACATTCCTGAAATCTATTGATGAGAGGGTTTGGAATTTTGTTGAGTATGGATGGGAGAAGCCCACTACTCTTATGAGTGAGTGGCAAACTTCTCAAAAAGAAGCAGCTGGGTTCAATAGCAAAGTTATGAATGCCATCTTTAATGCTGTTTCTACGGAGGAATTCAAGAGAATCTCTAATGTTGAGATTGTTCATACTGCTTGGAAAATCCTCCAGACTGTGCATGAAGGCACAAAGGCAGTTAAGATTAATAAATTGCAGCAATTAACTTCTAGATTTGAAAGCATTAGGATGTCTGATGATGAATCTTTTGATGAATTCTATGCCAAATTGAATGATATTGTTAATTCTTCTTTTAATCTGGGTGAAATCTATGATCAACCTAAAATTTTATTAATACTATAATTTTAGTTATTAACCATTAGTTTTGCATTAGTTTTTAAGTTAATAAAAACCTTAAATATACCTTTTTATTACCTTTACACACACACACACACACACATATATAGTGAATCTTTACACATACTTTTAAGAAAACTTTATATATTCCACTTTTTTGGATATGTAAAATTATAGACTACTATTCCATAATGATAGCGGCTAATTAATTTTATATATATTTTTTTAGTGATCTCATTTGTAACGCTTCTTACCATTATCATATATTTACTAACTGATAATTTGCATAACAAAGGCGATAAGTTAGAGGTAGCATTGTTCATTAGATTTTCGAAAGTAATAGTGTATGAAAATATTATATATATATATATATATATATTAAATAAGGTTAAATGAAATGTCAAAAAATGGATTTTTAAATTTTCTAACTTTATTTCTTATTCTACTACTATTAGAGAACATCTCCTTTTTAGTTATGATTAATATGGTTTCCATAGTTAGAGTTTGATTAATTTTAAATTTAAATTTAGTACTATGATTGTATTTAATTGTTGATTGTTGATTTAATTTTTTAAGTGAATTTACCGGTTTATGTTACTATACTGTAAGGTTTTTAATGTTCTCCACACGATAATCTCTATTTTATTTTTTTACTTTTCCTTACAACCTCTTTGTTTTCCAATCAACGATTACTAATTGACATTTGATTTTTTTTTTTTTTCTTTATCTACTCTTTATTATTTTGTATTGGTTTTTTTTTGTACCATCTCTCTCTCTCTCTCTCTCTCTCCCCATTGGCAGCCTATCATTTTCCAAAATTTGATGATGATTCTATGATATTAAATATGCATTATTAGTTTTTTATTTTTTTAATTTAGTGTTTTTAACTTGATTTGTATTGTATTTCATTCTTCCTTTGATGCATTGGGTGTGAGAATGAGTGTTTCCCTACCATTACTCCACCTAATGTGGACAATTTTATTTATTTAATTTAGGCAAAATATTATATTTAAAATTTTTTAAAATAAAAAAGGAGTGGCAATATAAATAATTTAATTATAAATATGGGGGGTGTGGCTGAATTTAAATGTTAAATAAAATGATATGAGAAAAAAAATAAAAATAAAATACATAACAATAAACATTAACTTATCAAAATAATTCTATGTAATATAATAACAGCACATTCTAATATACTATTTTTAATTATTTATAATGCAATATGATAATATTTAACAATCAAAGTTATTAAAAAATTAAAAAAAATTAAAAAAAAAACCTTAAAACACAAAACTAAATCCCATCAACCAAAATAGAGTTCTAAAGAGTACAAAACTTTATCAAGTTAAAATAGAGATGCGAGAAAAATAAAAATAAAAATCCACCAAAAAATTGAGGGAGAAAGAGTGGGAAATAACCACTTTTTTGTGAGAGAAACTTATGTAAAGAATGGAAGAGTGAATGAAAAATTTATACTAAGAGGATTATAATAAAAAGAAACAAAATAAAGGAAGATAAAAGGAAAGAGGAAGAGTGATATCAAGGTAGAATATTTAGGGAGATGAAAAGGTAAAGAGAGGGAGAAAGGTTGGAGAAAGTGTAAATGTTAAAAAAAATGAGTACAATTTGATGAGCACAATTTTTTTATTATTTGAATTTAAGTAAAATATTACATTTTTTATTTTTTAAAAAAAGAGAGAGTGAGAGAGAGTGAGAGAGAGAAAATATAAATAATTTAATGATAATGAGGATGTGGTTGAATTTCAATATCGAGTAAAATAGAAGAGAAGAAAAAAATAAGAAAAATTAAAAGATATACCAATAAACACTATATTATCCAAATTATGCTATGTAATGGAATACTATTTTATTTTTATCTACTATCTTTAATTTTTTATAGTGTAATGGAATAAAATTTAACAATCAAAGAGTAAAATAATAATAATAATAACAACTTAAAACACAAAACTAAATCGTATAAACCTAAATTAGAGTTCTTAAAAATACAAAATTTATCAACCTAAAGCGGAGATGCAATAAAAAATAAAAATCCACCAAAATGTTGAGAGAGAGAGAGAGAGAGAGAGAACCTTTTTGTGAGAGAAAACTATGCAAAGAATGAAAAAGAGTGACAAATTTATAGTAAGAGAGAAGGGACAAGAAGAGACAAATAAAAGAAGATGAAAGGAAAGATGAATAGCAATATTAAAGTAGTGGGTAGTGGGGAGATGAAAAGGTAAGAGAAGAAGAAAAGTTGCAGAAAGTGTAAATATTTAAAAAATAAGTGAATGTAAAAACAATTATAGGAAAATTGGAAATAAAAAAGAAATATATAAAGATGTTAAAACTGACAAAGTTGAATATGTAAAGCCAATAATCTATTTATATTTTTTTTTTGTTAAAAAAATAGGAATAAATAATAATTATGTGGCAAATGATGTGGTGATGAGGTGGCGCAATAGGAGCTCAGCAGCAATTAATGCCATACTTCATCTTTTAGTAATATATAGATATAGATATAGATTTGTTATTGGTTCTCATTACTCCTCCTAATCTCCTATTGAAGCTAAATGGTCTTTTTTTTTTTCTCTCTTTCTCCGTGCTTTGTTTCGACAAATGTCTGGAACTGCTCATACTTGTTTTGATTTGCATAATTGAAAATGTAACATCTAAGAGGGCACGAAGAATATCCAAATGTCCATGGATATGATGGGATGACTTCCAGTCATATCTTGTAAGAAACTGAAATCAAGAAAATATTTTCTATTAGGAATACATGAGTTGACAAATTCCTGTAAGAAAGGTTCTAATGTTGTTTATCTTCTGCTAGGAAACATGAAAAATCAACATCAACAGGGGTTAAAAAAGGTCCAAATGTCTTAGAATCCGATGAAATTGCTCCTGGTCATGTCTAACCAGGGTAAACTTTTTCATTAGGAGATTTAGTGATTGCAGGAAATTCTTGATTTTAGTGTTCTTACTATACATAGAAACTATCCAGCTACTGTAAATAGGGGTGTCAATTCGGGTTAGCATGTCAGGTTCGTGTCGTGTTGAGGTAGGGGTATTTGACTAAATGGCTTAACCCTAACCCGACCCATTTAATAATCGTGTCATGATCCTTCAACCCTAACCCAACCTGTTAATACGGCTGGTTGACCTGACTCAACCCATTTGACACGCTTAATAAACGAGTCGTGTTGGGTTGATACAAATGTAACACAACCCATTTCAACTTGCATAATATTAAATATAACATCCATCTAGAAATAATTTTTTTTACATCCCAAAAATTAGTGCATACACTTCAAGTCTTCAACTCACATTCAAAATAATATAGTTCAACAAAAATATAACATTCATCTAGAAATAAGTTCTTTATATACCAAAAAAAATGCATACACTTCAACCCAAATTCAAAATAACAAATTTTAACAAAAATAAAATAACATAATTCAACAAAAATATAATATCCTTGGAACTTGCCAAATGCTAAGTATCAATATTGAAAGAATTTGAGTAAACAGTAGACTAATCTTGACTATGACCACGATTATCATCCATAGATTCTTTGTTGATGTCCAAACTCATAACATCTTCCACAAGCTCATCCAATTTCATTTGTGCAAGTTCTATGCCAAAAAGAAAAAGAAAAGCATTAGTAGTTGTAGAGTATGTAAAGTTTCAATTTCCAATTATATCCCTTATAAATTTTTGTAATTACTCAATTTTCTTTTTAAATTTAAAATATATGTTGAATATAAAAGGTATTTGACAAATCTAAAATAAAATAAATATTTATTTGTTATACGAGTTAAATGGGTTGTTTTAAGTGGGTCAGTTTGGGTTGATACAAATAAATTGGTGTGTCAAACCTGTCTATTGCGAGTTACGCGGGTTGACCCTCTTATGACACGTTTCTTATCGTGTCGCTTTCGGGTTGACCCATTTATGACCCAAACCCATTAAGGCCCAACCCTAACCTGAAAAAACCCGTGTCGGGTTTGTGTCGTGTTCACGGGTTGGGTCAAACATTGACACCCTTAACTGTAAACATGGCAGGGGAAAAAAATCTTATATTTTTGGGAACATCTAACGAAGTTCAATATATTTTGAATTTTAGTTGGTGGAGCTGAAAGAAGCTGAAGAGAAATCTCTAAAGGAGTCTGAAAGATTAGAAAAGGAGGTTGCAGAAGTTAAAGAGATGAAGGTAAACATTGATTTTGTTATTATTTTTTTTTTTTTAAATCACCCATTTTCCTTGTCTCTCTCACCATTTTGGTTTGTATTGGTTTGTGTGCCAACTTAACAGAAAAAGATCAATACCATGACTGCAAATTTAAGATGCATCTAGAGCTAAAGAAGAAGTTTGATGATGAAATTCGAAATGATTATTGGTGTTACTGAAGTCATCTCTGCTTATCACTTTTCAGTTATTAAGCATCTATTGCATTTCAAGTTCTACGCCTTCATCCCAATTTGTCATATTCCATTAGAATAAAATTAAGCAATTATTCTTTTTGAATTTTGTAAGCTTGTTCTTGGGAAAGTGTGAAAATTTTGATCAATATACTTTTTTCAAGTCTTATTTATTTCGATCATTAAATTGTTTTTAATTTTATTCTCTTGATCTAATAGTGTAAGGATTGTCATGTCATTTAATCGTATACTTGTACCATAGATCTGGGTTCTGACTTCTTAAAAAGACAGATGACTGTTATGGAATGGGCCATATGTATCAAACTAGTCTGAAGTCCAAAGTTAAATTCATTTATGAAATTCTATTCTTAATTCCTTTTGTTTGCATGACAATGAGATATATAATCCCAAAATACACAAAACAATAAAATAAAAAGGAAACTCCATCCAAACTCAACTTTGGGCCATTGGCCACCTCTTTGAGCTCGGCTGCTATAATTCCAGAATAAAGACAAAAGGTAAACTACATATATCACGGATTCACAATATTGATTATTGACTTATTGAGACGTTTATGGCCACAAGAGAATCTTCATGGGACCAATGCTTCTCCTTCTATCACTGAATATTTAAGAGAAAATAATGCAACAGAAGAAGTTCATAGAGAATAAAAAGCTCTAGCTCTAGGTTAGACAAATGGAATAACAAAAGGAATATTGGATAGAAGTTGATGATGATTAGAGAGAGGAACTCTTGACTTTGTCTCTCCCTCAGGCTAGGATAAAAACCATAGGACAGAAAACCAACTAATAATAAGCTCTACTAAGATAAGTTGGAGAAAATGGTTTGGTATGATTCTTCCAACTCTGATGTAGTCTACCATCAATTATGTGATTGTTGAAGGAGAAGGACCACTCTCCTTCTCCTAATGCCAAAAGCTAAAAGAAGAGTCATGTGATGTGCTCCACACTGGGGCTTTCTTCGAGGTCCCCCTTTCTAATGCAAATTTATAAATTCTCTTTTCCCTTGCATTTAGATTTTGGACAGTGTTAGTGCTTTTCAAACTGCTACATTGCATACCAACAACAATGGCGGTGTACAAGTAATGCATTGCATGGATCCTATGATACCAAAGTCCAAACTCACAGATGCACCACTATTTGCTATGTGGACTCCGCTCGTAATGTGTGTGGATTTCATGGACCTGAACAGGGCTTGCCTCAAACATAGCTTTCTCTTGCCAAGAATCGGCCAGCTATTTGACTCAACACTTGGGCATAAACTCCTCACCTTCATGGATGCTTTCTTAGGCAACAACCAAATCCAAATGTCAGAAGAGGACTCGGAGAAGACAGCTTTCATCACTAGTCAAGGACTTTATTGTTACAGGGTCATTGATAGTGGTTAAAATACAGTCATATATATATATATATATATATAAGTTAGGTATTACAAAATTTTACGTAAATAACTAAATTAAAAGATAGAGCTTTTGTCAAACATATAGACACTTTTTGCTAAAAATATTATAAAAAAAATACACATGATATTAATGGTTTAATGGTTTAGGTTTATTGATCAAACAAGTTTTTTTTTTTTTTTTAATTTATTACAATAGATGAAAATTACTCCAATTGGCTTACTTATTATACAAAAAATGTCCCATTAAACACTATTGTTAGCTTAGGCCGCAAAATGTATCGAGCTAGCTTTTGCAGGTAACCAAATTGACTTTGAAAACTTAAGAATTTTTTCTTTATTTCTTAAAACCAACTTTTGAAAACAGAAAACAAAAGCAGTTATCAAACATAACCACAGCATCCAAAAGAGGAAGACCATTGGTCAGTTCTTTGCATTAAAGTTTGCCTCTTCTATGGAAACTATTACAAATGAAATATTCTGCAGCCTAGCACTAGTTCTTGAACTGCTCATCATATACCTTAATCATGTCTTGGCTGAGATTCAGAGTTTACTTTCTGTAGTCTACCCACCCTCTTACTCTGGGCTGTTATGCTGCACCACCAAAACTGAAAACCTAAAACTTGAATTGGCTAGCATGTCCCCAAGTACTCCAAGCTCAGGGCATTCGCTCCATTCTATAAGGCCTAATGTAATTGGAGAGTGTGGTTCATGGTATCTACCCACTATAACAAGATCAAAATTGTTCGCCATCTTCTGTATAACAAGAGTTGTATCTGCCCCATGTCTCACACTCTCCTCTTCATGCTTTATTTTTTGGTTGCCATTTATACTAGCCCGTAATTCATCCATCGCCTCCTTGTCTAGATTATTTTGATAACTGCTTGTGTTGTAACCCGACGCTATAAGCTGAACCACTGTTAGGCTGACATTAGGATGCCCAGCCATGTGAATGCTATACGCAAGTGCCTCTCGATCATCAGCACCCCCTATGAAAAGCATGGCAATCAAATATGATGAATTACCTGTCAAAATGCTCAAGTTGCCACCAATTTCACCTCGGTCAACAAGAACTCCAACGGAGCAAGGGGCCTTCTTAAGCACATTTTTGTTTACGGTCCTAAGGTAAGGAATGTTTGCTTCGGCTGTTCCATCAATTGCCCATGTTTTGTGAAAGGGAACAATTATGATGCTTGTTTTCTGATCCACTGCAAGAGTACATATATCATCATGCATGCTTGCACATGGTGCAATTGCTTTGAAGTTTTGTATTTGAACACTCCCTTCGCTGTAATTCTCATAATGATCAAAGGCATTGCTAATTTGTCCAGAATAATCTAGATTAGAAGCTAATAAGTTGTTTTGCTTATCAAGTTTTACAAGGATAGATGCTGCCCGTCCTGTGATCTCCACGAGCTGAAGGACACATACAAAAATAGGGTTTTCTTTTGTGGGGTTGGACACTTCAATGAGGTTAGTAAATGAAGATACATTTTCTTCTGAATGGATGCAGACTAGCATTTGGAGACTAGAGTTTTGTGCTGAGTTTGTGATTGTCCTCCTTGTGTTAGCCATGTATCTTGTGGAAGGGTCATAAAGGTGACGGATAAAAATTGTGGCCAACCCTGTTGCCATTATCATGTTGAAAATTAAAAGCGTATATGTTTGGATTGTTAGGATCTGTCAGTGAACAAAAAAAACAGAAGATTAATGCACCATTAACATTATCTTACAAAACAAGCAAAGCTTCATTCTTTACTCTCTTTTTTTTGTCCTAAGATAATCGTAAGATTTGTAAATAAGTAAACAGAGCTTTGAGAAAAGTACTATAGTATTGTTTTTGAAAAGTATTGAATGTCAAGACTGAAGCGAGCATTTAAGTTAAATTGATATTGATCCTACAGATTCTTCACACTTTGTTGTTTCTTGTGTTACCTGAGAGTCGCGCAACGCACCATATACAGTGATTTCTATAAGGCCTTTGCAACACATGATGAGAGTCAGTGTTAAAGATTCCTTGAAGGGGATCTTAAAGTAGATTGATGGCAAAATGGTGCCAATGAACTTGCCAAAGTAACCAGCAAAAATGATGAGCTCTGTTTTTGCTGCAGACATGTTTACTATGGAAGAGATCTGTGTCTTGAGCCCCCTGGTAGCGCAGAAGATTGGAAGTAGCAATCCAGTACAAATAACCTCAAGCTTTTGTGTTATGATTGGGCCTAATGTTGTCCCATTTGGCAAAGCCAAACCAAGCACAAAAGCACCAAGGCCAGCATGTTCACCAATACACTCTGCAAAAAATCCATTCACCAAAACTATACAGAGGATGGCTATAAATTGATTTTCCTCAATGGGTCTATTCTTTGGCGTGAAACTAACAATCCATATCACTAGTGGTCGCATTAGGAAGAATATGAAGCAGTAATAACCGACCACAACTGCTATTAATGATAAAGGTTCGGTTGGGGAATATTTCAGGCCTGCACCAATATTTCTCACAATAAATGAGAGAAACCAACCACATGCATCACTTACAAAGGAAATGGAAGAAGCAAATCGCCCAATTTCTGAATTAAGAATGTTGATTTCATAAAGGAGGCCGGTGGTGTCAATGAAAGGAGTCAAAGCATTTGTAGTAATTAAGGCTGAAAGTACAGTTGAATGCTCTAAAGGGTTAGCATGTTTTACGATCTTGTATGTTGCCACTCCAAATACCACGGGAATAATATTCCCCGTTAGACCGATTACCACGGCTTTTCTTCCAATGCTCTTTACTAAGCTTGTATCAATCTGTAATCCTAACGTAAAGAGGTGTAACACGACGCCAAACTCTGCAAATGTTACAAGTACAGTTCTGGCTCCTGGAGGAAATAATTTTGCCGCATACACCTTGCTTTGAGCTAGTAATGAGGGGCCCATTATTATGCCAGCCTGGAAAAGTAGGTTTTTTTAAGTATTAGCATGTATACTGTAAGAAACTTGATTTTAATCCAGCTATATGCATATTGAATGTGGACAATAAATTGGAAGGACATGCTACAAAATCAATTTTAAAAAATTCCACTAGTAGGAAAATGATGACAGTAATGATAAATGTTTAATTATTTAACAATAATTATAATACTCCTTTTAGGCGTGTGTCTAAATTTCCTCTTAATAAGGGAGGCCCAACACATAGGATTTTTAATATTTTAAATAAGAGGTAGAATTGAGACATGTATCGAATTCAGGATCTTCTACTCTGATACCATAATAAATTACCAATTGTTCCAAAACATAAAATATGGACAAAGTTTTGGTTCAAACAAATTTGAAACTATCTTTTCTAACTCATTATAGACTACCTTTGTGTATTATTTAAACAAATCACATGACTTATTGAAATATCGTGCGACTAAAATTACACATGAATGGTTTTTTCAATTGTCACGTAGATTTGAGTAAGATAACTCCAAACATAGCCGAGCCAAACATTTTCTATTAGAAAATTGTGAATTTTTTTTCCCCAAAAAAAAAAGAAAAAAGGTAGGGGTAGCTACAAGAGCTGCCAAGTTAAAACATGGGAAAGGACTTGATATTGACATGAGTTATGTAAAGAAAAAGACTTACAACAATTTGTATGATGATCTTGGGTGGGCAAAGAGGTCTCAATAAAATGAAAGCGAAACCAGAGACAATAAAAACCACAACGATCTCGGCCAGTAGAATCGAAGTGTTGCTGTCCAAAGGATGATCCCCCTGCCGGAAACCGTTGGAGTTATTTATGTGGGTGTATTGACACACCATTAATTCCCCTAGGGCAGTCCCTATCGCCCTTGTCACCCCTTCTGAATTGTTCATGGCAAGCTGAAACAGTCTTAATTTCTTAATTGTAAAAATTCAAGAAGGATAATGATTAGCTTACACGACAAGACAACAACAAGATCAAAAACTTATTGAATGATGGACAAAGAACAGAAGGTAAGCCTTTAAAAATAGTAGAAATCGAATGTATAGACAAGAAATTTGGAAGTGTGAATGGACAATTGCAAGTTTCAAGGTTTTTCTAACTGACCAAGTTCCAGAGGGTTTCAAAGGGTCAACTAGTCAAAACTTAAATGTTGTTCATTGAAGTTGGCCTTTGAAAAGGACAAGGTTGTTGAGGTTGTTATAAGATCACAGTAAGTAAAGCGATGTTGAGATTGTTTAGGGCAGGTTTGTTAATGTTGTTTGAATAACAGTTTTCATTATTTAAACAGCATAATACGTATTTTCACAATACTTTTTCACCCACACGTATTTCCAGAACACTTAAACAACGTTACTAGAAATCTCTTATTAAACGGACCCTTATTTCTTAAGAATATTGTTTGTTACCATATACACACAGGCAACTCCACTTTGAAGGCAAGGGGGTCAAACTAACATGACCTGGAAAAAAAGATGTATCTATAATCTATATTTATATATAGGACAAAACTTAGGTACAATACCTTAGGTGCTATTCCTTAGGTTCCCCTCTTAAGATTTAGCAATGTGGCTACTTAACTAAAATATACACTTCCATCACATGAGAAAAAAATTCACATGGTAGAATCTTAAGAGGGGAACCTAAAGAACTAAGTCTTGCCCTTATATATATCTAAAAGTTGAAGTCTGTCATTTTTTTTTTTAAATCACATCATCAATCATGTCACTATTTTTCCCCATTTTTTAAACTATATTAATATATATATATATATATATATATATAGTGCAGCTTTACAAATTTTCTAACTCATTATATTCAATTTACCATTAATTTCGCCATCTTCCAATTCTAACTCTTCTTTTCCCCTGCCAATGGCATTATAGTTGAATTGGCACCTCTCCATGCACAAAGTTCTTGTGGTTTTAGGGGGAAAAGGGTTCGAGTTGCGAGGTTAGAATCATATTGTAATTATCTCTAAAAAAAAATGATAGGCCAAAAACAAATTGACCCATTGTGATAAATTAACCAATTAATTTAGCCAAGTGAATTAATTAAGTTAATTAACATGCAAACGTGTGGTAGCACAAACAAATCACCAATAAACTAATAATGTAGCGGAAAATAAATAACACGGTGATTTGTTTACGAATGGGGAAAATCTGACGGCAAAAACCCCACCAGGTGATTTTTAGGTCACCACTCCTGAAACTCCACTATTATCACAACAAGCGATTACAAGTAAAGGAATCTTAAGTACCTTACCAACCTACAGTTGAACTCTTATCCCAATACCCAATTGGACTTGCTCTGTAGTGATAGTTCCCCCTTTTGATGCACGGCTCCCAAGTACGTGACTAACCAATGCGCGGATCCCAGTACGCAACTTCAATCACCAACTAGAAAGAGTTGTTGACTGTAAAGTTCTTCAGTTCATCCACAATGAAGATCAAGAAGATGCTTGGTCACAAAAACCAAAGGTTTACATACACAACAACTTCTTCAGAAGAGATGAACTAAGGCAAAACTTTGTCTCTGGTCACAAATTGCTTGAACAAAGTTTGCTCAATGCTTGTGCAACTTGTGTACTCTTTGACGGCCCTTAAAACAATCCTTTTATATGTCTAGGGTTAGGAGAAAAGAAAGCCCAAAGACACATTCACGGATCCCAAGAAATCAGATCAGAAATTCTGATTTTATAAATCTCGACAGATAGCAAGGTGTTGAGCAGGTGTCGAGCAGGTGTCGAGATTTAATGATTGTGCACTACTTCAGCTTGTTTTTTGGACAGACTTGATGACTTCAACACTTGATCTTGAAACCTTGTTTCTTGAAATGTTAAAAACACCTAAAACTACCCAATTACAAGTTGAGTGTGTTTTGTCAAAGGATTAACCAATTACATACAAGAATGACTTATGTTCTTAACAAGGCCAAACATATATGCCCTAACAAAAAAAAAAAAAAATCTTCCTTTCCCCTTCAAACCCTTCATGTGCCACCACTGTAGTTAACTACATTATTTTTAACAGTATAAATTTCCAACTGCTCTTTGTCCACCCCTACAAAAGTTGCCAAAGTAGCATTAGATTTGGAAAGTCCCTCTAAGATGTGTTCATTCCCTTCTAATTTTTTCTTTTTCCTCAACTTCGGGTTTTCTATTGGAATTTTGATAGTTTGTGGCTAGTATGGTTTTCTGTGGGTTGTTCACTGTTAGGAACCCGGTGGTTCCTAATGGAGATTGGTGTGAATTATAGGGGAATGGATGGGGATTGTAGGGAATTTGACTTAATTCGAGGTAGTCACCCTCCATAGAGAAGGAGAGAGATTAAGAGAGAGAGAGAGATGCACTAATGCACTAACAAATTGGTTTATTCTTCATTGATATCTCATATTGGATTACAATCATGTATTTATAGGAGACTAGCTCTAATCTCATTGGCCCACATGGCCTTATCCTATTGGTTCTATTATTCCCCATGTGCATTAATAATTCCAACATGTGCTAAATGTGATTAACATGCTTGGAATTGTACCTAACAAACTAACTACCTAACTAATTAAATCTCAATACAACAATTATTATCCATATGCTTATAGCATTCCTAACATTTCCCTCCCCTTGAAAACACCTTGCCCACAAGGTGTTGCTTGAAATGACACCTTCATGAGGGGGAACCGGACACTAATCCAATACGCCAAAGCATCTTGACCGTCAAAAACATCAAATATTTCTGAGCATTTGACCACAGCCCAAAATAGAGTAGCATAATCTGAAAAACTAGCCGACTTAATACCAACACTCATTGAAAATCCATAATGTGCTTCAGCATTGTCCTCCGCTTCAAACAATGAGTTGTAGCAATAGCCAATGTGAATAGGAGCGTTAACTTCTTTGCATTTCCATTGCAAAGCACATGTAGATGCACAGTAATCATATTGCCACGTTGACCCTGTAAAAGTTGCATTGTGTTGCCACCTTTGCTTTCCTTGTGTTGATAATATTGTGAATAATTTTGTTTCTAAAGACAATTCTTGATGCCCTTCCACGTGCTCCAGCCTAAGGAAACCAAGACTTCCATCTTTAGCAAGATACATCTCATTATATGGAAAAGCAATGCTAGCATTGGAACCTTGGCACTTCCCACTATTGCCACCAAGAACGTGAATGTGACCAAGATGATCCTTCAGAACTACTTCTTCGATGGAACCCATCTGCCTTAAGACATGTTCAACCCTGTGCTCAACTTCAAGACCAATAAACCGTGAACCAAGTGACACATCTTCAATTCACTCTTCACGTGTTGATGGTGAAATTGACCTCTAATTTCTGTCCTCACATTCTCTACTCCTTGACCGTCTCCTTTTCCTTGATTCTTCATAATGTGATTTTGATGACTCCTTTCTCACTAATTCCTTCAAATCAAGAAACTCTTCAAGATCAGCCACATCTTCACTGTCATTTGCATCTTTACTGTCAAGGGCAGTTTTTATTGATTCAACAACCTGAAACTTTTCACTTGTTCCTTCAAGAAGTTGAAACTCTTCTTCGGACATGTTTTCAAGATCCTCTTACACTCTTGAAAGTTCTTCCTTCATGGCCATGTTAGATTTAGCCAAAGCCTTCATCTTCTTTGAAATATCCTTGGCTTCTTCTAAGGCTTTGTTCAACATTTCTTGTATTTTTTTCAAAAGTTTTCTTTGATCACAATTGCTCGTCTCTGGATCAACGGCTCTGATACCACTTGTTAGGAACCCGGTGGTTCCTAATGGAGATTGGTGGGAATTATAGGGGAATTGAAATGTTAGGAATGCTATAAGCATATGGGTAATAATTGTTGTATTGAGATCTAGTTAGTTAGGTAGTTAGTTAGTTAGGTACAATTCCAAGCATGTTAATCACATTTAGCACATTTTGGAATTATTAATGCACATGAGGAATAATAGAACCAATAGGACAAGGCCATGTGGGCCAATGAGATTAGAGCTAGTCTCCTATAAATACATGATTGTAATCCAATATGAGATATCAATGAAGAATAAACCAATTGGTTAGTGCATTAGTGCATCTCTCTCTCTCTCTCTCTCTCTCTCTCTCTTAATCTCTCTCTTTCTCTATGGAGGGTGACTACCTCGAATTAATTCAAATTCCCTACAATCCCCATCCATTCCCCTATAATTCCCACCAATCTCCATTAGGAACCACCGAGTTCCTAACATTGATAATGTGATCACTTTGGGCTATGGGTGGCTAGGATTTAGTTTGCTGGTTATGAGAAGGGTTTTTGAGGATTAGAAATCTCTACAATAACTTCATATTCATGTTGTACAAATTTTATTTTATATTTGTGTTTTACCCAATCAATTTATTCACTTCATATTCATGTTAGATGTGGGACCTTTCTCAATTTCTATTTGGTTCTGAAAGTCATAAATACTATATTTAGCACATTTTTTCTTATTATATGCAAAACATAACAATTTGATCTTGATGCCCAATAGAAAATAATAAATATGCCACAAAAGGTTGATGAGTTTGTGTGTCACAAGGAAATAGAGAATCTCAACTTAATTATGGGTTTGATTTTTACTTGATTCTGGCAATGCTAAATGTGGAATTTGATTCTTGTAGGGTTTAGGAACATTGATCCAGATACATGGAAGTTTGACAATGACGATTTCTAAAGTGGCTAGAGACATTTCTAACTTTAAGAGAAAGACAGTTTTTTCTTCCTTTTTCTTCACAACAAGCTCTTGGTCCATGTGTTGAGCTAGGGCAGTTTGGAGCAAATGGAAAAAATTGATCATTTGAGGTGTGACATGTTGATTCTAATGATGGCATTAGGAAAGTTTAGAGAGCAGTAATTTCCAACACAAATGCTTTATTTCTTACATTCAGCAGGTTCATAATTAAGTTGTTCTCTCATTTGGTAGCTCCAATTGAAGCCAGAGCATTGTAGCTCAACCGACTTCTGTTGTTTCTAATAGAGACATTCATGATTTAAACTTCAAATCCCCATTTCCCCATTATAACAATAGAATTAAAAAAAAAAAAGAAAAAAAAAAAGAAAGAAAGAAAGTAGAATCATAGAATGTCCTCTTTCTCGCTTATTACTTAATTCTGAAGGCTGATTTTCAATCATGATCAATTTGCTCTCGAACCCCTATTATTATAATGTTGATATGTTAAAATAAATGAGCACTTGTACATGCCATAAGTCATGATTGTTGGTTTGAATTTTGGGGGTTAGTTGCTTGCATGCGCATCACATATATTTTGGCAAAGAGATAAAAATTGGTTTTTTTTTTTTTTTTTTATATCTTTGTCGACAATTGTGACTAAGATAATCTATACTATCTGTAACAGGATTCCCCATTTAATCTGGACTTCTGTCAATATAAAAATATCTCATCTAATAACCAATGACTTTTCCTAGTTTTAGGAATAAGGTTAATAACATCATAGGATTCCCCATAAAACTCTATTTCTTCAATTAGACTTTTATGTGGTTCAAAAATACCCTTACAGCATTTAAGTAAGGACAAAACATGGGAAAAAATAAGTAAAGTAAAACTCACTACACCACTTTCAAATACACATTAAAAATAAATAAATAAATAACTGTTCACCTCGCAGTCCATTTGAATTAATGTCTATGTTTTATTTGAATTCAAATACTAGGTCATTGCCATATCTATATCACTTTTATCATTATTGCAAAGAGATGAAAACTCACTAACCCCTCTTTTTTAGTTAAAATGGAGTTCCTTCAAATTAAGGATAACAAAGTCATTTTACAAGTGTTGATACCCTTTTTTGACAAATAGCCCAATAGTGAAGGAAGATGAAGGAGGAAAAGAGTGAAAGAAACCTGATAGAAGCAAAAGGGTTATGGGAGCCCAAGAAAAGAGGTAAACGCCTAATGGGCTAACGTGGCAGGGAATAATAGTCAGCAGGCTCATGGGCGCAATGAGAGGTAAAATAAAGTAAATGGGCTATGAAAGTTCAAGAAAAGAGGTAAAAGCCCAATGGGCCAACGTGGTAGGAAATAACAGCCAGCAAGCCCATGGACACAACAAGAGGTAAAAGTAAAGTAAATGGGCTATGAAAGTTCAATAAAAAAGGTAAATGCCCAATGGGCCAACATGGTAGGAAATAACAGCCAGCAAGCCCATGGGCACAAAAGAGGTAAAAGTAAAGTAAATGAGCTATGAGGACCCAAAGGAAGAAGTAAAAAACCAATAGGCCGACAAGCCCATGACCACAGCAAGAAGAGAAAAGGAGACTAGTGGGACCGAGGAAATAAGAAAGAAGAATAAAAGCCCAACAAATTGGTTTGGCAAGAACTTATGCCAAACAAGCAAACAAGCCCATGAGGGAATGAGAAGAAATAAGGCAAACCCAAAAGCCCATGCACCTTTTTGTGGAAGATAAGCACGAGTAGAAGAGACACACAGCAGAACGAGACATGACAGAAATGGCATGGGAATGAAAGAAAACAAATGTAGAGGATAGCGTAACAAGCACACAAGGGCTGGAGCACCACCCACTTGTACCTAGCCAATACAGGAGAGGTGGGCATGTGGTCAAGGGATTCAGAGGGTGTGGTTTGGTATTAGGAGGAAAAAGTCTATTTTAGGTTTCCAACCATAACTTCTTTTAGGAAAAATGCCTTGTTGGGATGGCATTTTGCCCAAAAGAGGTAGTAGTCAGCTAGGACCACCCAATGCATGCCATAGAGGTAGGTAGTGAGAGACCCATACCCTTATCCAATGAGGCAAGAGGGGAAAGGCGGGAGGAAGATCAAACAAAGAAAGATTTTATCATGGCATGGGTGGTGGAAGAAAGAGAATGCACTAGATTCACCTGGTGGTGGTAATGGTCAGGCAACCAATGGCTTGATAGGCAGTCTTGAAGGGATGCCCATAACAAACCAAAAATAGTTGTTGAAGCCTTGGGGGGTAAAAGGGAGAAATCCCATGGAATTAGCCCACTATAAAGAAGGGCAGTAGCCATAGATGGAAGAGAGGCGGGACAATAGTAAAAAGACTAGGAAAAGAAAAAACTAAGGAAAAGAAAGAGATGGTTTTGGATTTGCTCTCACTCACTTTGATCTGGGTTTGTTTAGATCTTATTGTCTTATTAAGATATTTTATTCAGATTCGGGTTGTGAGTTATGTGTTGATGATGCTATTGGTGGGTCTAAGGTTGATTTGGAAGTTTTTGGCTCAGGATTGTTGTGGATTTGAGTTAAGGCTTTGCTGGTTGCTGGGAAATTGATAAAGGAATTTGTTTGATAGAAATTCTGTTTATTTCATTGAAAATCTATGTTATGAGAAATATTGTATTAGGAAAATAATTTTTGGTTGAATGTATAATTGATTTTTGTAGAAGAATTTGTGTAAAAATTTTGGAATATTCTGGGTTTCAATTCTTTTGTTCTTGTGATTGAATATTCTGGGTTTGTTGTTCTTGTGTATTCATGATCAAGATGAACACAAATCTCAATTAATGTGTTTTTTGGTTTTTAATTTTGTTCTTCTCTTTTTTATATGGTTAAAATTGATAATTTTTTTAATAAAAATTTAGAAACTTATGCGGAGTTGATGTGGCATTTCTTTTAAAATCAAATAATTTTTTTTATTATTTTATTAGCCACATCAGATTTACTTTGCAAACAATGCACTACGCCTATCACGTATGAATTTTCTGTTAGTGTGTTAATGGCATGGACCAAAATGGACGTGATGTTTCGTTTTCAGGGACTGAGATAGGCGTGAATAAAAGTTGGGGACCAAAACGAGAATAGGCCCAAAATGGATGGACCAAAAGTGTATTTTTGCCTTGAATTAAAGAAATTTTTTTTGTCCCCCCCCCCCCCGGTGGCAGCGCCCTCTGTTATGCATATTTTTGCCCTTGGTAATAACGTCTATGTCCTACATATATGTAATTCGAACACCACCTTTGCCATTTTCTATCAATCTCTATAATAATAATAATAATAATGTGCGAAAAAGAGTGACAATTTTTAGTTTTAACATCACAAAGTGAGCAAATCTAGTTGAGTCATGTTGTACTTACATCGGATTGGGAGCTAATCTGGTTTCCTGCTTGGATTAACTAAAAAATTAAAGAGAATCCATGGTAAATTCTATATATTTTTATTATAAAAAATGTTTAGATAATTACTTGTCTCTTAAAGGCTCTATTTTTTTTTTTTTCTTTTTCTAAAGGTTAATAATTTCTATTTATCATTGTACAGTACACTGGCCAAGGCAAATAAGAGTGCTAACTTGGCTGAATCTAGACTCTACACGTGGACAAGCAGTGAGGAAAGGAAAGGAGATTTTGGCAAAGGGAAGAGTGTCCATGGCTCATGCCACCGGCATGATCACCCTTGGAGGGAGTGAAATGAGTGCCTTGGCATGGACACCCAGCACCAGCGTAAAAGGGAGATAGCAACCCCCTGTGGTCAGAGGTATTAGAACACCTCTCATTGGCTGAAACTCGATTAGGCCACTACTGAGAACACATGTATCACTTCTAGTCCCCTTGGATTCCCTTTCCTTGTCTAATGATAGTCCCTCACGGACTCACGATGTAGCAAAGCCGTCCTTCATCCCACTATCCTGACATCGGTAGATTTTCTCTCTCCTCCAGCCATGGCATAGTACAATAGCTATCTTAGGGTTTGAATGGGGGAATGGGGGCTTGACACATGTTTTTGTGTACCTAACAATATTCCTCGTACTATAAAAGAAACATATTGCTGAGCAATTAGGGCAGGAGACAGTAGAGATAGAAAGAGAGGCAGAAATCTGGGTAGGAAAGTGAGGAAAAGAGAGGCTTTGGGGAAGAACATCACCTTATGTAGTACCTTAAACTTTCACATAATAGAGAGCTTTAAAGAGTGAAGGATATTCCATCCTTCACTCATCGTGGTTTTTCACCCCTTTCTAAGGGTTTTCCACGTATGTTACACGCCTTCTTTACTTTCTTTGCTCTATATTTTACTTTCCTTAGATGTTAAAGTGTTAAAGTTTTCATTTTTATTGTTCACAAGGAAGGTGGAAACATTCTTCCTTTGATCCCCCTAAAGTTGTATAGCCTTAACTTGATATAAGCCTAATAAAAATAATCACAGATTGGGGTAATTTTCCTTACCGTAATTTCTGAGCTTTTCTCTACAGCCAACAGCAACAACTAAAAATACAAAAAATTGCAGACCATAAACTCAATACCCAAACAAAAAACATAGAAGAATTAACCCTAAAAATTTTAAATATACATAGAAAATAAAATTTAAGTATACCTCGACGGCTCGTACAGAGGAGGCAGCTAACAACTCCTTGCCATTAAGGTTGACGGTGGCATTGAACCTAGGCCTGTGGTTGGATCAATTTGCCTCTCGCAAAGGGATATGGATAGGAAACGAAGTGTTGATTGAATTACTGAAACACAAAAGAGAGAGCAATGCGTCCAATAATTGAAATTAGCAAAACCCACTACAGAGCTCCAAACCCATCAATCTAAGCAAATCATTTAGAAGAAACAGTCCCAAACGAAACATGAACAAAGGTGAAATACCTGAAGTGAATCATCCATTCTAGGCTCTTCTTTAAATATGCTATTTTTTGATTCAATTAAATGAGAAGTTTTGAAACTGTGATAGATAGGAGGAGCAAAAGGACGGGAGATAGTGATGAGGTATGAAGGAGTGATTCCCTTAAATAAGGAGAGGAAAAGATGAAGAAGGGAATAGAGAGGTTGGAATTAGAAAGCCGAAGGTTTGAAGTATTGAATCTGTCTTTGGAAGAGAGAGAGGTTGGCGTTAGTCATGCTAAAGGTTTGAAGAAGAAGGAGAAAGGGTTGGCGTTTAAAAGAATAAAGGGCTGGATTTGGGCTTAATGGTGGATAGCAACGTAACATTCATTTTTGGGCTTTAAGATTAACATAATTAAAGCTATTAAGATTGGGATTTATGGTGGAGATATGGCTGGAAATCATTTTCTTCTTAATAGTATTTTAAAATTAGGGAAAAATTTAGTAAAAGTATTTTAAAATTATAGGAAAAATTCAGGAAAAATAAATTAGAAATGACATGGCAGCTGATGTACCTCAACGGGAGCATAGCAACATTAAATGCTACACTTCAGCTTTTAGTAATATATAGATATAGATGAGCTTTTACACTTAAATATAATATTAGATTTCTACTTCACCTTCTTGGCACATTTGACAATCTAACTTGCACGTACATTTTTGGTGACTCCGTTGGAGAGAATCTCAGGTTATTCTCACTTTTTGTTTTTCAATGCCTTTGAGAAAGAAGAACGTGGTTACTTAGACAGGTTCAAGTGAAGAACAACAAGTCAAAGAAAGCGTGGATCATGTCTCCATGCACACTGAAGGTACAGAGTCTTTTGAATAGGTCAGGTAGCCCAAAAACTGAGAGCTTGTTGTGGCCATAAAGGACCCTCAACGTTCTCAAGCCACCATGTGGGTAGAAGTTCAGTCTTTGGGTCAAAAGTCATCTAATCTCCAGACCTCACAAGAAGGCCAACCACCTCAGGTAGAGACTAAAAGGTCGAATCTGATTCCACCTCCAATTTCAGAGCGGAGAGCACCACAACAGCCCAATGAGCCTCAAGCATCTCCCTATTTGACGAGGGCTTGAGGCTAGAAAGGCAGGGAGCCTGTGGTTATTGGAGTTAGCTTTTTATTTATTTATTGAATTTCGGTTGTTTTTGTAAACATATCAGATCCTAAAGTATGTAGACACAATCACTCCTCATTACAAACCCAAGTCTGATGCCTTGGTAAAGGCCACAATTATTTCTTTTTTTCTTTATTGGTTCTCATTACTCCTATTCTCCTATTAAAGAGAAAGGATCCCTTCTTCGTTTTTTCTCTTTCTCCATGCTTTGTTTCGACAAATGTCTGAAACTACTCATACTTGTTTTGATTTGCATAATTGAAAATGTAACATCTAAGAGGGCACGAAGAATATCCAAATCTCCATGGATATGATGGGATGACTTCCGGTCATATCTTGTGAGAAACTGAAATCAAGAAAATCTTTTCTATCGGGAATACTTGAATTGACAAATTCTTGTAAGAAAGGTTCTAATGTTGTTTATCTTATGCTAGGAAACATGAAAAATCAACATCAACAGGGGTTAAAAAAGGTCCAAATGTCTTTGAATCTAATGTGTTGGGAAATTTAGACCCCGGTTGATAGAATTAACAAGTTTTAAACCCAAGTTGTTAATTAGATTTATTGTGAATAAAACTTATTAAAACCAACAAATATCAATATCATGTCAAAATCATGCAGTGGAAAAATAAATAAGACAGGATATGATGACCCAGGAAAACCAATGAAACAAACTAGTTTCACAGTAAAAAACCTGGGGGGACCCTTTCTCAAAAAGCAATTCACTATAGTAAAGAGAAGTTTCAGATCTAGTACAAAACTGAAAGTTCAATATGGGTACGAAACACCCTTGAACGTTTAGACCCCAAATTACAAAAATACCAATTCAAGCTTTATATCAAACAATTGATGTGCGGAACATGATAATAAGCTTATAACAGAATTGATAAACAATCTAAGCCAAATATATACACATCGACAGCAGTAAATATAAGGCAAAGATAAAGGGAAGAAAGATGCAAACACACGGACAACACACGATGTGTTATCGAAGAGGAAATCGAAGTCCTCGGCGTAAAACCTCTCCGCCGCCCTCCAAGCGGTGATAAAATCCACTAAAGAATATAGTTGGGATACATGAACAGCAGAAGACCCTCCAAGCCTAATCTACCCAAGTACCTAAGCCCTCCAAGCTTCTTGCTCCAACGAGGCTACGCCGAACCTATTTCTTCTTTAGCTTCCCGGATTCCGCTACTTGACCATAGCATCAACCAATGTATATTGGTTCCTTCCAAACTGCTTCCTTCAGCACCAAATAAACCTTCTCACAGACGTGGGTGTGGTGAGATAAGGATTTGGTAAAAGGCCTTTCAAGAGTATGACAATGGAGAGGAAGAGAGTAGAGGAATTTGTAGAGTTTCTTAGATGAAGATTGGGGATGAGGCAATCTTGTTTTTCTCTAGGGTTTTCTCTCACAAAATTCTCTCTGGAAGCTCTCTCAATTTGATGGGTATAAGGGTCTATATATAGTGAGGTGAGATGAGAATACGAAGAGACAGTTTTTTGCCAAACAGGGTAAATTGGCGGCTTGGTCTCGCAGCTTGTCCAAGTCGCGAAATCAAGTCGCGACGTAACGGCCTGGCCAGCCTGGGACTTTTGTCCTATAGTGCGACAGCTAGCACGACCCTTCAGCTTCCCTGCGTGCATCTCACGTGCCTAAAGTTGGCGACTTGCAGCCGCCAGTCACCCGCGAGTCCTAGCCGCGAAGCTCTGCTTCTTTGCACATACTTGAGCTTTTCTTCACATCTTCTCACACACACTACCCTTACAATAATCCCACCTAAATACAGGGTTACTAAGTACTTAAATTACAAGCAAATTGACACGGAATAAAGCCAACAAGATGGTTGATAAATTTCAACCTTACAGTCTCCCCCTTTGGCTATTCCGTGACAAAACCCTAAAACAAACTCTAGACTTAACGCATGAGTTGGGAACAGTTGGAAAACTCACTCACACCTAACTCTAGAATCTGCAAAGCTTTAGAACCATAAGAACAAGTAACTCTTGAAACACAACAACACAATAAGTTCATTGTATATAGAAATTTGTAATTCAAATGGAGCAAGCACAATGCGATCATGCACAATGGAATAAAGCAATAAACCATGGAAAGACCAAAACAAGTAATCACTATAGCCAAGTGATCACAATGCTCATTCACACTTGGAATGAACATCCGGACATTCAAGATAATAAACACAAGGTAAATCGCTTGAATGACCAACACTCAACCAATGCACAGTACATAAAGTATGTGCATCTAGGAAAAATCCTACAAGGGCACAAGAGTGACAGTACTTAGAAGAAAATGCAAGACATTTAGTTGGAAGTACTGATTTAACAAAGCACAAAGGCTGCAAAAAGCATGGCACAAACCACAAAGGCCTACAAACTGTGCATAAGAACAAACCCTTAAAGCTTACAGAAGCAAAATGGGTACAAACCAAAAGCATAGAGAACTGAATGATATAAGATGGATACATAAATATGGTAATAACTAAAGATAGACAAAAGCAGTAAACAAAAGTCTGTTAGCTGAAATCTCCCCCTTTCGTTGAGCTCTCCCCCTGCCAACAGCATCTCCCCCTTTTTGTCATGGAATAGCTAGTCGTCATTATCTTCTAGCTTTCTTTGAATTTCATCCAATTGAGTTTGAATCGAAGTGAACTTCGTATCCCATCGAATGCTGAGATGATTCAAGATGGAAGTAAGGTCGGACAATTTGGAACTCAATTCATGAACAGAAGCTACAATAGAGTCTAGCTTCTTGTCAGCGGGAAGTGAACTGGAGCGCGAGCCACTATGGGACGCGGAAGCTTCTGTTTTGATTCCCTTCTTGCTATGAGCAATGCTAGCGTTGAATGTGCGCATGTTGATTGGACATGGTTTTGCGTAGGGAAATTCATTCTCAAACGGATGAAGCCCTTTACGCTTCAAAATTCGTGAGATGAGACAGCAAAATGGGATGCACATCCTTGATTCTGTTCGTAGAATAGTTTTGCGAAGGATATGGAAGATATGAGCACAGATGTCAATCTCGACATCAGAAATCAGATCATGAAGAAACAGTGCACGCCCGAGATTCATATACCCTGTGCTGGATAAGGGATACAGGTTGTGAAACATGACGATCGTGAGCACCCTCAATTTTGAAGGAAGAGATGAAACACTGACTGAGTTCCCATTTGAGGAAAATTCCAGATTGTCCCCAAGAGTTGCTTTAAGTAGTTATTCATCCGGATGTAGATCATCATAGACCGGTGAGACCCCAAGTATTGGCCTGTTGATGTGCAGAATCTCTGCTAGATATGCGGGAGAGATCGAGAAACTTTTTCCTCTAACCCAGCACTTAAGTTCATCTCCTTCAACAATTACATTGGCATAAAACTCTTTTACCAGATCTTCATATGCATCATCAAGGTCAGAGAGGAGATAATTCCAATCCTTTCGTGCAAACCATTGAGGAATGTTGGTGTCAAACAGAGAATGTTGGTCAAAGACTCTTTCAATCAGAGGTGTAGCCTTTTTGAAGTAATTGTCATGATTCTGAAAGGAAGCATATGATCGAAACCTGTTAGGATCGAACACACCAGATGGAGAACGAGCCCGCTTTGGTCTAGGAGAAAAATCATCAATTTCAATAACATGTTCCTTTCCTTTGCTGCTGCTTCCTTTCACAGCTGATCTCTTGAATGGAGACATTTTAATTCTACACCATGATTTAACACACACAAGAAACACCAAACAGGACAGCAAACATTATTAGCAATGTATCAGTGCCATACCATGGGTAATGAAGGAAACCCTAAACACTTGAAATTTGGGTTCAAAACATGGCAATGAGTGTGTGTAAACAACCAACACCACAGTAGGTACACAAGATTGAGAAGATCAGTGTATGAACCAGCACAAACAAGCAATATAACCCGAAAATCAGAAACCCATGTTCGAACATGATAAATCACAACCCATAACAACATCTTCACAAATCAGAAACAAATGCTCAAACCAGTAAGTATGAAAGGAAAGGAAGAAAGCCCATACCTTTTTGTGGAAGATTTGAGAGAAGATGATGCAGAAATGGAGGATTTTCACAGAAAAGCTCGGAGTGTTTGTGAGAATAAAATGAGGAAGACAATGAACAGTCACAAAGGTACGAGGGAAAAACTAAAAGTTTTAAAACTGACCTTGGAAAGCAAAAACACGCGTTTTTCGCGACTGGATCAAGTCGCCAGTAAGTCGCCATGGTAAGCCGCGACACACTGTGAAGGAAAGAAATCTGAAAAATTTCTCTAAGTATTTTTCGCGACTGGAAGGTCTACCAGCAAGATAGTTGCGATATGAGCCGCGAAATTCCCTGAGTACCTCTCGCGACTGGACCTTCCACCCGCGAACAAGTCGCCACAGTGAGCCGCGAAAATCAAGAAACTCAAATTTTGGGAAAAATTTCTAAGTCTTTTTCGCGACTGGGATGCTGATCCGCCAGTGACCTGCGAAAATCTCTGAGAGAGGTTCGCGACTGGAGCATGCGACTAGACCTACCCGCAACTTAGTCGCGAAAACAGGACAACACTGTTTTTGAAATTTTTGACATTTTTGTAAAAACAAAGTACTTTCCAAAAACAAACTAAAACACTCAAAAATCTTTTTGTGTTTGATTAACAAAGATTGAGCATGTGAAAACACATTTAATCAAGTACAATCACACAAATGAATATGACATTCATTGAACATAGACTTGTGTGTTGTGTGTGGATATCAAAAATGAGATAGTCCTTAGTCCAATGTGAAGCTTCAATGATCAATTCAATCAAGGCATACATAACTAGCACTAGATTATGTGACCTATCTCAATTATAGAAACATGCATATATGACCTCCCACAAGTACTGGATAACAATTCTTTGAAGCTTTTCATTTGGCTTCCATATTCAACATATCATTTGCAACTTTTGAGCAAAGAAAATCTCATTGAGAGATAGATGCCTGAAATTTTTGATATTTCAATTGATGAGTTAGCCTTTGGCTTTTTGGGCATCATACAGTTTATTTTGGTCGCTTTTCCTTTTTCCTAGTCGAATACTAGTTTGTGCGACAAGCTTTTACAGCTCTATATCTCTTTTCATTTGGAGATTTACATTTGGAGAGCTCTTTTAAGCATAAAAATAAAAAATGGGAAGATATATAGGCATGAGTCTATGCATGTCTCAAGATCAATAAAACCATTCACTAATCATTTATGACAAGGTTGAAGATCTATTTACAACAGTCACATAGATTTTAGAATTTCTTCCACAATGACATGAGTGCATGAGTGACAAGCTAAGCTCGTTAAATGCACAAAGCCATAAGTACAAAGGTACAAGGCAAAACATGCTTTGAGACAAAAACTCAACAAAGTGATCAAACTTTTTGGATTTTCTACTTTTTATGTGTTTTTGGATTTTTGACACAAAAACTTTAAAAACCAAAGAAAAAAATCCACAAAAACATTCAGACAAACAAAAGACACACACAACAAACTAGAATAAAAAAAATGTCATGGAAGATTGAGTTTAAGGAATGATACCGACACCAATTGTCTTACGCAAGGATTCAAACCTAGGGCCATCAAGAGGTTTGGTGAATATGTCTGCCTTTTGATTGTCAGTATTGATGAATTCTAGACATACTATCTTGTCCTCTACCAAGTCCCAAATGAAGTGATAGCGGATCTCGATATGCTTTGATTTGGAGTGCTGAACTGGATTCTTTGACAGGTTTATGGCACTAGTGTTATCACAGAATACACACATAGTGTCTTGAGAAATTCCATAATCATGCAATAGCTTTCTCATCCATAAAAATTGTGCACAACAACTTCCTGTTGCAATGTATTCAGCTTCAGCCGTTGACAGAGATACTGAATTTTGCTTTTTGCTCATCCATGAAACCAAGTTATTTCCAAGATAGAAGCACCCACCAGAAGTACTTTTCCTATCATCTATGCATCCTGCCCAGTTAACATCTGAATATCCCGCCAAACACTCATTTGAATCTTTTGTATACCAAATCCCATATTCAGATGTGCCATTTACATAGCGAATGATTCGCTTAACTGCTGTTAAATGGGATTCTTTAGGAGCAGCTTGAAACCTTCCACATACTCTGACACTGAATGCAATATCTGGCCTACTTGCTGTGAGATAGAGAAGACTGTCAATCATACTTCGATAAAGGGTTGGATCAACATCAACACCGACTGCATCTATGCTCAACTTTGCCGAGGAACTCATGGGAGTAGAAGTATGTTTCTTGGAGTCCAGACCAAATCTTTTGACAAGATTTTTGGCATACTTCTCTTGAGAAATAAATATTCCATCTCTCCGTTGTTTCACTTGAAGCCCAAGAAAGTAGTTCAACTCTCCCACCATGCTCATTTCAAATTCCCTTTTCATTTCTTCCGAGAACTCGTGAGCAAGTTGATCAATTGTGGATCCAAATACAATATCATCCACGTACACTTAAGCGACGAGAAGGGATTTTTAATCTCTTTTAACAAACAATATGCGATCTTCTTGACCTCTCTTGAACCCACGATCCAATAGGTAAGTAGTGAGACGATCATACCATGCTCTTGACGCTTGCTTCAACCCATACAAAGCTTTCTTCAATCTTAGTACATGACCCGGGAAGTGAGGATCTTCAAACCCCTTGGGTTGTTCAACGAAGACTTCTTCATTAAGAAAGCCGTTTAAGAAGGCACTTTTTACATCCATTTAATACAACTTGAAATCCATGATGCATGCTATGGATAAGAGAATTCGAATGGACTCTAGTCTTGCTATCGGAGCAAATGATTCATCAAAATCTATGCCTTCCACCTGAGTATACCCTTGAGCCACCAATCTAGACTTATTTCGGAAAACTTCACCATCTTCATCTGTTTTGTTCTTAAAAATCCACTTGGTACCGATCACATGTGTATCTTCAGGCCTTGGAACCAATTCCCACACATCATTTCTAACAAATTGGTGTAGCTCCTGGTGCATAGACTCTACCCAATTCTCATCTTTCAGTGCTTCTTCTACCTTTTTAGGTTCAAATTGAGCGAGATAGCAGTTGTATGTTACATGGTTAGCAGTATACTCTGGCCCTTTTCTCAAACGAAGTCCCTCGTTCACATCCCCAATAATATTACTTGATGGGTGATTGAGAGTTACTCTTGACGAAGGTTTCTTGGTAGTTGAGAGTTCCTTATCACTAGAAATTGGGGTTTGAACTTCTGGAGGAGTGAGTGGACTTGAGACTTCTTGTGTTGATCTAGTCTCTCTTCTTGATATAAAAGGTGTGGACTCCTTTCGGGGTGTTACTTTCTCAGCATCATCACTTAGAGGCACATCATCATCATCCTCATTTTCCTTGAGTTTGAGCCCCTTTCCATCATCCTCAATTTCCTTTTCAGATATGGTGTCGTCTATGACCACATTGATTGACTCCATCACCGTCTTAGCGCGCTTGTTGTACACTCTATAAGCTCGACTATTTGTGGAGTATCCTAGGAGTATTCCTTCATCACTCTTAGCATCAAATTTTTTTGGATTTTTCCCTGTCATTTAGAATGTAGCATGTGCTCCCAAATACTCTGAAATACTTCACCTTGGGTTTCTTTTCTCTCCATATTTCGTATGACGTCTTCTTTGTCCCTGCTTGGAAATAAATTCTGTTACAAATGTGACAAGATGTGTTCACAGCTTCAGCCCAGAACCTTTGCGGTATGTTTTTGTTGAGTAACATGACTCTAGCCATCTCTTGGATCACCCGGTTCTTTCTTTCAACCACCTCATTTTGTTGTGGAGTCTTTGGAGCTGAAAATTCCTTCTTGATACCATGCTCTTCACAAAACGACTCAAACTTAGCATTCTCGAATTCCTTCCCGTGATCACTTCTGATTTTGACTATGGGAACTCCTTTTTCATTCTGCAGTCTCTTGCATAATCTTTGCATTTTATCACATGCTTCGGATTTCTCTCTAAGGAATTCTACCCAAGAGTACCTTGAGAAATCATCAACTACCACCATAATGTATCTCTTTCCTCCTAGGCTTTCAGTTCTTGTAGGCCCCATTAGATCAACGTGAAGAAGTTCCAAACACCGTGAGGTAGCAATCACATTCACCTTGTGATGGTTTGCTTTTGTTTGTTTCCCCATTTGACATGCTCCACATATAGTCTTTTCAACCTTTCCAAACTTTGGAAGTCCTTCAACTGCCTCAAGTTTAGAGACTTTACAAACTTGTTTGAAGTTTACATGTCCAAACCTGTGATGCCAAAGTTTCAGCATATCAACACGAGCACTTCTACATGAAATAGGTGCCGTAGGAACTACTCCATAGCAATTATCAGTAGTCCTATTTCCCTCCAAGACTTGAATCCCTTTTTCATCAATGATTATGCACCTCTTCTTTGAGAATTGGACAAGGAACTCTTCATCACATATTTGAGTAATACTTAAGAGATTTGCCTTCAATCCTTTGATGTATAGCACTTCTTTCAGTAAAGGTAATCCCGGTATTTCAACCGTTCCTTTCCCGAGAACTTGAGCATGACTCCCATCACCAAAAGTCACATAATCACATGCTTTCTCTTTGAGAGTCTTAAACAGTGATTTATCTCCTGTCATATGACGAGAACATCCACTATCAAGATACCATAAGCACGAGTTAAATACCTTTAATGAGGTGTGCACAAACATACAAGCATGAGACAAGCATTCTTGACCATCAAATAAAAATTCATTGTTATTTTCCATGCTTTTTCTAGATTGAATTTTCTTTTTCAGATTATCAACCTTTTCACACAATGTTCTATTTCTTCTTTTGTATTTCTCAATCAAAGAATTAGACTCACATAGACTATTGTGTAGAATGTGGTTCTTATTTTCAAAGTATTTCAGCAAGTGAATGAACATCCTAGCATGTTTTCTGGATTTAATTAGCTCTAAGAGTTCATTTTTAGAATATCCTTCAAACAAACTCATAGAGTCATTATCACAAACACTTAAGCCACAATTTAGCATGACCCTTTTTACAGCTGCATCCATGGCCAAGGGGTCTAGGATCGCACTCAGGTAATCAAACCACAAAGAATGCACCCGTTCTGATACCAATTGAAAGTTCAATATGGGTACGAAACACCCTTGAATGTTTAGACCCCAAATTACAAAAATACCAATTCAAGCTTTATATCAAATAATTGATGTGCGGAACATGATAATAAGCTTATAACAGAATTGATAAATAATCTAAGCCAAATATATACACATTCACAGCAGTAAATATAAGGCAAAGATAAATGGATGAAAGATGCAAACACACGGACAACACACGATGTGTTATCGAAGAGGAAACCGAAGTCCTCGGCATAAAACCTCTCCGCCACCCTCCAAGCGGTGATAAAATCCACTAAAGAATATAGTTAGGATACATGAACAGCAGAAGACCCTCCAAGCCTAATCTACCCAGGTACCTAAGCCCTCCAAGCTTCTTGCCTTAACGAGGTTACGCCGAACCTATTTCTTCTTTAGCTTCCCGGATTCCGCTACTTGACCATAGCATCAACCAATGTATATTGGTTCCTTCCAAACTGCTTCCTTCAGCACCAAATAAACCTTCTCACAGACGTGGGTGTGGTGAGATAAGGATTTGGTAAAAGGCCTCTCAAGAGTATGACAATGGAGAGGAAGAGAGTAGAGGAATTTGTAGAGTTTCTTAGATGAAGATTGGGGATGAGGCAATCTTGTTTTTCTCTAGGGTTTTCTCTCACAAAATTCTCTCTGAAAGCTCTCTCAATTTGGTGGGTATAAGGGTCTATATATAGTGAGGTGAGATGAGAATACGAAGAGACAGTTTTTTGCCAAACAGGGTAAATTGGCGGGTTGGTCTCGCGGCTTGTCCAAGTCGCGAAATCAAGTCGCGACGTAACGGCCTGGCCAGCCTGGGACTTTTGTCCTGTAGTGCGACAGTTGGTGCGACCCTTCAGCTTCCCTGCGTGCATCTTACGTGCCTGAAGTTGGCGTCTTGCAGCCGCGAGCCACCCATGAGTCCTAGCCGCGAAACTCTGCTTCTTTGCACATACTTGAGCTTTTCTTCATATCTTCTTACACACACTACCCTTACAATAATCCCACCTAAATACAGGGTTACTAAGTGCTTAAATTACAAACAAATTGGCACGGAATAAAGCCAACAAGATGGTTAATAAATTTCAACCTTACAAAAACCTTTGTCCCTAGACTCTACAATCCCTGTAGATGAACTCGCAGTAGAAACCTTTTACCGCTTCAGAACCTCTGAACTCTTCAATATATTAACGCCACCCTTTGATGATGTACGAATCCCAGTACGTGACTAACCAATTGCACGGATCTCAGTACGTGACTTAATCACCAACTAGAAGAAGATGTTGGCTGCAAAGTTCTTCACTTCATCAACAATGAAGATCAAGAAGCACTTGGTTACAAAACCCTAAGGCACAAAGATGCAGTAGTTTCTTTCAGAGAGAATAAGGCACTGGTCACCTTTTGCATATGTTTTCCTTGTATTCTCTTATGTGACAGTCTCTAAAATAAGCCTTATATAGGTCTAGGGTTGTGAGAAAAGAAACCCTACACAAATACATAAGCCTGGCCCAAAAATCAGATTTGAAAATTCTAATTTCCCATAACCTCGATCGATCGGGAGGTATCGAGCTTTAAACCTCGATAGATAATTAGGTGTCGAGGAGGTGTCGAGAAGCTGTCGAGGGGACAGGAGCTTTCTCAATCGATCCACCAGCTGTCGAGAAGGTGTCGAGATTGCGATAACAATCAACTGAAGAGCTCGATAGAGAGCCAGCTATCAAGAGGTGTCGAGTAGCTGTCGAGCTATCTGTCCGCAGGTGTCGAGCTATCTGTCCAGCTTTAATGAACAGCTTTTCTTCACTTGCTTCTTGGTCCAATCTTCATGGCCTTAATACTAAACTTGAACAACATGTTCCTTCAAGTATTAAACACATCCTAGATCTACCCAATTACAAGTAAAGTGCGTTTTGTCAAAGGATTAGCCAACTACATAAAAGAATGACATATGTTTTTAACAAGTGAACCACATATGTCCTAACAATCTCCCCCTTTGGCAATTCGTGACAAAACCACAACAAACAAATGAACATATGAGAGAAGTCATAAATCACTCAACTCATATTCACTTGTTGAATAGAATAAAATCTATCCTGACACAAACTCTTGAAAAACTTTGCAAGAAAAGAGTTTATGGCAAGCAGACTTTGATAACTTGTATTTCTGAAACACTTTTAAACAAAACTCATCAATGCATCTTTGTGTAAATCAGAAATATTAGATTGCATACAAGTAACAAGAAACATGTGTATAAAGATAGAAAAGAAACAACACATGTAAAGGTAGGTGAAGAAAACATACATCATCATATCATATAACAAAGATAAGCACAATGTATGTAAACATGGTCACAAGACCCAAGGTACAAGAAGAAGGAAGTAAACACTCCCCCTAACAAGATAAAACACATCTCCCCCTTACAAAGGAATGTATTTCTCTCCCTAATATGTAAAATCTTAAAAAGAAACCACATATTCTCCACAATTTCTCCCCCTTTTTGTCATGATTGATAAAGGGTACAAGAAACTAGAAAGCTTTACCCGAGAAACATAAAAATGATCAAGGGGGTACAAAGAATCCATAAAAATGCATGAATGTAATGAAACAAGATGCTATGCATGACGAGATAATAGAAATATGCAAAATATGTGAAAAACAAAACTCTCAACAAAAAAAATGTTAAGGACATAGATCCCAAAACACACACACACACACTAAACAAGTTTAACCAATTTTATATTTCAAAAACAAGTCAAGACAGTTTAGTGAACATACATTAACACATGTAAAACCTTGTGATGGCCAAATTACATTGTACCTGCACGTGTATCAAGAGTAGCAAAGAGTATTGCGTGTGAAAAACATCGCAATATTGCATATGTGTATACATGTTATGACGATTTGAGATATAAGAAAATCACTTTAACTCACACGTAATCATAACTGTTTGATGGGGACTATCACCTTCGAGGTACATCCTATAACTCCCACATCTCCTAGAATACACGCTTGCAATCATATTTAAAGCATTTTTGATCTTTTTGCTTTTTATTTTCTTTGCATATTTTCTTTTATTTTAGCATCTCATGTATGGGCATATAAGAGAGAGAAAAGAAATACCCAAGATGTTAAGCATTTGACACTGCACTTTTGCTATACCGAAGCATACAGGTGTCATATTATGATTGGCAGGCAATAGTGGTGAGATGGTTATTTATGCCTTTCTCTTAGGATTTTCTAGTCCTACCCATCAAAAAGAGTGATACGAGTGTTAAGTCCAAGAGATAACTTAATCTCACTCATCACAAACAAGAGCCACAAAGCTCACTTGCTTAGTTGTGCATAAGAATGCTCATCTAAGCTACAGAAGATACAAAATTTAGAAAACTTTGTTTCAATGGCCATCCAAGGTATACAAGTACCAATGTACACAAACACACACTGTTTTTGTATTTTTCTGATTTTTTCACTTTTTATTTTGAAAAACAAACAAAATAAAGACTAAACAACCAAACGAAAATAGACAAACAGCATGAAAGCATGAAGACCACATCGTTGTACTCCTATAGCACTACATATTACATGATTATTACATGCTTGACTTTCTATTCCATAACCATATTCTTAATTACAACTTTTTAAGGTTTTTTTTTTTTTTTTTTTCCTAAAAAGCACCTTGATGGAACCAAGAATTTTCAAATAGAATTTATTGTACTTGGGCCTAACATGGCCCAAGTTCAAATATTGAACTTTCATAGTCTTTCGACCATGGGTCAAGCTAAAGCAGTTGCCATCAATAGGTGACTGCTGTACAAATAGTCAGCCTATGTGCTATTAGGCTACATGGGCCATACAAGTGAAGCAATTAGGTAGTTTCTTTGTAATCATATTGAAATTTTCAAATTTTTTTTTTAAAATCCACACATCACATATGATAATTTTAAGGACCAAACATACACAATAGTTTTTTTATGAGTAAAAAAGCTTTTCAAATTTTAAAAAATAAAAGTAGAATTTAACCCAAATAATTTATTTTCACCCTGTTTTTTTGAATGATTCAACAATTAAATCAATGCATAAATAAGAGCAAGTACCATAAGTCCATGAATGAAGGGCCAAAGGTCCACAAGCAAGTACAGCGTGACAGCCCCTCGTGACAAAAGTGAAAGTAGATAAGGCTCCCTTTGATCCTATTGGTTGAAGTCAATCTAAGTGGGCACCACCAGATAGACTCTCTTAGTTTACGGGACCCACATATCCACACAACCATGAACACATGGCGGATATTCACAGATTCTTATAGGGTTTGTTATTTGCTATGTCACAATTAAATCACCAGAGAGAATCAGAAAATGATCAGTGGGTAACACGCCAAGGATGTGGACTGTGTGTGTCTTCACACGCTTGTCCCACCACAACAAACAGCTCAAGTGATAATAATAATCTCTCTAAGAAAAGTTTCTTCACTAGGTTTTTTAAATATATATATATATATATATATATATATATATATTAATTTTATTAATTAAAGTCTTGAATTGACTCATTGAGAATTAAAAAAAAAAAAATTGTAATATTGTTGATGCGTTATAGTCAAATCATTCGTTTTTCGATATCAAATTATCAAATAATTAAAATTATGAAACTGTTTTAATTTTAAGTTTTTATTCATTTTTGTTATTCTGGATTGTAATAAAGTAGAGAAAAAAAATTGTTGATAAAATTTTTACACTTCATTTAAATAACTACTTTTGAGTTTTGATTTGGCCAAACGAATTTTCTTATTTTTTCCTTTCCCGTTGCAAACTTTAATTTTATTTGAATACCAGTATGATTTCTACTCTTTAATCCTTACCCAATGACTACCAAATTAACTTATATGCAAACCAAAGGTGAAATTTTCAATTTTAATCAATAATTGATGTAAGATATTGTTATCTATTTATCTATACTATTAATAACAGGATTTTCTGTTTAGATTTCAATATTTTGTATACTAAATTATCCTCACACAAAATCTTAAACACTTTAAAATACTGCTATCTTTTAGTTAAATAATTTTAAATTAAAAAACACAAACTGATTAAAGGAGTTTTTTTTTTTTTTTTTTTAAGTTCCTAAGTTTTAGATTTTTTTTTTTTTTTTCTCTTCTCCAATATGAATTACCACTTTTTGTTTTAAATTCAGATTTTCAAACTTTTATCAACTCTCACATCAAGAAAGATCCTAAAAATTAGGACACTAATTTAATCTCACTTTTAATTTTTTTTTTTTTTTTTGAGAAAGAGTTCAGTGATTTTTATTAAGGTAGGCTCCTTAAATCAGCCTGAAATACAGGTTCAACGTCTAGTGGAACATCCTCTATCCAGACTAAAAATTGAGGTGAAAGATTTGCTCTTCTGGCTAACGAATGAGCAACCGAATTACAATTCCTACTCACTTGCGAGAAACTTACATCTTGAAACATAGAAGCATAAACTCTTATATCTTTCGCAATCTTTCCAAACTGTGCCAAGGACTTGGAGTCAGTCTGTAGTGTCTTCATGAGAATCTCACAATCACCCTCGAGAATTACTCTATCTAGACCACAGTCAAGAGCTAATTCCAGCGCTTTCCTTGCTGCCAATGCCTCTACTTCAACCACTGTACCTGGGAGGGGAATCTGTTGAGAGGATGAAACCATGATGAGTCCGTGTTCATTTCGAATAACTACCCCTATGCCAGCCCGCTGTTCCTTCATGAAAAGAGCGCCATCGAAGTTTATCTTATAAACTGAACTAGGAGGTGGCTGCCACCGCAAAGACCTGTGATTTGTCGAAGCGATCCCTGTTCTGGTTTGTACACTCTTAAACTCGTGCAATTTGTTTCTTGCTTGCTGCAGCACTTGGTCCAAAGGGATTGATCCTTTACCAAGCCGTAGGTTGTTTCTCTGATTCCACAAAAACCATACCACCGTGGAGAATAGTTTCAGGTCCTTGTTATCCGCAAAAATACATCCCATCAAGTCTATGAAATTTGAGCATCCTTTTAGTCTATCCACATTCCATATGGGCATCTTTTCCCAAAGAGCTGAAAGTTTTGGGCATTTAAAGAGAGCATGAACACCGTCTTCTAATTCTGACTGACAAGTATCACAGGTTGCATCAGTAAGAATCTTCCTTTTGACCAGGTTTTGTTTGGATGGTAAAGCATCACGGCATGCTCGCCACACAAGGTTCTTTATCTTGCTTTGCACGTTCATCCCCCATATTGCCTGCCAGAGTGGTTTAATCCTACCTGGGTCCGATGTGCCTGGTTGTTGTTGTTGAGATTCTGCTTGGAGAAAGCTGTACCCGGATTTGACTCTGTATTCTCCGTTAGGAGTGTGGGGCCCTATCAGAGTATCATCTTGCTCAAATCTACATATAGGGATTGTCCGGATAATCTCGCTTCAAAATCGAAAAAAAATCAATTTAACAAGTCATCTCTCCATCCTCTGTTTTCCTGGTCAATAAGCAGAGCAACTCTCATGTCCTATTCAGCTTGCAAACACGGTGAAATAATTCGGGGTTGATGCCGACTTGGAAGCCAATTGTCACCCCAAACCCGTGTATTCTTCCCATTCCCAATCCTCCAAGCTGAACCTTTCTTAATAACATCTCTCCCATGTATTAAACTCCTCCAAGCGTAAGACGAAGAAGATGGTATTGAGGCTTCCATGATCGAGCTATTAGGGAAGAATTTCGCCTTAAATACTCGATAGAATAAAGATTCTGTGTCATGCAGTAGCTGCCAAGTTTGTTTTGCTAGGAGTGCATCATTGAACATCGCTAGATCCTTAAAACCCATCCTCCCCTGGTTTTTGGGTTTGCACATCTCCTGCCACTTAACCCAGTGTATTTTTCGGCTATCACCCTTCTGACCCCCAAAATATCTCCTTATGAGTGCTTCAATATCCTAACATAAACCCATGGGGAGTTTAAAACACGACATCGAATATGTAGGAAGAGCTTGAGCCACTACCTTAATTAGGATTTCTCTCCCCGCTTGTGATAATAGTTTGCCCTCCCAGCCTTGCAATTTCTTCCATACCCGCTGCTTGATGTTGTCAAAACATTCCTTCTTCTTTCGACCCACAAAAGATGGCAACCCCAGGTATTTTTCATAGTGTTGTACAATAGGAACTCCAATGGTATCTTTGATCAGCATTTACATCTCTTGTGAAGTAGACTTGCTGAAGAAAAGATTTGTTTTTTCCCTATTTATCTTCTGCCCTGTTGCTCTCTCATAAGCCGAAAGTATCTCCATTATCTTTTGGCATTCACTCACCGTTGCCCTACAAAAGACCAGACTGTCATCTGCGAATAGTAAATGGGTTATTTTAGGGCCATTTCGACAAATTGAGATGCCCCTAATATCCCCCACCGTTGTAGCTTTTTTGATCAAACCATGCAAACCCTCCGTGCATAGGAGAAAAAGATAGGGAGATAATGGATCGCCCTGTCTAAGTCCCCTATTTGGAGTAATATGTCCTTGAGCTTCTCCGTTGATCAAGATTGAGTAGGTTGCCGAGGTAATACACACTATCATGAGTTGGACCCATCGCTCATTGAAACCCATCTTTATCATCAACTTTTCCATGAATACCCATTCCACGCAATCGTACGCTTTACTCATGTCTAGCTTTAGTGCCATAAATCCCGTATTCCCAGAACTATGGTTTCGCATGTAATGCAAGGTCTCGAAGGCCACCATGATGTTATCCGAGATGAGCCTGTCCATCAAGAAGGCAGATTGATGCTCTGAGATTAGTTCTGGCAAAACAGATTTTAGTTTATTTGCCAAAACTTTTGAGAAGACCCTGAAAAGCACGTTAGATAAACAAATAGGTCTATATTGAGATATAAGTTCTGGATTCTTGACCTTGGGAATAAGGGTGATAAAAAAGTGACATAAAGATTGTGGAAGGGAGCCGGTGTTTAAATAATGGAGGATCGCCTCAATGACATCCGAACCTACAAGTGACCAATAACTTTGGTAGAAAAGCGGTGGCATTCCATCAGGCCCGGGGGCCTTCAACGGTGCCATCTCCTTCAAGGCCGCTTCCACCTCAGCTGCTGTAAAAGTGTCTGTCAATTGGGTATTCATCTCCAAAGTCACCAAGTGTGGTATCTCATCCAGCACCTCATCAAAGCTATTCGGATTTGCTGAAGTGAATAATGACTGGTAGAAGTCAACCACTGTATCAACAATGCCCTGTTTTTGTGTGCACCACATGTTATTATTATCATAGAGCCCATTTATATAGTTTCTTCTCCTCCTTTGCGAAGCTTTTGTGTGAAAAAACTTTGTGTTTCGATCCCCGTCTTTCAGCCAAGATACATGAGCTCGTTGGGCCCACATTTTTGCTTCTTTATCCATCAACTCGTTAATTTCCTTCTCCAATGTTCTCATCCATCCCGTGTTGCCCCCCTGCATGGCCCTTCTCTCGGCCTGTTGTAGTAATTTTCTCTTTTTCTTTAGCTCAGCCCGTACACTTCCAAAGTTCTCCTTGCTCCATTTGGTAAGAGCAATACCACACCTGTCCACTTTGTTCAGCAGTTTGACAGACCGTGGGTCTGAATCCCCACTCCTCCAAACAGCTTCTATTGTGTCATTACATCCACTCTCTGTCATCCACATTTGTTCAAAACGGAATGGACGTTGTTGGTAACTCTCCATGATCTCCAGAACCACCCACAAAGGCTTGTGATCAGATGTAGTAACATCTAAGTAATAAACCTTTGTATCCGGGAATTTTTCAAACCAATCATTTGTTGCTACTGCCCTGTCAAGTCTCTCCCACAATGTGTATCCAGCGAAGTGTTTATGCCAGGTAAATTGAGGACCGATGTATCCCATGTCCATAAAGCCACATTCATCCAACACATCTCGAAATGGTTGCATTTGGCTGTGAGGTCTGATCCGTCCCCCTCTTTTCTCAGATTGTTTTGTGATTTCGTTGAAATCACCCGCACAAAGCCAAGGTGCCGACCCACGGGTTTTTAATGATCGCAGTTTCGACCAAGCCTCATGCTTGTCTCTTGTATCCGGCTCTCCATAAAAGCCTGTAAATCTCCATTCTTCCTCAGTGTTCTTCTTTATCGTAGTATCAATGTGATTTTTTTAAAACGTTTCAATTGTGAGATTAAATTCTTCCTTCCAAAAAACTACTAATCCTCCTGACTTATTCCTCCTAGGAGCTATAAACTTATTCTTGAATTTTAATCGTCTCTTAACTTGACTTAGCCTTGCTTCATCCGTCCATGTCTCGGCTAAAAACACAACGGAGGGATCTTTAGCCCGTACCAAATCCGCGAGCTGATCAACTGTCCGTGAGTTCCCAAGCCCACGGCAGTTCCAACAAATGAGACACATTGCTTCTGGCAGGGCTGGAGTCCAGCCGCTGCCAATATCTTCTGGTTTTCTTGTTCATTTTGTGAAACCACCCGTTTTTTAGTTGGTAACACTCCATGAGATTCCCCTGCTTTCAACGTACGTTTCTGTCCCACCATATCCTCCATGATTGTGTCCGTTCCATTGATAGTCCTCACCTGACGTGTCCAATGTGCAATTTTTTTACCCGTTGCAGTCTGTGAGTAATTGGAGGTATCAAATACCACTACTGAGGGCTGATTTTTTGGAGAGATATTTGTGACAGGCTGGACAATATCTTCCTCTGAGTGTGGCATAACTATCCCTTCTTCCTTCGATATTTTTTCCTTTATTATCTCCTGATTTTTTGCCCGAAGATTTTGTTCTGCAGAATCAATGATATTAATGGTAAGTCCAACTATTTTGAAAATTACTATATTAAACTTTTCTTTTTTGATAACATTACTATATTAAACTTGTTTTGTCTTCTCCATGAAATAGAAAACGCAAACGCAGCTTTATTGCAATCTAAACGCTCACTTAATTTCAATTATAAAATTTAGGGTAAAATATCATTTTCGTCCCTAAACTATCACAAAAGTTCGTTTTTCGTCCCTAAACTTTCAAAAGTTCTATTTTCGTCCCTAAACTTTTCCAAACGTATTGGTTTTCGTCCCTCCCACATCAGCACTCTGTCAAGCCACGTCAGCACTCCGTCGGAACTTTTGAAAGTTTAGGGACGCAAATGATATTTTACCCTAAAATTTACATGTCTACTATCTTATGCCAATTAATGGGTACGTCCTTAAAGTAAGTCAAGCCAATCCTATTGTGCATTTGTAATTCAAAAAAGGACAAGGATTTGCTGCAAACAAGTTTGCAGCACTTCCTGCATGTTGGTATACGTGTCAAAATATTATAAGGACACCTATCCATGACCAGTTAAAAAGAAAAAAAAATTCTGTTAAGTTCTTAACATTTCTCTCACTCTCACTCTCTCTCTCTATCACACACACGAGAAAAATTAAAATCATAAATCCTTCTCTCTCTCTTCAAAACCCCACCAACGTTCTCTCTCTCCTTCCTCTATTCCTCTCTCTTCTCAAAAACCCAGCCACATCCTTCATGCCTAGCATAGCCCCGCCATATCCAACTCATCCCTCGCCACCAATCTGACTTCGCCACCAAAAACCACTACTCCAATGCCATCTCTTGGCTGAAATCTCTCTCAGGACTCTCTCTCTCTCTCTCTCTCTCTCCTCACACTTTCTCACCCTTCTCTTTCAATGCTGTGATGGGTTTTTGGGGATTGATTTTGGTTTATGGGTTTCTCATTAAATGAGTTTAATGGGTTTTTGAGATTTGATTTTGATGAGGGTTTGATGGGTTTTTGGGGTTTGATTTTGGTATATGGGTTTCTTATTATTATTATTATTATTATTTTTTTTTTTTTTGTGTGTTGAATTAATGGGTTTCTCATTGAACGGGGTTTAATGGGTTTTTGGAATTCGATTTTGATGAGGGTTGAATTTTTGTGAAGAATTTGAGTGGGTTGGAGAAATTGATGGTTATAGGTTTGAACAATTTGTGCAATCTATGGAGTTTGGTGGTGGTTTGGGAGAGATTTTGTGGCAATGGCAGTGGTTTTTGTGGTGTCTTAACGTCTTGGCAAAAATGGGTTTGAGATGCGGTGATTTGGGATTTTGAGTTGTAGTGAAAGGGCTGGGTATCTAAAAAGTAAGAAGAACAAAGGAAAGAGAGAGAGAGAGAGAGTGTGTGTGTGTTGGTGGGGGGTTTTGAAGAAAGAGAGAAAATTTTGCATTTTTATTTTTTCCATGCATGTGAGAGAGAGAGAACGTTAAGAACTTAAGAAGTTTTCTTTAAATTGGTCATGGACAGGTGTCTCTCTAATATCTTGACACATATACCAATATGTAGGAAGTGCTACAAACTTGTTTGCAGCAAATCCTTGTTCAATTTGGCAAAAAATTCAAAACAAATTAATGCTCAAAGAGTGATGTAGTTAAGTACAGCAACATAACTTGCTCTCATAATAAGAAGTCTTCCTACATACAAGTTTGCAGCACTTCCTGCATATGAGTGTATGTGTCAAGATATTAGGACACCTGTCCATGACCAATTTAAAGAAAACTTACGTTAAGTTCTTAACGTTTCTCTCTCTCACACGCACGAAAAAAATAAAAATGCAAATCCTTCTCTCTCTTTCTTCAAAACCCCACCAATGCTCTCCCTTCCTTCCTACGATAATATTTTTCCTTCTTACCATAGCTCTTCATCAATTCCAATTTTCTGGTAGTATTTGAAAACATCAGTATATTCCCCTTTTAATGATTTCCTTTAAAAGTTTTTAATAACATGTGGAAATCACATTCTGGCCCAAAATAAATGTGATCCTGCATGAGCCTTGAAATAGTTAGGTCTCTGGACCCATGACAAATTTTAATGTTTGTGAGGTTGAATCAAAATGGAATCATCTTATTTTGTTACAGAGAAGATGCAATGAATTATAGTGTGAAATTAACTTGTACCTATAAAGTTAGTGATTTTATTTTACCTGTAAAGTTGTAAAGTTAGTGATTTCTGGCATTGGAGATGATTTTTGAATGTAACTAAGATGTAAATCTCTCAGGCTGGTTAAATTTTGAACCAAACCATTTAACTTGTGACATGTAGCATAGAATCATATGACAGATCAAGGGGATGTTAACTTGGATAGCTCTGAAAATTTTAACAAAATCTAGACAGAAAAAAAATTAGTTAGAGAGGTTGAGATATGTCAACCTAGAAAGATGGCTATTCTTCTCACTCCTCATTGCGACTCAAAATCCCAAATCACCGCATCTCAAACCCATTTTTGCCAAGACATTGAGACACCACAAAAACCACTGCCACTGCCACAAAATCTCTACCAAACCACCACCAAAACTTCCGCCAAACTCCACAGATTGTACAAATTGTTCAAACCCATAACCATCAATTTCTCCAACCCACTTAAATTCTTCACACGAATTCAACCCTCATCAAAATCAAATTCCAAAAACCCATTAAGCCCCATTCAATGAGAAACCCATAAATTCATTACCAAAAAAAAAAAAAATGAGGAACCTATAAACCAGAATCAAACCCCAAAAATCCATCAAAGTGATCAAACCCTCATCAAAATCAAATATCAAAAACCCAGTACGCCCCATTCAATGAGAAACCCATAAACCAAAATCAAACCCCAAACACTCATCAAAATCAAATCTCAAAAACCCATTTGTAAGGTTGAATTTTATCAACCATCTTGTTGGCTTTATTCTGTGCCAATTTGCTTGTAATTTAGCACTTAATAATCCTGTATTTAGATGGGAAACTTGTAAGGGTAGTGAGTGAGAAAGTGTGAAAAAATGCTCAAGATTGTGCAAAGAAAACAGAGACTCGCAACTGGATCTCGCGGGTGACTCGCAGCTTGCAAGTCGCCAGAAGTTGCACACGTGCCAAGCATGTCAGAAGCTGAAGAGTCACTCCAGCTGTTACACTACAAGACAAAGTCCCAGGCTGGCCAGGCCATTAGCTCGCGGCTTGAACTTGCGACTCAACCTAGTTGCGAGGTTAAGCCGCCAAAATGCCCTGTTTGGGAAAAACTGACGTTTCACATTCCATTCTCATCCTAGTATAAATACCCTTCATTCCCACGAAATGTAGAGAGCCTCCAGAGAGAATTTTGTGAGAGAAACCCTAGAGCAAAACAAGATTGCCTCATCCCCAATCTTCATCTAAGAGACTCTACAAATTCCTCTACTCTCTTCCTCTCCATTGTTACATCCTTGAGAGATCATTGACCAAATCCTTTTCTCATCACACCCATGTCTGTGAGAAGGTTCATTTGGTGCTAAGGGAAGCAGTTTGGAAGGAACCAATATTCATTGGTTGATGCTATGGTTTAGTAGCGGAATCCGGTAAGCTAGAAAAGAAAAAGGTTCGGCGTAACCTCGTTGGAGCAGAAAGTTTGGAGGGCTTAGGTACCTAGGTAGATTAGGCTTGGAGGGTCTATTGTTGTTCATGTATCCCAACTACATTTTCTAGTGGATTATTGACTGCTTGGAGGGCGGCGGAGAGGTTTTACACCAAGGGCTTCAGTTTCCTCTTCGATAACACATGCATAGACTTGTGCCTATATATCTTCCCACTTTTATTTTATCGCTTTACTTAAAGAGCTCACCAAAAGTAAATCTCCAAATGAAAAGAGATATTGAGCTGCAAAAGCCTGTCGCACATACTAGTATTTGACTAGGAAAAAGGGAAAGCAACCAAAATAAATTATATGATGCCCAAAATGCCAAAGGCTAACCATCAAATTGAAATATTAAAAATTTCAGGCATCAATCTCACAATGAGATTTTTTAATTCAAAAAGATCAAATGTTATGTTAAAAATGGAGCCAAATGAAAAGCTTCAATGAATTGTACTCAAGTTTATGTGGGAGGTTATATATGCATACTTCTATAATTGAGATGGGTCACATTATCTAGTGCTAGTTGTGTATGCCTTGATTGAATTGATCATTGAAGCTTCACATTATACTAAGGACTATCTCATTTATGATATCCACACACAACACACAAGTCTATGTTCAAGAAGCATATACTCATTTGTGTGATTGTACTTGTTTAAATGTGTTTTCACAAGCTTAATCTTTGTTGATCAAACAAAAAAATATTTTTGAGTTTTTTAGTTTGTTTTTGGAAAGTGTTTTTGTTTTTACAAAAATTTCAAAAACAGTGTTGCCCTGTTTTGGCGACTCAGTCGCGGATAGGTCCAGTCGCGAAGCTCACTCCAAGATTTTTGCGGGTCACTGGCGAGTCAAGGTCTCAGTCGCGAAAAAAACTTAGAAAATTTTTCAAAAATTTGAGTTTTTATGATTTTCACGGCTCAGTGTAGCGACTTGTACGCGGGTGGAAGGTCTAGTCACGAGGAGTACTCAGAGATTTTCGCGGCTCATCTCGCGACTATCTCGCAGGTAGACCTTCTAGTCGCGAAAAACACTTAGAAGATTTTTTGAAAATCTTAGTTTTACAGTGTTTCGTGGCTTAACCTGGCGACTTAATCCAGTCACGAAAAATGCGTGTCTTGCGTTTTTAAAATTTTTTTTCAGTTTTCCCTCGAACTTCAGTGACTGTTCATTGTCTTTCCCATTTCTCTCTCACAAACACTCCGTATTTTTTTGAAAATGCTTCCATTTTTGGCATCATGTCTTCATCAAACACCAAGAAAAAGGTATGGGTTACCTTTATCTCACTTCATTATACTTGATTCGAGCATTTTTTTAAGATGTTTTTTATGCTGTTGAGTTTTGTTTTATGGGTTCGAACTTGGTTTGGGGGTTTGTGAGTATTGAGTTTTGATGCTCTTGTTATTGCTTTACTTTGTTTCCTATCCTACATGTGTGCTATCATGTTTATGTCTATTGAGTGTTTTTGCTCTATGGTGTGGTTCATGAATGTGTTGCTCATGCCATATCATGCTCTTGGTATTTTGTCATTTTTGCATTTGTGTTGCACATTGTCATTTGACTCTGAGTTGGTACTGTTTTTCATCATATTTGTTAGCCTATTTCTCTTGTCTGTGTTGCTTATGTTGTCATAGTGATTGACTTGTTCATGTCTTTGTGACTCTGTGAAATTTGTTGCTACACTCTTATATCTGAATCCAATCATACTAATGGGTGTATCCTGTGGCATTGCATTTGGTTCTTTGCTGTGTGTTTGATGCTTTTTCAGTTGACTCGTTGTTCCTCCAAGGGCAAAGACATTGTAACCGACGATCCGTCAACCCCGGTTGCTAAACAAACACGACAATCATCTAAGTCATCTAGGGACTCTTCCACTGAGAGATTCAGGACACCTATTGACTCAAAGACATACACGGACACCTTCAAAGAGGCTTCTGCCATTGTGAAAAGAGTTATCAAGTTTGATACCCTAGGGACAACATTTATCCCTAAGATTTTTGAAGAAAGAGATTGGGCTGACCTATTTGGAAACTTTGAGGATCCAACTGAAGAATTGGTCAAGGAATTTTTCTTAAATGCCAGATACACAGGGGTCGAGTTGAAATGCTAGGTACGAGGAACAGAATTTTCCATGAATGCAGACTACATTGCTAAGGTTCTTCGCATCACCAGACCAAAAGATGTGGATCGAACTCCATACGATGACAGAGAACTTCAGGCACAAGACATCCTTCATGTTCTTGGGAGTGAACATGACAACTCTGAAGCTGATCATGTTCTCCAATCTCTACCCACTGTCAAACACTACCTTCATCAGTCTTGGAAGGGCTAAATTTTTGTGTGACCTCATTACCAGATTCCGATTGACATCTGTGCTCACATATTCCAGATCATTGGGAAAACAGCGGCTCGTTCAGCAACACGAACAATTCTTCCATTCTGCAGTTTAATCATGAAGATTGTACTTCGTTAAGGTGTTAGTCCTTCATCAGATGAGAAACTCCTGCCTCGCTCTCGACCAATATCAATACACACTCTCCAAGCAAGCAAGAGTCACTCCTCTAAGAAACCTAAGACTGAGCCATCCACACAGGCATCTCTATCTGCTCCTACTACAGTTACAACTGCACAATCAACTGGCACCCCATCTGTTCCTCTTGGATTCCAAACTCCCAAGCAAAGCTACTTCATCGAAAATGTGCTTCATCGGATTTCTGATCTGGAACGGCTTCTCAACTCCTTTCACAGTCAAACTCAAATGCGTCTCGAAACCATTGAGTTACAATTAGATAACATCCAACAGAAGCTGGAAGACAGCCTTTAGCTATTCGTGCCAAAAAGGGGGAGAGCAGCACAGTAAGGGGGAGCGAAGCTTAAACATGAAAAGGAGTGTGCATACTGAAAGGGGGAGTGTTTTTATAGTTGTTATACTCGTATATACTTTGTTGTGTTCTTTGGAGCTTTTATCCTTGTTGATATGGTTTTATACTTTTGGTAAACTTGTGGCTCTCTGGTATAGTTATTTATTTCAGTAGTTATTCAGTATATATAATATGATGTTATTCAGCATATCTTCCTTATGTTTTTGGTTTGTACCTGGTACCTTTGTAGGTTGTTAAGGTTTTAGTTTACGTTTTGTACCCATATTGCTTTTGTAAGCATTTAGGGTTTGTTTCTATGCACCTTGTAGGTTTTATGGTTTGTACCTTGCTTTATGCAGCCTTTGTGCTTTGTTAAATCAGTACTTTTAACTAAATGTTATGCATTTCTTTTTAAGTACTGTCACTTTTGTGCCCGTGTAGGATTTTTCCTAGATGCATATACTTCATGTACTGTGCATTGGTTGAGTGTTGGCCATTCAAGTGATTTGCCTTGTGTTTGTCAGCTTGAATGTCCGGATGTTCATTCCAAGTGTGAATAAGTATTGTGATCACTTGTATGTAGTGATTACCTGTTTTTTGGTCTTGCCATGGTTTATTGCTTTATTCCAATGTGCTTGATCGCATTGTGCTTGCTCCATATGCATTATAAGTTTTCTGCATACAATGAACTTATTGTGTTGTTCTGTTTCAAGAGTTCTTGTTCTTATGGTTCAAAAGCTTCACAGATTCTAGAGTTAGGTGTGAGTGAGTTTTCCAACTGTTTCCAACTCACGCGTTAAGTCTAGAGTTTGTTTTAGGGTTTTGTCACGGAATAGCCAAAGGGAGAGATTGTAAGGTTGAATTTTATCAACCATCTTGTTGGCTTTATTCTGTGCCAATTTGCTTGTAATTTAGCACTTAGTAACCCTGTATTTAGGTGGGAAACTTGTAAGGGCAGTGAGTGAGAAAGTGTGAAGAAATGCTCAAGATTGTGCAAAGAAAACAGAGACTCGCAACTGGATCTCGCGGGTGACTCGTGGCTTGCAAGTCGCCAGAAGTTGCGCACATGCCAAGCATGTCAGAAGCTGAAGAATCGCGCCAGCTATTGCACTACAGGACAAAAGTCCCAGGCTGGCCAGGCCGTTAGCTCGCGACTTGAACTCGCAACTCAACCCAGTCGCGAGGTCAAGTCTCCAGAATGCCCTGTTTGGGAAAAACTGACGTTTCACATTCCATTCTCATCCTAGTATAAATACCCCTCATTCCCACGAAATGTAGAGAGCTTCCAGAGAGAATTTTGTGAGAGAACCCCTAGAGCAAAACAAGATTGCCTCATCCTCAATCTTCATCTAAGAGACTCTACAAATTCCTCTACTCTCTTCCTCTCCATTGTTACATCCTTGAGAGGTCATTGACCAAATCCTTTTTTCATCACACCCACGTCTGTGAGAAGGTTCATTTGGTGCTAAGGGAAGTAATTTGGAAGGAACCAATACTCATTGGTTGATGCTATGGTTTAGTAGTGGAATCCGGTAAGCTAGAAAAGAAAAAGGTTCGGCGCAACCTCGTTAGAGCAGGAAGCTTGGAGGGCTTAGGTACCTGGGTAGATTAGGCTTAGATGGTCTATTGCTGTTCATGTATCCCAACTACATTTTCTAGTGAATTATTGACCGCTTGGAGAGCGGCGAAGAGGTTTTACGCCGAGGGCTTCAGTTTCCTCTTCGATAACACATCGCTTGTTGTCTTTGTGTTTGCATCTCTCTTCCCTTTATCTTTACCATTTAATTACTGCTGTGATTGTGATTATTTATGGTTTAGATTGTCTATCAATTCTGTTATAAGCTTGTTATCATTTTCCACACATACATTGTTTGATATAAAGCTTGAATTGGTAATTTTGTAATTGGGGGTCTAAACGTTCATAGTGTTTTCAACGCTATTTGAACTTTCACCATTCAATGAAAAATCCTAGAAACCAACCCATAACTGCGAGCTTCAGTCATGGTGGAGCGGAGGTTTTTGGCGGCGGAGTGAGACCGGTAGAGAGGGATGAGTTGGATGTGGCGGGGCTATGCTGGGCACAAAGGATGTGGTTGGGTATCTGAGAAGAGAAAAGAACAGAGGAAGGAGAGAGAGAAAGAGTTGGTGGGGTTTTGAAGAGAGAGAAGGATTTGTTTTATTTTTTCCCGTGCGTGTGAGAAAGAGAGAGGATGCATGTTTCGGAAACAGGATAGATTTTCTCGAGAGAAAGAAACTTAACAGAGTTTTCTTTAAACAGGTCATAGACATGGGTCCTTTTAATATCTTGACACATATACCAATATGCAGAAAGTACTGCAAATTTTTTTGCAACAAATTCTTGTCATTAATACCCTTCTTATTACTTTAACTATCGAATTATAATTTTTTTTAAAGTCTTTTTTTTTTTTTTGGGTTAAGCATTAATGGAAGGTGTGGGTTAAAATAATAATAAGTATTCACCAAAAAAGAGTTAAAATAATAATAAGTATTCACCAAAAAGAGTTTAAATAATAATAAATGTTCACAAAAAAGAGTTTAAATAGTAATAAATGTTATAAATAATAATAAATGTTCACCAAAAAGAGTTTAATTAATAATAAATTTTCACCAAAAAGAGTTAAAATAATAATAAATATTCAATTATACGCATTAAGGAAAAAAATGCATAAATACAACATTTCATTAATTAGTATACACAAATTGAAAATGATGGTGTGTGTTTTTCTTAATTTGTGCAAAAAAATTTTAAGGCATAACATAAGGGTATTGATTTAGAAAATATTTTAAAAAAAATTTTATAAGGAAAAAAAATTGTTGACAACCTTTTATATTTATTACGAAAATAATATCAAAATGTTCTTTAAATGGTCCATTAATGAATGTCTTAAAGTTAATAGTTAACGAAACATTTTTTTTTTCAAAAAATATATAAAAATACATTATTGAAAGAAATGTTGAACATATCTAAAGTTGTTTTTTTTTTTTTATAATCGAAATTTTGCTCTGCACCTGCAGTCTAAAACGTTAACGTTTGGTGCAATTGTACATAAATCATAAATGTGAAACCAAATGAAACCATGCAACCAAGCAATTCTTTTTTTTTTTTTTTTCCCCTCTCAAAAAAATAAAGCAATTCTATTTTCGGTAAGTGGTCCTTCAGTGTCCAATCCAACTCTTTGATTCAGACATGGTGCATGTTTCACTCCATATATAGCAAGAGCATTGATATCTATATTTAATATTGGCTTTCCAACAAAGCTGAAATCTTCTCTGTGGGCTTTGAGTTTAGGAGGAAGTATACTATGTTTTAGTAATATCAATTCAGCATCTGTTTTAGTATTTCCTACCTAATAAATTAGTGACACCTGTTTCAAAAAACCACATCAGACTACTTTAATAAATTAATCAAAAATTCTATACTATTGGGAAGATATCATTTATTGGAGTAATCTGATGTGGTTTTTTGAAACAGGTATCACTCATTTATTAGATAAGAAATACCAAAACAGATGTTGAGTTTATATAACCGAAACATGATATACTTTCTTTGAGTTTAGGGGTACCGTTAAAAACGATGATCAATTAATCACAAACAGTACATGATTCGTGAGTACCGAGAAAAAGAATCATACTTTTTTTTTTTTTTTTTTTTTTGCAGAGTAAAAAAGAAAGATACGAGAGCAGAAGAAGAAGACTCAGGAATGCATAGGTTGTCAGCAATGAAAATTACAAAACAAATCAATTCAATTCATTATTATTAAACAATCAAGAACCAAACACATGACACAGCATCTTCAACCGCACGGACCACTTCATTTATTAATTTGAAGTAAAAATTAGACAGTGACACCCACATACCTTGTTTTGTGTGAGACTCTTTAATAATTATGTGTTAGCATTTCCCATTATTAAAAAGTAGTGGTCACTCACAGTACTAGGACTAGCATTAAGTTTTAATAATTATGTCTAATTACTGATAATTATGTCTAATTATTAAAAGTTAATAGCTGTGTTTTAGGTAATTGTTAACAAAACATAATAAAAACGTTTTGACATCAGTTTTGTGAGAAATATATAATGTTGTCAAAAAATTTTATTATTTTATCATTTTTATAAAATATGTTTCTAAAATTAGTTCTTAAACCAATACCCTTAAAGTATTCGTTAATATTTCTGTTATCAAAAAATTGTTTATATAGAGTGGTCATTTACACTAGGTTTGAGTTTGGATAGCGTGTTTTGCGCTATCCAGTGCATCTGCATTTCATTTCTGTGGGTCCATGGCACTATTCATGGGACCCGCAACTTGAGAAAAAATGCAAATTTAACTTTAAAATTAAGTTTCATAACACTATTCACACATTTAAAAATTATTTTACTACAGCGTTTTCAATTTTCAGTAATAAGTGGTATCCAAACAGACCCTAGGACTAGCATTAAGTTATGACACCACCGCACGCGCACGAGGTGTGGCTGGATAGTAGGAGTTTTGAATTGCTTCATTTAGTGGGTGGTTCAAGCAAAAATACAATTAAAACTTTGGTGGTATACATAATATTACTTATTACTGTCACGTGGTGTGGGGTCGATGAATCCACACTGAAGGCATCTTTATTCAGTTTTTAAAAAAAAAAAGGGAGCATTAAGGGTTCTTCGTTATATTAAGGGTACATTGCACTTTGGGATATCTTTTACTCCTGGACCTTTGACTCTTACTGCATTCTCAGGCGCAAATTGGGCTAGTGATCCTACAGATTGTAGCTCCACAACTGGATTACTTGTATTTCTTGGCCCCAATCCCATTTCCTGGTCTGCTAAGAGGCAGAGCATTGTGTCTCGTTCTTCCACAGAGGCTGAGTATCGTGCATTAGCTACCACAACTGCTGAATTGTCTTGGCTTCGTACCTTATTCAAAGTACTTCGTATTTTTCTTCATCATATTCCAGTGATTTGGTGTGACAATGTGTTTGCCATTGCCCTATCTGCTAATCCTGTCTTCCATTCTCGCAACAAACACCTTGAGGTCGATTATCACTTCACTCATGAGAAGGTTCTTCGCAAGCAATTACAAATTGGTTTTGTTTCTGGCCAAAATAATTTTGCAGATATTTTTACTAAACCTCTTCCTGCTCCTCTATTTCGTTTTCATTGCGCCAAACTGCTGGTTGATTCCTCCCCCATCAGTTTGAGGGGGGATGTTGAACACAGTTCCATTTCCAGACCTATGAAGAAGAAGAAGGCTATTTGTGAAGAGGATTAAAACGCACTGTTCCATTTAAATAGTGCTGGGCAATCAAACGCACCGTTTTTACTTATGGGTTGACTCTCTCAGGTACTTTAATGAAACGGTGCGCATCACTCTGTTTCAATTATCAGTTAGACTTGGCGCAACAAACTTCCTAATCTTCAAGAGCTTTGATCCGCATAATGTGGATAGTTAAGTTAAGTGATTAGCTTAATCTTGTTGTATATAAACCACTATGTGAGCATAAATGTACTATAAGTGAGAATTCTCAGTAATTGAATAGAAGTTTCTCTCATTCTCTCTCTCTCTCTCTCTCTCTCTCTCTCTCTCCCCTTAACTTTCTTGTACTTTCTCTCATTTTCTCGGGCTTTCTTTTCCTGTGATTGTTTGTATACACTTGTTCTCTCTGTGATCTTTATAGAAGCTTAGTTCTCTGTTACTAAATCTTTCATCACTGAGGCCTTGGCCACAACTAGGCCAAGGCGAGCTGAGGAAGAAGGGTGTTGTTTGGTCACGGTTGAGGTTGCACCAGCTAGGAATGAGGCAGTCATGGTCATGGAAGCCATCTTTGCAGTCTGATACTCTAATTAGAGTACTCTCTTTGTTGTTGTCAAAGTAATCTTACATATGGAGTAGTCTAGGAATATTATTTGCTAGATAAAAGTGCTAATAGCATATGGTGATCGCATGTTTACAAGGCCTTCATAGTTCATATTCATTTCCTTATCCTAAGATATGTTTGGACAAATGGGTTTTGGCCACGTGTTCTTTTTATCTTACTGAAAACTTTTTGGTAGAACAAATTGGTTTTATATGTACTTTCATTTGCTTGAATTAGTGGCATCGAAAAAAGAAAAAGAAAAAAGAATTAGTTGCAAGTATTAGGGATCTCACTCCATTTTCAAAATGTTTACACCCCACCAAAAAAAAATCAAGGCCCTATTTAAAAAATGAAATCATTATACCAAAACTTAAGAATACATTATACCAATATATTAGCAAATTAGCAAAGAAGAAAGGGCAATATCTGAGATTAGTGCAATGGATGTAAGATACTGATGTGATCAATAATTTCTGCTCCGCTAAAATTAACTTGGAAGCACAATCACAGCAATTAAAACTCTAGTAATCAGTATTGCAAACAAGTCAAATAGAATTTTTTTTTTTTTTTTTTTTTAATACCAAACAATTCACATACTTGGCTTCATTTAAAATTTTTTATTTATTTATTTATTTTTTATAGCTTGGAACATATGAAATAATAGGAATTGTGTAATCGTGCATTAAAAAAAATGTTATTGTGTGAGATTGTGAAGGAGAGCCTATTATAGCTATGGTGAAGAAGAAACGGCAATAATGAATGTTGAACGCATAGAAACTATAGCAACTAGCAACAATATTGTCCAAAAAAGAAGGATTTTGTTAATAAGTGTCCTTAGAGTATTTGTTAATAGACTATTTTTAAAAAAAAATAATACCACTTTCATAAGAAAATATTTATAAAAAAAAACTGTTAAAAAAGTTAGTTACATTTTTTTTTTCTTTTTTATTATTTTAAAAAAAAAATAGTTTCTAAACCAATATATTTAGGCATTTGTTAACTTTTCCCAAAAAAGAAATTAAATTAACCAGAAAGGAGCAACACCAATATAAAGAGAAATAAGCCTCACTGGCTTCTAAACTACAACATAAAACAACAATTTAACAATAAAAAACCTAGAAGGGATACTAACAACATAACATCCTTCACTGAACAGTGTTCTTAAATCTTAACCTTAGTTTTAGCTGCTAATCTACCTCTTACAGAAGTAATAGCTTTCATAAACTCCACTTCACCTCTCTTTTCAGCATTGAGAACGCTTTTATTTTTTTATCCCTCCATATATGATAAATTGTAGCCTTAGAAGCCAACTTACTTGCTGATACTTATTAATGACTACTTGTCACCGTTTGCTTGATTGAAAACCTTTACAATGCTGGGATTTAGATCTTTGACCACTGCATGCATAACTTGTAAGAGACTTGACATTTATACTCTTTGCCTTCTTTGTTGACGACAGTAATTTGGAGGTTTTGTGGGGACAAAACTATTAGTAGGATATAGAATTCCCACTGTTACAAAGAAGCCAATTGCGTATCCAATTCCCACTCCTTCCCATGAGAACCATGTTTCCTTATTTTCAACCCTTGGTGGTTTAGTTGGTGACAAATCTTCTAGACATGGCACTTGAATTTGCATTCCGCATAAACCACTATTGTTGGCATAAAAACTTGGATCATCCATTGTATCCATTTGGCTACCAACTGGAATCTTTTTTGTAAGCTTATTGTTACTGACATCCAGAATTGTCAGTTGTTGCAATTTTGCTAGTGATTGCGGAATTGAGCCTGATAAATTATTGTGTGATAAGTTCAAACTCTCTAGGTTCTCTAAACAACCAAGACTTGTTGGTAACCTCCCATAAAAGTTGTTGTGTGAGATGTTGAGATGCTTTAGAGCTTTCAAATTGCCTAAGGAAGCTGGAATTTCACCAGAAAGTCGGTTCATTAACAAGTCTAACAAATAGTAGATCTTAAGTCTATCCAGTGATAGATATTGTTTTGACTTCTTCCAAATGATAGTCACATCATCAATGTTGTTTTTCCTGGTGATGAGATCAGCATTTAAATGTTTAGAATCAACGAAATATGAAAGATTGAGATATGAAAAATTGATGGTTGTTTCCATACCAACAAGATTTCCAAACTTCGCAGGGATTTCTCCAACAAGATAATTGTTTGAAAGATCAAGAATTTGGATGTTAGTAAGATTGGAAATACAATTAGGGATTGAACCATGGAGAGTGTTGTTTCGTAAATTTAGGGTATGAAGGGTGGAGATTTGGCAAAAAAAGTTTGGCAATTCACCTGTAATTTTGTTGTCATGTATGTCTAGGTATTCAAGCTTGCTCAGATGAATAAGGTTTCTGGACAGATTGCCAGAAAAATTATTTTTGCCCAATGCAAGAATTCTAGTATGATGGGAAAAGTTTGTTGGAATCTCACCTGAGAATTCATTTGAAGATAAATCAATGAGTTGGAGGTGCTCATTAGACCTGAAATCTGGCAAAGTGTTGCCAGAAAATTTGTTGTTCGACAAACATAATAATGTGAGCGCATAAATATTGACGATGGATGCCGGAAGCTTTCCCAAAAAATTGTTGTTATCCAACCCAAGAACTGTAAGTGCAGTGGCATTACCAATGTTGCTTGGTAGTTCTCCATGGAAGTTGTTCTGAGATAAGGCAAGAACAACTAAATTGTGAGAGTTGAAGAGAAAAGGTGGGAGAGAACCTGTGAGATTGTTACCTGTCACAAGTATATATTCTACTTCCATTTTTGCAAGCCATTGTGGGAACGTTCCTTCTAGTTGGTTCACACAAGTCCAAACTTTTGAGAGTCTTCTGTGCAGAAATCCAGCTTGAAATTTCTCCTACGAGACCACAAGACTTCATAGACAACTCAGATAGCATAAACCTTGGCACTATCTTTGCATTGTTATTCCAAGTGAGATGATTGCCTCCAAGCACAAGAATCTTCAAGCCCTTGATATTGGACAACCCGGATGGAATTTCTCCAACAAGCATGTTATTGTCCAACTGAAGTGTTTCCAACTTTGTTAATTTCAGTATGGATGATGGGATTCTACCTGTCAACTTGTTGTTGCTCAAGACCAAACTTGTTATGTTAGATAGATTGCCAATATCAACAGGAATTTCCATTGACAATGAATTGTAGCGCAAGTCCAATATTTTCAATTCCTTCAAATTTAGAATTGAAGACGGAATTTTACCAAAGAAATTGTTTCCAGCAAGAGACAATTGATATAACTTTGTCATATTCCATAACTCCTTTGGAATTTCCATAGGGTTATTTTCCCAATAAAAAATAAAATCCAGTTTCAATACCCTCAAATTTTGAAGAGATGCTACTTCTCCACTTAAGAGTATCATGGAATGAATTGGAACTCAAATCAAGATATTGAAGATACCTCAAGTGAAAAAGTTGAGAGGGAATGGAGCCATTGAAGAGATTAAGACCCAAATCAAGATGAACTAATTTGGTCAAATTGCCAAAGCCATCACGTGGCAATTCTCCTTGTATTGAATTGTTGGACAAGTCAAGGTGCATCAAGCTTCTAATGCGAAAGAGCGGTGTCAAGATGGTGGAAGGCAACACTGTGTACTGTGAATTCGACATGATGATATCGTCCAAATATAGAGCTAGCACAGTCATGGAACCAAAGCGGGAACTACAAATGACCCCATCCCAGTCGCAACAATCTGAGCTGGAATTCCATGAATCTAACCGATACAGTGTACTTTTTGTTGAAGAAGTAGAATTGATGATGGAGGCTTTAAAGTGGAGAAGGGCTTGTTTTTGATGTTCAGGACAAGAGAGAGAAGTGGTGACAAAGGTGAGAAGTTCAAGTATCAGCAGTAGTAGTAGGCTGAGTTTGGCCATTGTTGTGTGTCTTTGTTCTTTGTTCTTTGTTCTTTGTTTGCTCACTGAGATAAATATAAATAGAGGTTCGGTTGCGCACTACTGACTACTAATGAGAACTGGTCACGGCCATGGTCTAGTCAATTCAACAACCTTTAGGAAAGAGTTTGGAAGGCAAAGAGCTTCTTTACCTGCTTTACTACTGCATGTCCATATGTTATTGGCTCATCAAATAAAGGAACCACCTAACTTCATTCATTTCCTGCTGCAATTGCGGACACTTTAGTTTGACCAATCTTAGATATTTTTCATTTTTCACCACAATCCATCAAAATAAATTTGTACGCGTTTGGACTGCGTTTACAGGGGAGTGCGTCTGCGTTTTTCTTTTTTTCTTTTTTCTTTTTTTGGGAAGCGCGTTTCAAACCTGAGAAAATGGTCCAGTGAGTCTCGTGAACTTACCCATAATATTTTTTTTTTTAACAAAATTTTTATTAAAAATAAGTTTTATGCGCCTATTAATATATTTAAAAATTATTTTACTAAATTATTTACAATTTTTAATAAAATGACTAAAGTAGACCAAAAATACTAAAGTGGAACGAAGTGAACCAAGAGTACCAAACTTGATCAAAATGTCATGCCAACGTAGCTTAATAAAAATGTATTAACAATAAATATTATGTTTCAATTTTTAAATATTACTAGTCGCGAACTCGCGCGTTACGCATGATAATTATTTTTATGGTGGTTCTATTAAAAAAAATTTTACAATTTAAACTAATCTAATAATGATTAATGTATTTCGTAATTATATTTTTTATTTATTATAGGAACAATCATAAATGCAAAATAGGAACAATCCAAAACACCAAAAAAACGTAAACTAAAAAAAATTGATAAAACTTAACAATGATTAATTGAACCAATATTATGATAAAATTTTGTTTTTGATAATCTATTAAGGTTATTTTTTTTGTAGAAATTATAATTTCAACCACCCAAAACATATTATCAAATAAACAATTATTAGCAAGAATTAAATTTCTATACATGCATTGTTATAAAATAATAATAATTAAAATAAAATTGCAAAAGTTAAAATTTTTCACCTATCCGATTATTTTCGTTTGATTAACCTTTGCTTTTCTTTCAATGAATTGCATTATAGAGTATTTCTAATACAACTATTAAGAGTACTTTGTCCACCACAAAGGATTAGAAAATAAACAAAAATTAGTAAATTCTTATAGTTTAACATTTAAATTGAGCACTATAAAAAATCATGCATGTAACAGAATAAATACCAAATTATCAAAATTATGTTATGTAATAGAATAATATTATATTTTTATATGCTATATTTAATTCTTTAGAATGCAATAGGATAACATTTAACAATCAAAGAAAAAATAAAACAATTTAAAAAATAAAACTAAATTGCATTAACCCAAAATAGAGTTTTAAAGAATATAAAAAATTATCAACCTAAAGTAGAGATGCAAGAAAAAAAAAGTCCACCAAAAAATTTAGAGAGAGAGAGAGAGGGAGAGGGAGAGAGAGAACCATTTTTTTTTTGTGAGGGAAAACTATGCATAGAATAAAAGAGATAGTGACAAATTTATAGTAAGAGTATGTAAATAAGAAGAGACAAAAATAAAGGAAGATGAAGGGAAATAGGAAGAATGATATTAATGTTGAGGGTAGTGGGGAGATGAAAAGGTAAGGAATGGAGAATGATTGAAGAAGTAGTGGGGAGATGAAATGGTAAGGGAGAGAGAAAGGTTGGAAATGTGTAAATATTAAAAATAAATCAATGTTAAAAACAATTATAGGAAAATTGGAAAGAAAAAAAAAAAAAACCCTAAAGCTTGAAATGCTTCAACTTTTTTTTTTTCTTCCTTTAAGTTGAAAAGGCTCACACAAAACCCTAAAATTAAACTGAAAATGTTTTTAGTTGAGCTTAATAGTTGAACTAAATAAATAAGAGGTGGGCTGGATTAATTATACAGATTTTATTATAGGATGATAGTAGAAGTAAATAAATATGTAGTGGGCTGTATTTATAGGGCTGAAAATTGTAAAAAAAAAATATTTAAAAATTGTAGAACAAATTATATTTATAAAAAAAAAATGACGTGGTAACTGATGTGGCACAATATAAACAATAACATTAAATGCTACGCTTCAACTTTTAAAAATATATAGATATATGAATATTAGTCTCTCTGTCCTTTAACTCGCTTCTTTTGTACTATACAAACATTCTATCGCTGCTCAAGTTAGTGGGCTCAAGCCCCGCCAATCACCGTGGAATAATTGAGATAAGTACAAAAATGTAATAAAGACTATAAAGGCGTATGGAGAAAGCCAGGTTGCATCAATAATGATGGCCTAAATAGGTCCAAATTATGAAATTACTTGAGTTGGCCATCAGTATCAAAAGTACTCTGTATATTGCAAGGGCATGACAAATATTTTAATTAAAAAAAAAAACTATTGTTATTGAACTAACTAGAACCAATTATACCATCATATTTCAACAATGTCTTTTTTTTTTTTCTTTAAAAAAAATGTTGAAGAGGGAGATTTGAATTTTGGACGCTTCTATTATAATTACTAGTGCAGACTCGCGCGTTACACGTGATAATTTTTTTAGAGTTATCTCATAAATATATTATTATTATTATTATTATTATTATTATTATTATTGTCTATGTAACTTATGTAAAATTCTTATATGATAAAATTGTCCAAATCATATTATGTAATAGAATAATATTATATTCTTTATCATGCAATAGGATAACATTTAACAACCAAAGAGAACAAAAAAGAAAAAAGAAAAAAATAAAAACATAAAACTAAATTGTATCAACTCAAAGTAGAGTTCTTAAAAATACAAAAAATTAATAACCTAAAGCAGAGATGCAAGAAAAATAAAAAAATCCACCAAAAAATTGAGAGAGAGAGAGTGATTATAATAGGAGGATAAGAAGAAGAAGAAACAAAATAAATGAAGATAAAGGGAAAGATTAAAAGTGATATTAAGGTAGAGGGTAGTGGGGAGAAGAAATGTGAAAGGAATGAGAAATGTTAGAAAAAGTGTAAATGTTAAAAAAATTGAGTACGATTTTATAAGAAAATTTTATTTATTTGTATTTAATTAAAACATTATATGTTTAATTTTTAAAAATTGAAAAAATGAGAGAAAATATTAATAATTTAATGATATGAAGGATATGGTTGAATACAAATGGTCAATTGTAGTATTGCTATTGATGTTAGCTTGAATATATATATTTGCTACATGAAAAATGATAAACACTATCCATATAACTAAATTAAAGTTACTTTATGATGTTGAGTTAACAAAACGAATTTGTGATAACCAAAAAGCTAAGCATTTTTTTATTATAAAAAGAATAAACTTGAAGCTGAACATGAATTGTCTTGTTTTATTACTTGTCATTTGGGTGAAATTGAAACCTCGCATAAATTAATGGAGCCTCATTAGACCTATCAACCATTATAGCTCTAAAGAATACCAATAACAAAAACTCAACATAAATCAGTACTTACCCTTTGCAAGTCAAGAGGCTACACATACAATCTAACGTACATCATTACTCAACAATGTTTCAACTTACCACACAACAAAGTAATCATGCAAATGAACTTTAAAATATCCATTTGGTGTTATGATCGATGGTATGTACCTTTCAGGAAAAAATATGTAGTAGTGGTAAATTAAACAACAATAATATTCAACTACTCAGATTTATCACAATATGAGGAGAACATGAATGCATTATGGACCCTTTTGTTTCTTATGGCCCATACAAAATTTAAACTGTTGGAATTAAGAAGAAATAGATTTCTAAATTATAAATAGAATAGTTTTTGTTAGAAATCAATCACTGCACATGGGGAGAGAAAAAATAAAATAAAATGAAAAGATAACGTATCAAGTCTAAAAGGAACTTCATAGAACAAATGTCATGTTGTACAAAAATAACATATAAAGAACAACTAAATAGGTGAATCCAAAGCAACCCAAACTAAGAATTTAAAGAAAAACACATGTAATAAAATTAACAATTAAAGAGAGAAAAAAAAATTTTAAATCACAAAACTAAATTACATTAGCTCAATATAAAGTTCTAAAGAACACAACAATTTATCAACCTAAAGCAAACATGCAAAAAAAAAAAAAAAATTGTGAGAGAGAGAGAGAGAGAGAGTCTTTTTTTGTGAGGGAAAAGTATGTAAAGAATGGAAGATGACAAATTTATAATAAGAAAGTGTGAATAAGAAATGACAAAAAAAAGGAAGATGAAGAGAAAGATGAAGAGTGATATGAAGGTAGAGGGTAGTGAGTAGTGGGGAGATGAAAAAGTAAGGTAGAGAGTAATAGGGAGATATAAAGTGATATTAAGGTAGAAGGTAGTAGAAAGATGAAAAGGTAAGGGATAGAGAAAGGTTGGAGAAAGTGTAAATATTTTATAATAAATAAAAAAAAGAGTAAATGTTTTAAAAAAATTTATAGGAAAATCGAAAAGAAAAATGACGTGAACGCTAATATGGCTCAACTGAATCGTAGTAACAATAAATGCTATGCTTCAGTTTTTAGATATATATATATATATATATATATAGAATATATAGATTAGGAGTTGTCGATTAAATTATAAAACTCTCGGTATATTTCAACAAAGTATATAAATACCATTCAATGCATATGCTTTTTTACTATCCACTCATTTTTTATAAACCATGTATACCTCTTTTAAACTTTAAACTAAAACTTATTGTTGTATGTACTTCCTCAAATAGAAACATACAATTTCTTTTATACAATGATTATGGAAATCGTTAGATACCTTCTATAGTAGAAAAACGTAATACTTCATCATTCTCACAGTAATGGTGAATCTCACCATAATTTTAATTGATGAGATTCACTGCTCTACGAGAGAAGAGGATATCACGTCACTGTACACGTAGAGTACTAAATAAGTGCATGATTATTACAAGCTAGACTTTCCCTTCCATAACCATATTTTTTAAATTACAACTTCCAAGTTTTTTCCAAAATGCACTTTGAGGGAACCAAAAATTTTCAAATAGAATTAATGGTACTTGGGCCCAACACGGCCCAAGTTCAAAAATTGAACTTTCATAGCCTTTCGAACATGGCCCAAGCTAAAGCAGTTGCCGTCAGTAGGTGACTGCTGTATAAATAGTCAGCCCATGTGTTATTAGACTACATGAGCCATACAAGTGAGGCAATTAGGTAGTTTCTTTGTAATCATATTGAAATTTTCAATTTTTGTTACCAATGCACACATCACATATGATAATTTTTAAGGACCAAACATACACAATAGTTTTTTTATGAGTAAAAAAGCTTTTCAAATTTTAAAAATTAAAAGTAGAATTTAACCCAAATAAATTTTTTACCTTTTTTTTTTTTTGAATGATTCAACAATTAAATCAATGCATAAATAAGAGGAGGTACCATAAGTCCATGAATGAAAGCCCAAAGGTCCACAAGCAAGTACAGTGTGACCCCTCGTGACAAAAGTGAAAGTAGATAAGGCTCCCTTTGATCCTATTGGTTGATGTCAATCTAAGTGGGTACCACCAGATAGAATCTCTTGGTTTACGGGACCCACATATCCACATGACCATGAACACGTGACGGATATCCACTAATTCTGATAGTGTTTGTTATCTGCTATGTCACAGTCAAATCACCAGAGAGAATTAGAAAATAACCGATGGGTAACACGCCGAGGATGTGGACTGTATCTTCACATGCTTGTCCCACCACAACAAACAGCTCAGGTGAAAATAATAATCTCTCAAGGTAGTTTCTTCATTAGAGGTCCGTCTGGATAGAATTTATTTTGTTGAAACTGAAAACTGAAAACACTGTAACAAAATAATTTTTAAATGTGTGAATAATACCATGAAACCCATTTTTAATGAAAAAGTTGCTGAAAAGTGAAGTTTGTGAGACCCGTGAACAGTGCACACGTGCACTGTTCACTATTGAAAAGTCAAAACATGCGGCTGCTGGAAAAAAAAAATGCTGAAAACGCGCTATAACCGAAAACATGGACGTGGAAGTGTATCCAAACCCCACCTAGATTTAATTTTTTCTTAAAATTTTATTAATTAAAGTCTTGAATTTTATGAAATTGACTCATTGCAAATAAAAAAAAAATGTGATATTGGTTGATGCCTTATAGTGTTTTTAAGGGAGATATTCAAAATTCAAATCGTTCGTTTTTTTATATCAAATTATCAAAGAATTAAAATTATGAAACTGTTTTAATTTTAAGTTTTTATTCATTTTTTATTCTAGATTGTAATAAAGTAGAGAAAAAAAATTGTTGATAAAATTTTTAAACTTCATTTAAATAACTACTTTTGAGTTTCGATTTGGCCAAATGAATTTTCTTATTTTTCACTTTCCCATTGCAAAGTCTAATTTTATTTGAATACAAATATGATTTCAACTCCTTAATCCTTATCCAATGACTACCAAATTAATTTATATGCAAATCAAAGGTGAAATGTTCAATTTTAATCAATAGTTGATGTAAAAATTTGTTATCTATCTATACTACTAAGTACTAATAACAGGATTCCCTATTTGAATTTCATCATTTTGCGTACTAAAATATTCTTATACAAATTCTTAAACTCTCTAAAATGCCCATATTTTTTAGTTAAATAATTTTAAATTTAAAAACACAAACTAGTTAAAAAGATTAATTTATTATTTTTTTAAAATTTCCTAAGTTTTAGACTTTTTCCTTTCGATCTCTTCTCCAATCTGAATTACCCATTTTTTTATTTTTAAATTCAATTTTCAAACATTTATTAACTCTCACATAGAGAAAGATCCTAAAAATTAGAACACTATTTTAATCTCACATTTAAAAATTATGATACTAAACCCAAAATAAAAAATAAAAAAGAGCCTCATCGCGATAGTTTCTTCACTAAAAAAGTGATGTTAATATTAAGTCAAAATAAAAACTAATAAAAATTTATCAACTCAACTATTATGAAAATTACCATATTAAACTTGTTTTGTTTTTTCCATTACTTATATAAAAAAAAATTAACTCATCTAGTCATCTCCAATTGATATTTAATTTTTGGAATCACACGTGGTCTTGTGATCGATTTTATATTCTTCTGCTAATTATTATTATTGGTCTTATGGGGCTTCTGCTCTTAAAACAAATATATACTTTAAAATAAATGCCAAAACAAAACTCTTATAAATTAATGTAATAAGAGTAGTTGGACCTCCATTGAAGTATTAGCCTAGTAGGTACAAATACAATCCACAAAACTTAAAATAGAGAAGAATATACTAGACAAATACATAACCTTAACCATGTATGACAAAACAATCTTTTGCTTCTGCCTGGACTAATTCTTGATGAATATAACATTGACTTGACTTGTACCGGATGCTTCTATTTGCAAAGTATTCCCAAAGTAATTTAATCAGAGAAATAAACAAATAATTACTTTAAAAAATGTATTGGAACTTGTGGTTTGTTAATTTAATCAAATATTAATTCATGTCTAGATTCTAATTGCATATATAGTACACCCCTACAACGATAAAATCATGAAATTGCGAGACTATATTGAAAAGGAAATAGTTATTTTAGACTACAACTTGATCAAAATACCAGACTTCGACGTAGATTCTTTTGCTTGGCATTGTGATATGAATTTAGATCCTTAATTTCAATTATTATAAAATTTACATGTTTACTATCTTATGCCAATCAATGGGTACGTCCTTAAAGTAAACCAAGCCAAGCCTATTGTGAATTTGTAATTCAAAAAATGATATAGTACTGTTTGAACTTTGAATGATGGAGCTCAAATGTCATAATCACATAGAGAATAAATAAATAAAAATAAAATTTGGCAAAAAATTCAAAACAAATTAATGCTCAAGAGCCATGTAGTTAAGTACAGCAACATAACTTGCTCTCTAATGAGAATCAATACCCTCCTTATTACTTTAACTATAGAATTATAATTTTTTTTTAAAGTCTTTTTTTTAAGCATTAATGGAAGGTGTGGGTTAAAATAATAATAAATATTCACCAAAAAAGAGTTAAAATAATAATAAATATTCACCAAAAAGAGTTAAAATTATAATAAGTATTCACCAAAAAGAGTTAAAATAATAATAAATGTTCACCAAAAAGAGTATGAATAATAATAAATGTTAACCAAAAAGAGTTTAAATAATAATAAATGTTCACTAAAAATAGTTTAAATAATATTAAATATTGACTAAAAAGAGTTTAAATAATAATAAATGTTCACCAAAAAGAGTTTAATTAATAATAAATGTTCACCAAAAAGAGTTAAAATAATAATAAATATTCAATTATAAGCATTAAGAAAAAAATGCATAAATACAACAATTCATTAACTAGTATACACAAATTGAAAGTGATGGTGTGTGTTTTTCCTAATTTGTGCATTTTTTTTTTAAGACATACCTTAATGGTATTGATTTAAGAAATACTTTTAAAAAAATTTTATAAGAAAAAAAATTGTTGGCAACTTTTTATATATACTATAAAAATAATATTAAAACGTTCTTAAAATGGTACATTAATAAATGTCTTAAAGTTATTAATTAACCGAAACATTTTTTTTTTCAAAAGCATATATAAAAATACATTATTATTGAAAGAAATGTTGAATGTATCTTAAGTTGAATTTTTTTTTTTTATTAAATCGAAATTTTGCTCTGCACCCTGCAGTCAAAACGCTAACGTATTGGTCCAATTGTACATAAATCATAAATGTGAAACTAATGAAACCATGCAACCAAGCAATTCTATTTTCGGTAAGTGGTCCTTCAATATCCAATCCAACTCTTTGATTCAAACATGGTGCATGTTTCACTCCATAGCAAGAGCATTGATATCTATATATAATATTGGCTTTCCAACAAAGCTGAAAGCTTCTCTGTGGGCTTTGAGTTTAGGGGGTACCATTGAAAACGATGATCAATTAATCACAAACAGTACGTGATTCGTGAGGACCGAGACAGAGAATCATACTCATTTTTTTAATTTTTTGCAGAGAAAAAAAGAAGAAGAAGAGAGATATGGGAGCAGGAGGAACTAGAGGAAGGAGACACAGGAATGCATGGGACGTCAGTAATGAAAATTACAAAACAAAACAAAACAAATCAATTCAATTCATTATTATTAAACAATCAAGACCCAAACACATGACACAACATCTTCAACGGCACGGACCACTTCATTTATTAATGTGAAGTAAAAATTAGACAGTGACACTCACATGCCTTGTTTTGTGTGAGACTCTTTAAACATAAGCTGACATTTAAAGAGAAAAAAGTTGCTTTAATAATTATGTCTAATTATTAAAAAGTTGCTTATATTAGAGTCGTCACTCACACTATGATTAGCATTAAGTTTTTAATAATTATGTATAATTACTAATAATTATGTCTAGTTATTAAAAGTTAATGGCAATTATTAACAAACCATAATAAAAAAGTTTTGACATAAGTTTTGTGAGAAATATAAAAAATTGTCAAAAAAATTAATTACTTTATCATATTCCCATAAAATGTTCCTAAAAATAGTTTTTAAACTAATATTCTTAAAGCATTTGTTAATATTTTCCTTATTAAAAAGTTGCTTATGTTAAAGTGGTCACTCACACCAGGACTAGCATTAAGTTTTTGAACTACTTCATTTAATGAGTGGTTCGAGCGATAGTACCAACAAAATCTTGATGATATACATGATATTACTTATTACCATTACATAGCGTGGGGTCAGTAAGTCCACAATGAAAATCCCTTTATTCAGTAAAAAAAAAAAAAAGCATCAAGTTTTGCCTAAATTTTGTTTAACTTTTATTTTAAAAATTTTCTAAAAATTAAAAATTTAAACTTCAAGCAATTTCTATGGGTTAAAGTGGAAATTTCAATTGGTGAATAGTACATGAAAATTAATAATGATTTTTATCCAGTTGTACTTATGTTGTCATGTACGTACAAAACATAAATATAGTGATAGGAACTACGGGCCGTGAAATTCAGTTGATTGCTTAGGTAAAAAGGTGAGTAGTTGTCAAATTTCAAGTACAATTAAGTTGCTTCAGCAAAATAGGTAAAAAAATAAAGGTACAATTAAGTTATTTTATTATAGAAAGCAGGTACAATTAAGTTATGAACAATATCAAGGATGATGAGGGTCAGATTTGTCACATTATTACTGTTTAATGATTCCAAATGACTTATTATTTAAATATTCATGAATCAAAAACCATGTGATAAAAAGTTACTAAACATTGGCAATTCCCCATTATACAAATGGGGTGTCAGAGACAAATATTTAAACCAGACAATGGGTACTAATTCTATATATAGTCAATTCCTCTTTCATATAATGTCAATGCAAATAGAGTAATAGTTGAAAGTTAGAAACCATTTGTCACATGATTTTTCATTCACAAATGTTGGAGAAAGAAAAAAAAAATTCAACCCAAGTCTCCATCCATAGTTCTAATTAATTGAGATTTGGTGATACCCATTTTAAGTTTAGTTGATCACAACAACTCTACTTTCTCCGATTCAAACACTAAAATTGAAAGGGTTGCATCTACATCTCTCTACCTTTTTTATTTACAACTCTAGCCCACCACTCATTTTCCCTTTATCAAATTGAAAATCTGATTTGTTGCCTTGTTGCAATACCTACCAACCAGCAGCACAATTATTTTAAAATAGGACAAAACTTAGGTACAGTACCTTAGGTGCTGTTTCTTAAGTTTCCCTCTTAAAATTCAGCCATGTAGCCGACTACATAACTAAAAAATACACTTTTATCCTATGAGAAAAAATCTACATGACAGAATCTTAAGAGGGGAACCTAAGGAACAACACTTAAGTACTGTACTTAAGTCTTGCTCTTTAAGATACTATACATGTAGGGTTGCCTCTGTTGGGCTTTTGAGCAAAATTATTAACTCCATACTAGTGAGTAGTGACAACTTTAGTTTAGTTATTGAGGCGGGAATTTTCAATGCTTGTCTATTACAACAAATTGCTTCAAGATTGCCTGTGTGTTGTCCATATATTAATAAATACAATACAGTTTTTTACTACATGATAAAATAGGTTCATGCCTTTTTATTTTCAAAATCAAATAATAGATGCATCAATATTTAGAAAAAAAAAAATCATAATGACTAGGACTATTCATGTTCCAACTGAAATCAACTGGAGTCGAATCGGCCACAATACTTTTGATTGTTGTCGACAATGAAAAGGTTGACGATCGGCATTTTTTTTTTAAAGAAACCACAATTCGGCAGGTGCAGTTGTTGATTTTCATTTCAATTTTTTGACAAAAATAGCACTGCATCGAAGGTGTATACACACACACACACAATATTTAAGTTATGTGTCTTTCACTCCTTATCTCTCATTAGTAAAATATTTCCTCTCTTTCTTTCTCTCAAATCTTCTTCTCTTGGCTCCAATTACATCAAGCTACAATTTGATTGTAGGTAGGGTTTGACTAATTAAAGTTTTGAATTTCATGTTCAGCTTCAAACTCTAACTTGATTGAAACTTTGATTCAATCGCGTGTGGGTTTAGGTCAACTCTAATTTGATTGAAGCTTCGATTCGATTGCGTGTGGGTTTGGGTCAATCAAATATCGTTTCTCTTTTGGATATATGATCTTTAATGTGGTTGGGTTTTTGGGATCCTACATGGCTGGATATGCTTTTCTTATGACTTTGGTAGTCAACATTCGTATACTACACCAATCGAAACCACGATTGATGTAATTGCAATTTTGACCCTTGGTGTCATCATGGTTCAAGTTTTAAGAGCACCGAAGAGGTCAGTGTGGTCCAAAAACCTCCCTAAAACTAGACCAATGACTCAAACCTAATAGTGCACTTCCCAACAATGACTCAAAAAAATTGAAACAAGCTTGAATTAAAAAAAAAATGGTACTAAGGATATATCATATGGGTAAAAAGTCCATTGCTCAAGTGCACTGTCCATATCACATAGCATATTGATTTGATGATAGCCAAACTAGTGGTAAATGAAATGAAATTAATAAGAGCAGTAGCATCAAATGTTCTAAATGCTAAATGTTTAGTATTTAGCACACCAAACACCAAAATTTAACCTCCATGGGATGTGCTAAATTATTAAAAAAAAAAAAAAAAATTAGCACACAACTATAATCTATGGGCTAAATTTTTTTAATAATCTCTCTCTCTCTCTCTCTCTCTCTCGTTTTACTTTTTTGTTTTTTAATAGATGAAGGATGTTATTTTAATGGGTGACGTGTTAAAATAAAATATTTGATGTAGTATATATTTTAAATACTATATTAAAATAGATAGAGTAAATTTTTGATATGTTGAATAGAATTTTTTTTTGAACCGTTAATGCTAATGCTCTAAGTTTGATTATAAATATTTTATAGGGTCATGTTAACGAGTGCCCTTAAGACAATTGTTAATAAACTAAACGAGAAATGCTAACGGATGCCCTTAGAAAAATGGTTAACAATCCAAAACAAAACAAAAAAACAAAAAACAAAAAACAAAAAACAATCCATTTAAATAATGTTTTTATAGAAAAAGAAAATAAAAAAACAATTAATATTTTGACAACCTTTTTCATTTTTTATAAAAATGGTATAAAAAATTTTCTAAAATTAATTATTAACTATTACTTTAAGAGCATCTATTAGCATCACCCTAAACTATATTAGAAAAGCTTTAATAACACTTTCATAGAAAATATAAAATAAAAAAAACTTGATTCATCATTTTCCCATAAAATATTTCTAAAAATAGTTTCTAAATGTATATTCTTAGATCATTTGTTAACTTCTTTTTTTTTCTTATAAATATCTTTTTTTTTTTTTTTTTTTTTTTAATACCATAAAACAAATCTATCCAAACAGAACTGTGGATTTAAAAATGAAGAAGAAGGGCAAAATTGTCATGAGGGGAGAACAGACATTAACTGCAACTACTTACTGGTACAAATCTTTTTCATTTTCCCATAAACAAACAAGGTCCAAGGTTGGTAGTAAATTAGTATGCAAAAAGAAGAACACGCAGCTTTCATTTGAAATCCCTGTTCTTTCATTTCACGAGGTTGCACGCCTATCACTCTCTTTACTCCTCAAGCTCCTTCTCTCTCTGTCTCTCTCTCTCTCTCTCTCTGTGAGCTTCTCCAACGTTACAAAAAGACTTATTATTATGAACCTTTCTCTTTCAAACCCAAAAAAGATCAAAGTTTGAAACTTTGGAGTGCTATACTATAAGCCTATAACCCCTTTAAGTCCAATCTCTCACTTTCATCACTGTTTCAATCTCTCATCAAACTAACCTACATTGCAAAAACACAAAGCTTAGTAAGTGTTTCTCTTTTTCAAACCAACACAAAAGCTAAACAAAAGTTGGTGGCGTATAGAGAGAATGTCAACAACAACTACAGCATTAAGGAGAGCGAAATGGCAGTACCCACCATCAGCACCAACGCCAAGAATCCTCCACTTGCCGCGCCGGCCTCGACGGAGACAGCACCGCCACTCCAAGACTGTGGCTTCAAAACCCACCTGTGTTGAAGCCAGGCGTGACCGTATACAAGGCAAGCTGGAGACACTGTTTGATCAAGAGCGTGCCTTTTCAAGAACTGGGATTCCAGTAGTTTTTTTGGACTATAATGGTGGTAATGTTAGTGGCGGTGAAAGTGAGAGGAGGAGAGTGAGAGTTGAGGAGTGCAGTAGCGAGAGTAGCGGTCGCTGTAGTGGTATGATGGAGGAGGAGAAGTGGAGGTTCCAAGCGGAGATGTTAAGGGCTGAGTGCAATTTGCTGAGAATGGAGAGAGACATTGCTGTCAAGAAGTTGGAGAGGAGCAAGGTGAAGATGGAGAAGACTCTGAGATCCTCTGTTCAGACTCTTCTTTCCGTTAGTCTCTCTCTCTCTAGCTGTTTTGTTTTTATTTTTTTTTTTTTTCAGAATACTTAATTATATGGATTTTGTTTGGTTACTGGGAAAATGTAGGAAAAGCATAAGAAAATGAAAGGACAATAAAAATTTTAAATTTTCATGTTTGAACTTTGGAACTATCATGTTTCGAGTAAGACTACTTACTAATCACCTCTTTTAGATTTAACAGAAGTGGAAGTCTTGTGCTTATTATCACTTTTCAGTAAGAACTAGGTGGTTTGGATATATTTACATTTATTTATTTATTTTTGTTCAGTCAGTGTCACGGGTGGAATTAGGATAGTGTTTTACAACTCTTGAGCCTGAAAAAAAATCCTTGTTTGAGTTCATGTCACAATTTTTTTGCAAAGAAATTTTTGAAAAAGAAAGAAACATATTTGGCTTTTTGAAAGGAGAATAATTTAAAAGGCATTGGATTTGAAGTATTTTTATTTCCCTTTATTTTTCTTTTCTCTCAGCAACCGAACAAAGTACAAACAGTTCTTCTCTCGATCTGAGTAATTTGATGGGAACTAGGGACATGACTAGGTTTGAATAATTTAGCTTAACCTTTTTTGGTTGAAAATAATATTTTACTTGGTTCCTGCTTTTGTAGCTGTTGGTATCAGTTTCTTGCTTGTCTTATTACAATAAGCAGATGGGTCATTTTGTCACCATTTGCATTTACTTGATAAAATATATTTAGGGAAAGACAGGGCAGTTTGAATATTGAATCATCAGCTATCTATTAATAGTCTGGTCATTTGTATTCTTTTTTATTATTATTTTTATTTTAAATTGTTCCACTTTGCCTAATTTAGCAAATAAGCTCAAGGCCTGGTCTCTTCTTTTGTTTTTCCTATAATGTTTTGCAATTAAACATAGATTATAGTAATTTGGCATCTTTTAATTGCTTAAATTGCATGCCAAATTTGATTAACATGAATTTAAACTGGTATCTTGGTTTGGTGATTTGTTTCTGCTTTGTAGGGAAGAAAGAAGATTTGTGAAGGAGAGGATGTGAATGTGATATTGGAGAAAGAGATCCTTGACTTGGCAGAGAAACTAGAGAAGTTACAAAGGAGCTTAGGACTAAAGGATTTTGAAGTTAGGAACTGTATTAATTTTGATAAACAAGCAACTTTTCTTCAGAGACGGCTAGAGAAGTTTGGAGTAACATCAGATGAGATATGTGTGAAGGAGATACAGGAGATGGCAGAAGCAAGCTTGTCAATTAAAACAAGTTGTAGAGTTGATGATAGCTTTGTTTCAAGTGGCAAATGCAATGTAAGAATGATCTGTCTTTCACTAATTGGTGTCATCAGTCCATATTTTGATACCCAATGATGCTATTCAATTATTATAACTCTTATCTTTGACTTCTCAAAAAAGTGGCTGCTCTTAGTTTTGAATAAAATTTATAATGTTGTTGTGTTTTCTGAAAGTGATGGTTATCCTTAATTGAGCACTATAATTTTTATTAGACAAATTTCAGTGGAGTTTTTTGTGTTCTCGAGGCCATCATGTGATGGAATATTTAAGGTCAATTCACTGAGTTATTCTCTTTTTGTACATTTTTTAAGCAACAATGCAAAGCATTTTCATTTTCAATTCGCATAATCCTCCTTTTGGTTAATATAATTAACCAAAAGCATATAAAACAGAACTTTAAGCTCAATTAAGGGAAAGAGTGATTCTCAAACCCAAGTCTACTTTATTCTCATCATCATTATTATTTTTCTGAACTATTTTGAACATTGAATCCCATTTATTAATTGGTAATATTAATTTTCCCAGACTGTGCAGGTGGATATTCTAAGAAGGAAAATGGAGGGGTTGTCAAAGGGGATTTTGTTAAACAGAATGGAAGAGGAGTATAGATCAATGCTCTCTTCCGCAAACAGTTCCGCATCCTCTTCCAAGCGTATTGAAATTCATAATTCATCTTCTTCCTCAATAAGACAGCCTGATCAGGCACATCCTTCTTCTTTCTTTACTATGTTTCATTTTTCATTGCTTAGTAAATAAATGATTCTATAAATAAAATTTGTTCTTTGATGTTTTATATATGTTATATGAATATTTTTAATAACTATGACATTAGTGGTTTGCATATTGGTTTGTACTGCATAGCTTAAACTTCCTCTAACTAGAACTGGTTCCATTCTAATAATTTGGATTTGTCATGTCTTCTCATTGTTATCCACTTATCCATGTTGATACATTCCATTAGGTTTCCCTTTACATTTCCTGATGAGCACATATGTCCTTTTGCTTTCATCATTCAAGATTTTATTGGGGCCTTTGGATGTCGATTACTACTTTACTAGGCATTGCAGCCTCAACTAATGCAACATGATATGATCACTCTCTTTCCAAAATTTTATGTAAATACATGATAAATAAGCATTAATGAAGCCAATTAGGTTCTTTAAAACTAAAGGGAATTATTTTGTACAATAGGTGGTTTTCTATTAATTGCATCAGACCTGTGAATGCTCCATGCATATCTTTTAGTTATTTTTCATGACAAACAAATAGGAAAGGAATTCCTGCTTAAAGTTGGAAATATTCTTCTACAGGATACAATGTCCCATGAAGACAACAAGTGCTCAGGACGTTGTAAGGCTATAGTGCGAAGAATTGTAGAGCAAGTTCGAGTTGAGACAGAGCAATGGTCTCAGATGCAAGGGATGCTAGGGCAAGTGAGGGTGGAGATGGAAGAATTGCAGGCTTCTCGAGACTTTTGGGAGGATCGAGCCCTCAATTCCGATCATCAAATTCAATCCCTACACTCTGCTGTAAGATTTCGTACAACAAACTTGAGCCAATTTGTCTTATGTTTGGTCTCATTTTCTATCCCAATATTCTTTATGCAAAAGGATCTTTTGTTTGCTTATGCCGTTCTGCTGTCCAATAATGTATTTCATTGTGAAAAATAACTTAAGATATCAATGCAGATAGCAAGTCATTCCTTATCACCAGATTAAAATAGTTTTTAAGATATCATGTTTCTTATCACCAGGTCCAAGAATGGAGACAGAAGGCTCAATCATCTGAAAGCAAAGCAAATGAGCTACAAGCACAAATGTCTGTGCTCCATGGAGAACTTGAAAGGATGAGGAAGGAACAAAACTCAGTAGTTACAAGGACCAAAAGTTCACCAGGAATTACCCAGGATGCACAAAATGAGATGGAGAAAAGAGTACTAGTTTGTCGCTTGAAGGAAAATCATTTAGCCAATGATAATGCCGGTAAGGAGGTCTCAGGGGATAGAAGAAGAAAAGTACACACATCAAGTGGTGGATTCATGGCTCCAAAGCGATCACCTTTTCGTGATATTGGCAACTCATCATTGTTGATGAGGCAAAATAGCAAAGCCATTTTCCCTCTGCATTCCCCCCTTGCTTCCAGTACAGAGAACTTTTTGAGAGAGTGATTCTCAGTAACTAAGATTCAGCTAGGAGCTTCTCTTCTTGTCTAACTATATTAACAGTCGCATTTTACATTAAAATAGTTAGCTTATAAGATTTTACTAGTAAACCCGAGATGATATTGTTTGCAGGTAGTTTCTTCTTTGTTTGTTTTTTTTTTTTTTTTTGCTTGTTGCCTTCTGATGATACCTACTGGCAATAGTAACCTTTCAATGAGCCAAGACCAGCAAGCAAAGCTATTTTAACAAAATCCGTTAAATATGTTTCACAAATGCTTAAAATTTAGAAAATTTTCTAGCTCAAAACTGCATATGAATGCAATTAGTGAAGACAGCTGAAAGAAGAAAAACTATTACTAGTTTGGGTTCATATTCAAGATGTCAACTTTAAGCGAAAATGTACATGCATCCTTCCAAGTAGAGGTTAATAAATTGTTGCAACAGAAGCATTTATTTACATCAGGCTATTACATGTAAACGATGCATGTGACCATCTTCACAATCTGCAAAAGTTGAACAAAGGACTACCAATTCATTGGCTAAATCTATGTTCTTTTATACTGAAACAAGTGATGATGATAATAACTTGGCACCCGTTAACCGGACCCTGATGGAAATTTGGGAATTTGGCCTCCATCTGTTGATCCTTTTATGCCACTTTAACAATTTAGTCCCTCAGACTATTAACTATTTTAAATTTATTCCTCAACTTCCATAATCAAGTCAATTTCATCATTAGATTTAATCTTCATTTAAATTTTAATAAAATTGACGAATGTTGCAAATGAATCCTTTGTTATGTGAAAAGTGTGAAAATTTTAAAATTAAATCAATTCAACTAATTTCAGCAAAAAAAAAAAAAAAAAATCAATTCAACTTTTTTTTTTATAAATTGAATAGAGAGAAAATCCAAGGATGATATTGACTTAATTTTAAAAGTTGAGAGACTAAATTGACAAAATTAACAGTGAATGACCAAATTAAACTGTTATCCAATAATTTGGGGACTAAATTAGCAATTTATCCTAAATTTTTTTAGTGTACCTAACATTACTAGAAAAAAAAAAATCACTGCAACATTTAAAATCTACCTTCTTTCACAATCAGGTTGCATGATATGGTTGATACATGATAAAAGTGGTACTAGTGACGAGCCAGTTCAAGACAAACTCTTCTGGAAATATTCAAATGATGGAGAGTACAAGGTCAAATCTGCATATGAGATTTTGGTAAAGGACTGCTCTATGGAATACTTGCAGGCTATTTTTACAACTTTGTGGACAATATGGAACCATAGGAATCGGGTGGTCCATGAAGGAATAAATCCTAATCCTATGGATGTGATTCTAACAGCACAATCTGTGTCTTGCAGGTACAAAGAATCCTTCAATGATCAGCAAACCTATAACAACAGTCCAGGAAGACCAAAGGCAGAACTGCAACTAGCAGCAGATTGCAGGGGCAAGATGCAAAAAGCCAAAAAGATGTTCTTTCGCCTATGAAGCAGTTAATATGCAGGGAGTTAGTATTTTCTTTGGAGTAGCTGGTAGTGCAGCCAGGTTAACATGTGGGGCAATGTTTGAAGCTATGGTGGAAGCTGACATCAGAGCAAGAAACCATGGGTTCCAACAAGTTTTGTTTTTAGGTGATAGCAGAAGACTAGTCCAAGCCTTTAGGAAGAAAAAGGCACCTGATTGGCTAGATAATACTAGATTGGCTGATCTAAATTTTCTAACTCAAACAGGACTAATCTGCAATATGTTTTTACTTTTTAGTGCCCCATTTCATTGTTAAACCTGTATGGTCTGTAGCTAAAATGGCAACTTGAGTGCCTATGATCCGAATGGTATAATAAAAAATAAAATAAAAAAGTGACGAGTATGTGAAAAAAAAAAAAAAAAGTAACAATCATAAGTTCATAACTTATCATCTCAATAACTACTAAAAAAAAAATTGTGTACTGAGAATTATTATTATTAGCTAATTACAATTGCCACCCCAACCAATAGGGGTATTTGTAGTACATACCCAAGATTCAAAATTTTTTAATCAGCATTCTAAGCGTCCATTTGCCTAACAATTATTTTGCGTTTTGCGTTTTATAAATCCTGGGTCCCACGGCAATTAGTTTTCAACTAGTTTAAAAAACGCATGTTTTGCCTATCCTAGGTCCCATGGCAATAAGTTTGCCTAAAGTGTGTATTCTCTATCAGTTAGTTTAAAAAATTATTTTGTTACAGTATTTTTAGTAATAAGTTTTCAATTTTTAATAATAAGTTTGTGTTTGGCAAAAATTAAAAAGTCAACTTATTTTACTATTTAGTTTATCTTGTTACTATTCATGAGTTTCACTGCACTTTTTGATATTATTCATGAGTTTCACTGTACTATTTCATTTAACTTTTACCTTTATCTACAGTACTTTCAGCAAAAAGTTTTCAATTTTAGCAAAATAAACAAATCTCAAACATACCCTAATTCAATGTTAATTTGTACTAATATTCACCCAACATCTATATTACTATAGAAATTAACAGTTTATCAAGCAAACATCCACCCTAAACTATAAGAAAGAACAAAGGAAAGTGCACCATAAATATAAACAATTTAAATATTATGGGTTAGGGATGGCAAAAATTTTCTGTCTTAAATTGGTTTTCTCTCTCTTTATTTTAAATTTTTTTTTAATCTTAAAATTTTTTTATACTAGACTTGACTGTATATCCATATCTTAATGGGTCTAGTAACCACTAGACACAAGTCGAACCCACAAGATGATAGAGATGGGGTCTCGATTATTCGTTTATAAAATACTTTTAAAAACCTTTTATAGAGAAAAAAAAAAAAAAAAAAACTTATGTTGATATTTTTTTTTAATGAAAATAGTATCAAAACTTAAATTATAAAAAAAAAAAAAAAAAAAAAAATCCATTAACAAGCATGTTAGCTGGACCCTTATTTTTATACATATCCCAGTCTTCATTTCTGGCTTCGAACACTTCCCCACTTTATAATTTCCACCTTTGCCTGCATCTCCGATCACACCCAGCCGTGATATCACAGGAAATTCCATCCCGGGTAAGTTAATTTCCATAGATGTTTGTTTTTCCGGGCATTCCGCGTGGATTGGTGTTGCGTGAGTTTGTTGCTGGTGTATAAGATATAGGGGGGAAACCTTGTTTTTAAATTATGCCTTGAACCTGTTTGTGAAAATGCCTGTGTGAAGCAGTTTAGCAAAAAAGCTTATGATATGCTTGTTTATGCGAGTATAACACAGACACTAAGTAAGTTTCATAGTTAGATATACAATACTATGGTATACGGATATAAGCTTTATAAGGATAGCTAAGTAGCTAGCTTTAGAGGCTGTCAAATGGGCTGTGCCTTTACTCTCTTCTCTCAACTGAGGAACATCTTATTCTAGAAGCAAGACTCAAATTTAGCATCTATAAACAATCAATCATTCACCAATAATAAGGTAGTTTAGCGTTTGAGAGAGAAAGAAATGCAACTAGCAGTAAAAGCTATAACCCTTGATTTCCCTATTAGACTGTCAATATTGAGCCTTTAAAGTATTGGGATTGGCTCAACTTTGTTTGCAATCACACACACACAGAGATATTACTGACCTGGGCTTGTTGGCAATTTTTTGACCACTAGGACAAGATAGCTCTCAACTTATCATTAGGCTCACCATGGGATTATGTTCAAGACTTGAGCCCTAAATTTTTGTTTCCATTTAACAGCAGACCAAGAAAATGCTGCTCTCAGCTGATCTCATGGCCCTTTTTTAGTTTGATAAGCATTATATAAAATAAGTCATTTGTATAGGATTCGGTTGCAGAAGACCATTAAAAAAAGGCTAAATGAGTTCATTTGATTGTAATCGCAAATGAACTAACCTTAGTTTTTATTGTCAATGTCTTAACTCAGAATCAACCATATCTGTTTCTAGAACCTTTGCAAACTATTTCATTTGAGCTTCTCTCTCTCTCTCTCTCTCTCTCTCGCGTGGGTGGGTCAGGCCATCTTGGGGGCAGGGGGGAGTGTCTTTCTTAGGTCTGGAGTTTTAACACCTCTTTTTCCCTTTTTAGAATCCTTTCCACCCTTTATTTTATTTTGTTTGGGGGGGGGGGGGGGGGGGGGGGGGGCGCATTGTCTTTTAAAATGATTTTTGATTTAACATTCAAAATGGCCCAAATTGATTTATAACATGGTTTTATGTGATTGAGATATTTAATCTATGGCTAGCTAATGAATTAAGAGCTAGTTGTGTATGTAAATGAATTTGGGGCTCATCAATGGCAGCCCCTAATTCAACTAACATTGAGATATCAGTTCTTCTAATAATTACTTTTGCTTATAAAATTGACAGGTATGCCTCCAAAACTGAAAACATCATCTGTTCACTCACAGTTGACAGTGGCTCTCTCACTAATGCCCTCACACAGATCTCGTCATTTTCTCTCTCCGTATTCTATTTTATTCCAGCCAAACCTTACCACCTACCTTCAAACCATTATTTACCGTTTCTTTTCTGACCAATCATGGCTCTCCGTTCCTGGAAACCCCCTCATCAAGTGGCCCTCACAGTCCCACCACCCACACTGCCCTCCATCCCACCTAATCCCCAATCCTATTTCTAACCATAACCCTGACCCCAAATTTTCACAAAATGACTTCTCCACCATTTCTAACCTCTTTACTGACCCCAATGTCTCTCCTGGTCCAGCCTTTGAGGCTGCCTTGGACCAGACCGAGGTTGAACCAGACCCAATTCTGTTACAGGAATTGTTTGACCGTTTTGATTCGTCTCCCAAGTTACTGCACACGCTCTTTGTTTGGGCTGAGAAGCAGCCTGGGTTTCAATCTTCTGCAACTCTCTTCAACTCAATGATCAATGTGCTTGCAAAATCCAAGAAGTTTGATTCCGCGTGGTCACTGGTTCTTGATCGGGCTGCTTTGGTTTCAGGTGACACATTTGCTATCATCATCAGACGATATGCTCGTGCAGGTATATATATAAATGTTAAAAGATCAAACTTGCTATTGATTTGGCCTGGTTGATTTATTTGAATTGGTCATGTAATTTTTGCTAAGCACTGCATTTTATAGAATTAACCCTTTTGTATTGTATCTGGTCAATTGTGGATATGTAAATATTCATGTTCTTTAACCTATTTTTGTTATGATGGTACATATGCTTGATCTATTTATGAAATGTTATGTAACCTTGTATAGGTATGCCTCAATCTAAGAAGCATGGATACTCCAAACCCTCTTGAATACACCGAGGACACTCTTGCATGCACATCCCTAGTGTGTTGGGAGGTTTTTTTTTTATTTTTTTTATTTTTTATTTTTTATTTTATTTTAAATTTCCTATGATTTTTAAAAATCTTTTTAAATATTCTGATAGTTGTTATTTTTTTAAGCTTAAAATAAAGATAAAAATTATGCCTAAAAATAAATAAAATATACCCAAACATATGTATTAACTAATTAATTAATTATCTTATCCTCATTGTGTTGTGTCCTAATTTTTCAAGAATTGCATTGATGCTGTGTCTTGTGCTGTGTTGTGCCCACATCTATGCTTTTTTTAGGTCTCAATTTGCTATTTGCACATATGACTTCACAAGTAATATAAATGAGGACACCAAATTTTGCATTAAATTTGAGTTGAGATTTTTGAATTTTTGTGTTATTTTAGTGGGGATATTGATTCTGCATTTAAGAAAGGCTTTTATTCGTGACATTTGGTATGTGAATTGAAATTGTAGCTGTTAGATTTGTGATCCTAATGTTATGGTAAACTTTTGTAGGTATGACCCAACCTGCAATACGGACATTTGAATTTGCATGTAATTTAGATCCAATTCGTGAATCACATTCAGAGATGAGCTTGTTTGAGATTTTGTTGGATTCCCTTTGTAAGGAAGGACATGTAAAGGCAGCTTCGGAATATTTAGATCAGAAAAGGAAGCTGGAACCAAGTTGGGTTCCATCAGTAAGGGTTTATAATATATTGTTGAACGGATGGTTTCGATCAAGGAAGCTTAAACATGCAGAGAAGCTTTGGGAGGAGATGAAAATGGATGATGTGAAACCAAGTGTTGTGACATATGGTACTCTTGTAGAAGGTTACTGTCGGATGCGATATGCTGAAAGGGCAATTAAATTGGTGCATGAGATGAGGAAAGAAGGAATTGAACCAAATGCAATTGTGTATAATCCAATAATTGACGCATTAGGGGAAGCTCAAAGGTTTAAGGAGGCAATGCGGATGTTGGAGCGGTTTTTGGTTCTAGAATCAGGCCCCACTATCTCGACATACAATTCCCTGGTAAAGGGTTATTGCAAGGCAGGAGATCTTGCAGGGGCTAGTAAGGTCCTTAAGATGATGATAGGTAGGGGCTTTGTCCCGACTCCTACAACCTATAACTATTTCTTTAGGTACTTTTCTAAACATGCGAAGATTGAGGAAGGGATGAACCTTTATACCAAGATGATTGAATCTGGGTACACACCAGACCGACTTACTTACCATCTTTTGATGAAAATGTTATGTGAGGAGGAGAGACTGGACTTGGCAGTTCAGGTTAGCAAGGAAATGAGAGCTAGGGGATGTGATATGGACTTAGCTACAAGTACTATGTTGGTTCATTTGCTTTGTAAAATGCGTAGTTTTGAAGAGGCTTTTACAGAATTTGAGGACATGATTCGGAGAGGCATAGTTCCTCAGTATCTTACCTTTCAGAGAATGAATGATGCATTAAAGAAAGAAGGAATGATTGAGATGGCACAGAAACTACGGGGCATGATGTCTTCTGTACCTCATTCAATGAAGTTGCCGAATACATATAGCAAAGATGGAGATGCATCACGTGCAAGGAGAACATCTATAATGCGAAAAGCCGAGGCAATGTCTGATTTGTTAAAGACTTGTAAAGATCCAAGGGAACTTGTCAAGTGTCGTAATTCATCTGAAAATGTTGTATCAAGAGCAAACCTGTTGATAGAGGATATTAAGAAAAAGGCTGACAAGACATGAATCTGCAACTACTTAAAAATAAAAGCTAGCATGAGTAAACTCGTGAATTACACATGCAGTGAGATGAGTTTATATTTTTATTTGGTATAATTAATTGGAGATCTTTTGTGGATAAATGAGAGAGTGAAATTGGGATGCCAAAAAAGGGAGGAGGAAGGTCTCCCAACATGCCTTTTTGTCACCCCAAAAAAAAAAAAAAAACTTTTCTGAGGCATTTGGAGCTTGAATTTCAAGAATACAAATTTCTTCCCCAAAAAAAATAATAAAAAAAATAAAAAATACAAGAAGAAATTTATTTCCCGTTTCTATAAATTGTCCCAACTTTAAGATTTATGTTTCTTCAAATGGACCAAACCCACTGAAGTCTTGGTAAAGCTAAACATGGATGACCCCTCTTTTTGTAACTTGGGTAGCACTTGGTTCTCAAGGTCATTGGGGGATAACTCCTAGTACTATGTCTAAACTTTGGGTCATTAAGGATGGACTTACCATAGCTCAACAACTTGGATATTCATACATTGTTGTGCAGCTAGATGTTGAACTTATAATACATTTGCTCAAAAGCATTTCTATTAACAATTCTATGATGGAACCTTCTTCTCGCAGATTGCAAGAGTCTTTGGAGGCTCTTGAGGATTTATCTCAACTCAGCTATTAAGCATATCTTTCGTGAAGCTAATTAATATATAGACTCTTTAGTTAAACCCGGTGCTACACAATCTATGGACTCTTTAGCTAAACTCGGTGCTACACAATCTATGGACTATATTGTATTTGATAACTCATCATCTTTGGTGGAATCTCTACTGGCTTTTAATTTAATAGAGCTTTTTTATTTTATTTTTTAAAACAATAGAGCTAGTATTTTGTAACAGAATGATTTAACATATCTCTTTTGGTACCAAAAATAGAAAAAAAAAAATGTTGTTGAATTTAAAATGTTGATTTAACCTCAAATCCCGGTAACAATTATCACTCCCGAATACACAATTAAGGATAATAATCAATTATCACTTCAAATACACAATTAAGGAGTTATTTGTTAGGGACTATTTTAAATTTATTAAGAGGTATTTGAAAAAACAAAAACAAAAAAACATTTTTGAATGAAAATTGAGGAGTTTATTGTTCAGTTTTAGAATTTAGAAAGTTATATTATAAATCGATTAAAATTATTAAGGTTATTATTATTAATATTAATATTATTTTTTGTAATTTATCCAAACGAATACTTTTTTTTTTTTTTTTTTTTTTTAATTTTTAGAAGTACCCAAAAAGAAAAAAACACATTTATTGGGTAAGGACTGTACCAAACCTGATTCGCCACGTGGTCAAATCTGATTGGCCAACTTAGTTCTCCATTGACAGCTTATAAAACGGGTCGTGAATAGTTGAGCAACCCAGACTCAGCCCACAAACGTTGAAGCGCAACAGGTTTCAGATCGAAAACTAGTCACAGTGAGTTCATTTTCATCCTTGGATTTCGATTCTCAAACTCTGTCTTTCGTTTTCTCTCTCTGGGTTTTCTTTTTTGTCTCTGTCTAAATATAAGCTGCCTCTTTATTTTTTCTTTTTTCTTTTTTCTTTTTTTGGGGGTTTGATTAGACACTGGATTTATTTAATTTTATGGGTTGCCATCAATTTTTGTTTTTGATTGCTTATATGCATTCAAGTGGTTATGTTGTGAGTTGAAATGGGTTTTATTTGAATTTATTGTATTGTGCTTTATTTGGGTAAATAATTATCTGTTTGGTTGTTAAGAAAATGTGAGCAAAGAGAGGAAATTGGATTTGGGTTTTTACTAGAAAATTTCCAGATGGGTTAGATTCATTTTGTCATATTTTGCTTTCTAGTATTTTATTGGTTATAAATGGAGGGCACTTGTTTTTGTATAATTTGTCTGCAGTTCTGATTAAAGAGCAATAGTAAAGTTCCTTAATTTTGTGGGGGGGGGGGGGGGGTGGTGTTAATTTTGTTGTCTGTGACAAATATATTGTTTACCACAATAAGTTGAAAGCATTAATCTAATAATCTCTGGTTATTCTTCCTCTGTTCTTGGGGGTTTTGTTGAAATGTTAGTCATGCTATGTTGATTGATGCTATTAGTATTGGAGTATCTAATTAAGACATGGTATTCTTGGAGATAGAAGGTGAACTCTTATGAAGCTGGAGAAGGAACCTAGGTAGAGATGAATTTAGTAAAGAGAGATAAAAATTAGGGGGTGGGAAGTTTGTGAAGACGGGTTAAAATATTTCAATATTGTGAACTTCTGGATCATTGCTTTTTGGAGAAAAGTGCTTACATGTTCTACGGAAACCAATTTAAAAAGATGTATGTGTGAAGCTGGAAATACAACATGAAACGATGACTTTGTGACATAAACACTTTTACCATCTCCAGGTCAACTGTTTGCTGCAAAATCATGTCCTCTGTGATTTCCTTGACTCCTTGTGTATGTTATTAGATGTGCCTCGTTTTAAAACCATTTTCTATTTAACTATACTGCATGTACTTGCTTCTGTCCTTGACATGTTGTGCGCGTATGTGTTTTTTTTTTTTAATTATAAAGTTTTACTCCGTTTCCTTTTGTGTGTGCTTTGCTTTATTAAAAAAAAATGGAAAGAAGAAATCTTTTACTTATTAGATTCAAAATGAGCCAAAAATTGATTTATAACATGGCCTATGTGATTGAGATGTTGAATATGGCTTCATGATTCATAACTTAGCGATTTGTATATGATTGAGCTGAAGGGCTATCAAGTTGGATTAGTTGACTCTTCATTGAACCAATTTACACTCTTCAAGTTCATATATATAGAACATGTGTTTAACTATTGATCACATTTTGAAACTCGAGGGATTTTTCTTTTTTCTTTTTTCTTTTTTAAAGCCAAACTAAAAACTCGTGTATAAGCGGCTTTGATCAAAACTAATTTACATGTACAAGCCATTGTGTTAACTTAATTTACATGTACAAGCCATTGTGTTAACTTTCTGGTGTCTTGGTTATTCACATCTCATTTTGCTCTTTCATCTTTTTATAGAACATTCTTGTATGCTAAAGGCACAACAGCTTTTGCCAAAACCTTGAATTATGTTTCTTTTTGCTGACTTTCTCATCTAGATATTAGAACCAATGTACTCCAATCTTATGTGGTGATTTCTGGCTGTTCAACATTTTTCTTTCTTTAATTGTATAGTAAAATTATTTTTGGAGCTTGGTTGATCATTACTTTTAGTTTTAGATGTTTTAAGTCCAAGCTATATATATTAAGTATGAGCAAGACTTAGGTACAGTACTTAGGAGCTATTCTTTAGGTTTCCTTTTGAAGATTCTGCCATGTGGATTTTTTCTCATGAGATAAAAGTGTATTTTTTAGTTAAGTAGCCACATGGCTGAATCTTAATAAAGGAACCCAAGGAACAACACTTAAGGGACTGTAACCAAGTTTTTTCCAGTAAGTATAATTAATATAATACACCTGTTCTCTCTTGAAAATGGGTTATCAACTATCATTTAAAAAAGAGATTGGATGAAGGATAGATGCCACCAATTTGCATTAGCATCTTTCTCCTTTTATGCATTATTTTCTGTGTGTGTTTGACCTTTTTTATTATGTTCAGTCATTCTTAAAATTTTAATCTTGTATATCAGCACTCACTTTTATGCTTGACTAAATGGGACTGCTGGGATTCTGTCTTTGGGCATTATCTTCTTTACGCATTAAATGACTTGTTTGATTCTTAACTGGTGCAGTCAAAACATGGCAGCAAACATGGCAGCAAAGATATCAGGAGCTATTGCTGGAGCCTTTGCAATTTCATATGCTTGCGACTATCTTGTGGCTGACAAGAAGATATTTGGAGGTCAGTTTGGGTGATGATAATTTCTTGATAAATTATTTCACAATCTATCTTCATTCAGTTTGATCAAATCATTAATTTGATAACCAGGTACTACCCCCTCAACTGTTTCAAACAAGAAATGGAATGAAGAAACTGATAAGAAGCTCCAGGCTTGGCCTCGTGTTGCAGGGCCTCCTGTTGTGATGAATCCTATCCGTCGCCAGAATTTCATTGTCAAGGCCCAACCTGAATAGTGAAGCACATCGTTTGTTCATTTTGTTTCCCTTGTTAGGCCTTGCAAAGCCATGCTCATAAATTCTTCTGTATTCCATTAGATTGTGCACTCTTATATCTGGTAATTTGGACTGTGTTTCAAATCTTTTCTGATCATAATAACCACTGCCAGGGTATTTCTTTGGCAGAATGATCTTTTTGTTAATGTTATTGGGTCTTTGATAATTGATTTTGTAAGCCAATTGGCTTCAAATTTCAGGATATGTCTATTACATAGGTTGTGTTTTGACCATCAGAAAGTATTATTTTCCTATAGGATGTGATTTTGTATTACCTTTTAGCTTCAAATTTCTGGATATGCTAACTCCAACTTGAGCACTATTATTTACAAAGCTGGATAGGGAAATTAGGGATTCCATTCTTCTATTGAGTAGAACCATAGAACTTTATGAATTGAAAGTAATCAATTTCATGGAAATATGATACCTACTAGCAAACACTCAAACGGGATGTCCCAATTCCTATTACCTATGCTCTTCTTCTGTTCAAATTATTCATATTTAGTTACACCTGATCCCGCTCTCCCATTCGTTGTTTCGGGCCAAACTTGGAGTTACACCATCCAAGGCAGTAATGAAGTAATTGCATTTTGCATTTTGCATGCAGTGATACAGTGTTAAATGGCTTAGAAGTCTCTTAAGGGTGAAGCAGGTACTCAATTTCTTTCACCCTTTGAACCCATAAATGAAAACACCTGTCTGTTTATATAAAATTTGAAGGGTTAGGCTTAGGTCTAGTGTCCAGTAGTATTGGACATGTTGAGATGATATGTGTCCACTTTTAGACACATGTCACCATCTGACCGAGTCCAGTGCACTGGATGTACAGGACCTAAACCAAGGCCAAATTTGAATGTGTTTGGGGTCAACAAGCATGTTTTCCATACATTATGTGAGAGATATTGCATCATAATTATGGACTTACGTAGTACAATAAATGTTAGCATGCAAGAATCAATTTTCTCTCCACTTTTTCCTTCCCTTTTCCATTCATCCAATTTTCACCCCAACCAAACACTGTACAAGTCTCCAGACCCAACAATTTGTTGAGGTGCTACAGCACATACATGCCAACATCTTGTATTGGTAATTTGGTACACATTAATTTTAAGGAATTTTCCATTGGAACACAACATCAAGAAAAGAAATAGAGTAAATTCCAGAAAGATGAGATAGAAGAGGGAGACTAGGACCCACAAGAACAAGTGATAAAAACCTGTGGTGTGGAGACTTTGCCGATGCTAAAAAGTTTGTGATTAGGAGCTGTCTCAATTTTATTTGAACGCATGGCATTATGTTATTGAGTGGAGGGACCATTAGACATTACTGACATGGTTCTCTTGGTGTACAAAATATTTTCTCCAATCCTTGATTGTGCATATTTGTAAATCTGAATATTTATTTATTTTAGTTTGTAATGTGTATACCTCTGCATCCATAAATGTTCTATTCAATCTTCTAAAGAATTTTCTCATTAGGTATAAATTTCAAGTTAGTCTAATACCTAATAACTTGTTATTGAGTTGGACATGTGAATTAATTTTCTCTAATTTTCACTTTAATTATTGAATGTGCATTTGTAGCGAGTTATTTATATAGTTGGAGTGCCTTGGATCCTCTGAATTTACTAGTAGTGGAATGCAATAGTAAAATGCGTGTAATGTACAATTCAATCTTCTGTTGAATATCTCTGTTATAGGTATAAACTTTCAACTAGTCTAATTTTTAAGTAATAAATTTGGTCATTTCAATTTTAGCGAAACTCACTAAACCTTCAATTAACATATGTTTGTGCCCATTAGTGATTTGGCATCAACAAGTTAATACTCTCTCTCTCTCTCTCTCTCTCTCTCCCTAGACACCAACAGAGAAAAGAAGACAGAGACTACTACTAAGGCAAAGAAATACATTTGTATAGTATTGTGTTCCGGGGTAAATAAAACATATATTTCAAAACGCTTCTCTACATCTAAATTTACAGCACCATAAATCTAAAACAAAAGAATAATATATATCTAGAAGAAATAAAAAAGATTATAAAAGCAAAACGAAATTCAACATAGCATAAATATTAAGTACCATTTCAGATTCCTAATTTAATTGTACCAACCAGTTTTTTAAAAACACCATTTAGCTAGTAGATCATGCGAAATATTCAAACAAATAAGTACCTAGAATTAATAAAGAGAAATACAAAGATGATGAAACCAAATAAATGTTCAAATAAACCATTCCGAAATTCCTAAGACTCTCACCAACTAATCTCTAAGAATGTTTTTGTTAGCTAGCTAGTATCATATTAAACATTCAAAGAGACACTAATTAAGTTGCTAAATAATCATTTTCATGGATGATGATCATCTGTACTCTTCATACGCTTATTTGGGACACCATCATCCATGTGATAATCATCGAATAAATCCATAAGGTTTGAAGTGTCTTGATATCCCCTTAGTTCATTTGGAGGAAAGTCTGAAGGCATCAAATCTGAAGGCATCAAATGCATGTATCCACTCAATCCATTTGTAGAGAAGTTCGACTGCCCAGAAAAAGGCATATTGGGAAAGTGATCAACCATATTTGAAAGCAGCTCATCATATAGAGGGTACAGCAGTGGTTCTCCCATCTGAGGAAGAGTTCCATAATTGGTAGCCATTGGTTGAAGCTGAGTAGGGAAGCTAGGAGCTTGAGGAGGATTGCCATGATTGCCAGCCAATGCTTGAATTTCATTAGAGAACCTGCTTGGCATATGAGCACGATGAGGAAGACCATAATTATTGCAACCCATTGGTTGAAACTGATTAGCCAATCTGCTGGTCATATGATCAAGATTAGGTACATTTTGGTGGGACTGGTTTATCATTGCCTCATTTCTAGCTTTTCTATCTCCATCTTGAGAAGATGTGGAACAAATCTCATCTTGAGATTGTTGAGGTTTGCCGGATTTTTTGCTTTCACTTTTCCAATAAATTTTACACAGAACCCATTTATCCAACTGGATGACACAAAATTCAATAGTAGTTAGATCAATAATGGAGATGAAAGCAATGATATTTGGAAAAATAAAATACATAAGCTTAAAGAAAATTCAAGTAACATATGTTATAATTATATAAATGCTAAAAAAGAAAATTCAAGTAACATATGTTATAATTATATAAATGCTAAAACAAAAAGATTAGTTCTACCCACCCTCATGTCATCTGGATTCCTTTTAGTTAGAGGAGGATGATTAATCCTATATTCATGCATAATCCAATTGGTCTTCTCACCCTTTGGAGGTTTTCCCCTGTAGAAAACAAGTGCTTTCCTAAACCCAATTAGGATTTCTGTCTTGGATTTGATTTTCTTGTCAGCTCCAGTGGCCTTCCAAAATCCATCACCAGCTGCTCGATTTGGACGAATTCCATTTTTATACTTTCGCTCCCTTGGAGTAAAAAAATACCATTCATTTTTTCCATATTGCGGATATTGTTCTGTTGATCATCCAAAATATGTTATACTTGTTCTTTTAAATATGGTGTCAAAAATTAAAAGCAAGCTAAAAATTGTTCATGTAAAACATGAAAAAAAGAAGAAGATAATTTCTGATTTGAATATAACTTTTTTATAGTACCAAACATAGAGTACCATTTCTTTACAATATCAAAACGCACATCAATTATTGTGATGCAAAAAAAGGAGTACAAAAACAATGGGAATTCAAGGAAACAAATCTGTACCAAAAGGTGGATGCATGCAAAAAAGAGAGTAAAAACAAATATCAAAGCCATGAAAAATTATGCAAATCATGCACCATTACTAATTAGTTCTGACCAATAAGACACATGTTAATCAAATATGGCAGTTTAGGATAATAACAATTAGTTAAAGAAACTTAAACATCATGTAATGCAATATTCAATTCAAAACTTCTAAAAAAAACAAAAACAAAAACAAAAAACAAAAAGAACCTGTAAGCCACTCAGGACTGTGGTTATATAGTTCAACATCCTTAATCTTATTCCAAGGAAGGCGTTCTCCCAAGATCTTCCTCTTTAAGTAAAATATTATGAGCTCAAACTCACTTGGGTCAAACTTATACCCAGGTGGAGGATCAAGAACATCAAAACTGCAGTAATTTAGGTTTGGATTGTCATCAAGTTGAATCAAATCCTGAATGCTACTACTGTTTACAGCAACTTCCTCTTCCTCGTCTTGTAGTTCTTCCTCTTGCTCTTTATCATCGTCAGCATCAACCACCGATTCACTTGCATTGCTCCTTGAACTTGCAGGTGATTCTGTTGCATGGTTTATATTGTGTATTACATTGCGCCTTGGTGATTCATTGTTTATATTGTGTATTGCATTGCGCCTTGGTAATTCTGTTGCATGGTTTATATTGTGTATCACTTGGTTTGTTACACCAGAAACCATCAAAAGCGGCTCATTTTGCTCATGATCAAGCTCCCTAACGCTCTCTGGAGAAGAAGACATTGCTACAAAAACGTAACTATGAAACACTCTCTCTTTCTCCTTTTTATATCACTAAAATAGGGTTGAGAGTCTCCTACCTAGAAAAGAACTTTGGAATGATAGTATTTCTGATGATAAAGTGATAATCCCACATTTAATTCAATCTCCGTAATCTTTAGAAAATTTCGGACTTATTTATCTGATAAGTTCAAGTTTAATAAAATTTGGATAATATTTTAAAAATTGAAACTAATGAACGTATCCTAATATGATTACAATTTTGAATTGGGTTTGGTTTACCTCCAGTACTTTTTTTAACTGAATATATCCTTTTATTTTAAATATACAATGACAAGTAGTAGTAGAAATCTCATGTTGGAGAGCATTGGGTTGTGTCAAGTGGCGCATTAATATTCCTTGAAATTATTTTTATTTAGCTTCTACTTCAAAGAGATTGCATTTATATCAAATTATTAGTTGATTAAATTAGCTAATAGAGTAAATGTATACACTAATGATCTATAGTTGTGCATTAAATTATTTATTTTAAATGAATTTATAAGATTATTTTTATAAACTTTATTTAAGAAATAATTTTTAGTTGGAATAAGAATATTAGATTTACAATATGACATTATTCCTCATGTTTAGTTGATTTGACAATTTTTTTTTTTTTTTTTTTGAGAAAGTGCTTTGACAAAAATTGACACAAAAATTTAAAAAAAAAATTAAATAATTGTAAATTCACTAAAAATTAATCTTAATCCTTTAAATTTCCTAATTCATTTCAGTGACATGATATATATATATATATATATACTCACACACACGTGTGTGTGTGTAACTGACATTGTAGTATTTATTCTTTGTAATTAGAAAGATAACATTGATTTTTTTTTTTTTTTTTATGTGAGGAACAATTGATTTGAAATATGATATTCTTACTAAAATTTTAGTTGTCTTTGCAACTATTAAAACAATGTCCAACAAAAAGGGAAAAAATAAATAACTATACTGACATAAAATCCAAAATGTAAAAAACATAATTGAAGGATATTTGCATTTTTGGTAGGCATGAAACATGCCTATTTATATGACCCAATATATCATGCAATTTTAAATTTAAAAACTCATATATATACTAAGATCAAATCACTACACTATTCTTAATGTCTTTCTATTTTGTTTATAAAAAAAAACTAAAGATTACCTTTTTTTTTACAAGGAAAGTTATTGAATTTTTTTTTTTATACATCGATAGTTGAGAGTGAAGGATCTGAATCTGAATGTTTCTATTAGAAATTGGGATGCCAACTAATTAAACTAAATCTTATTGAAATATTAGAAAAAACTAATAATGAGTTGCACTGCACATCATGCAAGAACAAGGTTAGTTAAAATAAAAAGATATTCCAGTTAAAAAAAACTGAAGGTAAGCCACACCCTTTTGAATTTGAGGACAAAAATTTTGCAGCCCTATCTTAAAGGCCACGTATGGGATTACGTTAAGAGAGAGGAAAAAAAATCTTATATGGCTAATAAGGCTATTCTATAAGGGGCTTGCTTTTAAATTTTAAGTAGAGATTAGGTTTTCAAGTGATAGTTGAATCTCAAAAACCCAAAAAAAGAAGAAGTGATAGTTGAGGACAAAGAACGAGGCTTTTTTGTGTTTGTTGATACAGTCATTTGTAAACCGATGGATTGCATAGGTGAAAAAAAATTAATCCATAGGTGAAAAAAATTAATCTATGGATAAAAGAAAAAAAATACAATATATATCTATGAAAAGACTCTAAAAGACTGAACTTTGAAGTCATCAGTTGTATTTGGAGATTTAAATAATTTTTTTATGCTCTAGGGTTTAATGATTAAGCTAAAAGTTTATTTTGAATTTCTATGAGACATGTTGTTTTAAGACTTTTGGACTATATAACTTGGTCATTGGATGATTTATTGAATGATGTGTTTATTTATTTATATATTTTCTAACTTTATGTTATATATATGATGTAATTTTTTTATTGTTATAATTTATTAATTTACCTAAATGGAGTATTTTTATTTTTATTTAGACGCTTTTTATAATTATAAAATATATTATTTAATTAATTTTTTTTACATGTATTATTTAATTAATTAAAAATCTACCATTCAGCTAATGAACCACTGGTTGAACTAATGAACTAGTGAACAAATTCTTTAGCTGCGTCAATTTTTGGTACAGTTTTGATAATTATGGTTTGTATTGAATAACAAGTTGCAGGTATGTCACGTGTTAAATTTTTTTCCTTTTTAAACTTTGAGCTTTTTCTTAATAAAAAAATTAAAAATAAAATAAAAAGAACACATAACAAATTGTGATTGATGGAGTATAAAATAGAAGAAAAAAAATGGGCCAATAATAAGAATTTCCAAACCGCGGCTTGGTTTCCAATTCATGCAATTCAGATTCTAGGATAAATGAAAAGAAATATGAAGATAATGAAACCAAATGAAAGTTCAAATTAACCAATCCGGATTCGTAAAAAGTTCTTAATTAGCTAGTATAAGACTAAACATTCAAAGAGACCCCAAGTTGCTAGTAATAATCATTTACATGGATTATGATAATCTGAAAGCATTTGATGCTTATTTGGGATTTCATCATCCATTTGATAATTGTTGTAGCCCCTAGGATTTGAAGTGTCGTCTTTTTGATGTCCACTCAATGCATTTGGTATAGATTGCAGGTATCCATTCGTATCATTTGAAGGATAGATTGAAATAACATCCGAGTCTTGATCACTCCTTTCATTTGTAGAAATGGCTGAAGTCGAAGGCATGTACCCACTTGATTCAGTTGTAGAAAAGTTTGAATGCAGTAAAGAAGGCATACAGGAACTGAGCTCATCACCTTTCTGTATAGAAGTTTCAGACTTGACAAAAATTGCACTTGATTGTGAAGAATCCATTGAAGGATTCCTAGAGTAAAATGATTCAAAGGCCTGAGGAGTTTCATGATTGCCAGCCATTGGTTGAAAATGATTATGGAAGTTACTAGCTCCATGATTGAAAGCCATTGCTCGAGGCTGATTAGAGAACCTACTAGCCATATGAGCAGGTGGAGGAGTTCCATGATTGCTAGTCATTACTCGAGATTGACTAGGGAACATATTAGCCATAGGAGAAAGAGGAGCAGTTCCATGATTGATAGCCATTACTTGAGACTGATTTGAGAACCTTCTAGTCATTGCTTGAGATTGATCAGGTAACATACTAGCCATATGAGCAGGAGGAGTTCCATAATTTCCATAATTGCCAGCCAATATTGCTCGAGACTGATCAAAACGGAACCTAATAGCCCCCATATGAGCAGGATGAAGAGTTCCATTATTGCTAGCCATTGCTTGAATTTGATTAGCAAGAGCATGAACATGTGCATTTTGGTGCAAGGGCTGATTTATATGACGCTTCATTGGTGTTGGATCAACATTTGTCATTGGCTCATCCCTATCATTAGCACGTGAAGATTTGGAACTAGCCTTTCGAGTATTGGCCTTGCTTGATGATTTGCTCCCATTTTTCTCATAAATTTTACACAAAACCCATTTATCCAACTGGAAGACACAACAATGATGATCGAAAAAAAAAAAAGAAATCAGAAATTCAAATGACGTTCAAATAATATAAAAGCTAAAACAAAATGATAAAATCTACTTACCCTCATGTCATTTTCACTGCTTCTAGTTAGAGGAGGATGCTTAATTTTATATTCGTACATGATCCAATTGGTCTTGTCACCACTTGGAGCTTTTCCTCTATAGAAAACAAGTGTCTTCTTATACCCAACTGTAATTCCCTTATTGGATTCGATCTCTTTGTCAGCTCCAGTAGCCTTCCAATATCCATCACCTGCAGCTCTATCTGGACGTTTTCCATTTGGATACTTTCGATACCTTGGAGTAAAAAAGTACAATTCCTCTTGTTCATCATATTTCTTGTACTCTTCTGTTAATCATCCAAAATGTTACATTTATACTTGCTCTTTTATATCTTTTATATATGTTAACAAAAATTAAAAAAACATGAAATAAGAAGAGCAATTCTCATATGAATAGAACATTTTTGCTTATTTTTCTACACCAAACAGACGTACCATATATCTATTTAAAGCAAGAAAACTGGAAAGAAACCCAGTAAGACATACATATATGTATACTACATAATACGGCATAGCAATGATTATTTCTTTCTGATTAGTAAACTTTACAAGTTCTATTCAAATAAAAAAAAAAAACGTATATAAACTAGTAACTACCAATGATTCTTTCTTTCAGATTATAACAATTACCATGCAATATATATCATCAAAAAGAACTAAAGAAAGAATAGGTTCCATTCAAGTCAAAAGAATTAAAGAAAACTTGAAAGAAACATGTTTCAAGAAGATACCTGCAAGCCACTCAGGGCTGTGGTTATAGAGTTCAACATCCACCATCGAATTCCAAGGCAGGGGTATATTCAAGCACTTCTTGACCAAATAAGAAATGATGAGGTCAAAGTCAGTGGGGCTGAACTTATAGCCAGGTGGGGGAACTTCATTATCGAAGTTGTGGTACTGTTTCTCTGGTTCTTCATCAAACTCAAGAAGCAATTTATTGAGTATTCTCTCTAAACCCAACTCATCCACCTCTTCAGATTGTTGGTTAGGTTCTTCCTCTTGCTCTTCTTCATCGTCAAGATCAGGTTCAGGAGGATCAATAACCACACTTCGTGGTGATGAATATGTACTTATTGTGTTGCTTCTTGGTACGTTCAGGGCTTGGAGTGATTGTGTTGCAGGATTTATATTGGAAATCATGACTTGGTTTGTGATACCAGGAGCCATGAGACTCGGCTTGTTGTTTTGCTGATTATGATTAGCCATCATATAATCGGCTTTTTTTGCTGATGATTATGATTAGACTCCATACTCTACTCTGGCTTTCTCTCTCTCCTTTTATACTTAGTAAAGAAGTCCACTCCGTTTCAGACTCTATTTTCGGGTATCTTTGTGAGCAGAGGACGCCACCTCCGGAGTTATTGGGTAAACACTAAACTCATTATCCTTAGATATATCTAATACAATTAAATCATATCTTCCGAAATAAGAGGACTACGTAAGTTGATAAGTCCGAATATTTTGCACCATATCATAAAATATCACGTTAGTGAAGTGAGTGAAGTGGAGAGGAAAAAAAAAAGAAGAGGCCGACTTCAATTTCTTTAAGCTCACGTGGAACATAAAAAATACAATAGTGATATCATTTTTATGTAAGTTTTTGTTTCTACATACATAATGGTAAAGATTTTGTGATTTAATATTTTAAACTTGACAAGCCATGACCACAACTCAAAGAAATAGAATGCTACACAATTCATCTCATGAAACAGGGAGAAACAGAGAACTGCTTGGTACATTTTGATTCAGTAATAGACTTGAGGACTTAAATTTTTCAACCTTAAATAAATAATCAAATACATATCCAGGGACAAAACTAGGATTCAAACTTAGGGGGGACTGAAGTTCTTTGTTCAAAAATTTAAAAAAATTAGAATATCAACACTAGAGGTTGACAGAGTTGCATTAACTTATTAATTATTATTTGTATTTTTTATGTTGAAAAAATTTAATAATAGGATTTTATAATTAAGAGTTTTGTAAGTCAATTGTTATGTCTTAATATTTTCAAGGCCTAACTAATGTGTGGATGGACGATTAATATGTGGCATAGGAGTTGTCTCTATGGCTATGAGGGTGGAGTCATTTGAGAGGGGCATAGAGCTCTCAAGTGAGAGAGAGAAATTAGGTAAAGGTTATTGGGTTTTTGTGTTTTTTTTTTACTAGGATTTGTAATTGATTTGTTGTTATTGTTTTTGCTTAGACCAGATTTATGATTTGTTCAAAAAAATTTCTTATTATCCGAATATGTGCATTTTTTATTATAGATTTTTCTTGTTATCTATTTGTTGGATTTCTTGGGTCAATTTGTAAATTTGGGGGGAGGGGGGAGTATATAAATTTAAAAGCCAGAATTAAAATTATTTTTGTTAAAATACATACTACTATATATTTTTTTCAAAGGATGAGGATGGCCGTGCCCCCCTCAACCCTTGAGTAGTTCCGTCCCTGTACATATCCCATTACCGTTTCAAACTTTCAATTGCTAAAATATTTTTTGTTCAAGATACTTCTTGAGATGAATCAAAAACCAGGATTTAATCAGCTCAAAACTTTAGCAAAGAACAATTACTATTCATTAAGTTCAAAATCACAATTTCTGCAGCACTTGCCTGTAGAGAGGACCAATCACCAAATTTTTTTTTTTTTTTTCATGTGGATAAATCGTTATACTTATATTGATGAGAAACCAAAATTACACAACAGGACGATACAGACCAAAAACATGAACAAGAAGAAAAGAATCCCAAACTAAGCAACATACCTAATTAACCCTGACATACCAAACCAAGCCTACTACTTGGAAAAAAAAAAAAAAAAAAACAAGTAAAACAAATGCCAATGACAAAGGCCATCACATCACTACTGAGTACCCATTCACCTTCTCTTTTGCAAACTACCAAACAGTATCTTTCAGCCAATGTAATTAGATATGGTGAAACAGTTAGAAGCTCTGCTTCACAAACTGATGGCTGTGTCAATCATTAAAACTATAAAACTTTGGTTAGCTAGTATCATGCTAAACATTCAAAGAGCCACTAAGTTGCTAGTAATCATTCACAAGGCCTTTTTGTCATCTGAAAGCTTCCAACGCTTATTTGGGACAATATCAACTTCTCTCATTTCTCTGATAAAGCCTACACAAAATCCAATTATCCAACTGGAATACACAAAATTCAATAGTAGTTAGATTTACAATAGAAGACAACAATGACTTTTGAAATTTATTAAAAAAAAAAAAAAAACAGAAATTCAAATAATATAAAAGCTAAAACAAAAGGATAAATCTACTTACCCTCATGTCATTTTCAGTAATAGGATGATCAATTGTATATTCATGCATGATCCAATTTGTCTTGTCACCACTTTGGGGTTCTCCTTCATAGAAAACAAGTTTCCTCTTATGCCCAATTACAATTTCCTTAGATTTGATTGCCTTGTCAGCTCCCGTAGCCTTCCAATATCCATTACCAGTTACTCGATTTGGACGTTTTCCATTTTGATACTTTTGTTTCCTTGGAGTAAAAAAGTACCATGCTTTTTCTTCACGGTTGCCGTATTGTTCTGCTAAATCATCCAAAATGTTTTATTTTTACTTGGTTTTTTTCTTATATATGTTAACAAAAGTAAGAAAGCGAGCTTAAAAAATTGCTCATGACAACTTGTCTGAAAAATCTTTTCTTATACATGTTTTTCTACACCAAGCTTACAGTACTATCTCTTTACAAATATCAAAACACAGATCAATTATTGTGAATCCATGATGCATCCATGCACAATAGTTTCTACTTGAGTGATTCATCACATTAGTTTGAAGTTTATATACTGTTGAGTAATTTTGAAAGAGAGTTGCAAAAGAATTAAAGAATAAAGAACGCGATTTACTTAAACAACAAGGTTGTAATGTGGAAGAGATTATATTTTAAAAAAAGAGATGCTATACAATGAAAATTAAAGGATGTGCCCTGCCAATGATTCTTTCTTTTAGATTAATTACAATTAGCAAAAAAACTTTAAAATTAAACTGGCTGATCCATTCAACTCAAAACAATTAAGAAAAATAAAAAAGAAACGCAGTAAAGCATACATGTATGTAACCACATAATATGGCTTGACAATGATTCTTTCTTTCAGAATAATTACAATTAGAAAAAGAAACATTAACATCATGCAAAGTTATCAAACTGACTGATACATTCAACTGAAAACAATCAAAGAAAATTAAAAAGAAACCCAGTAAAGCATACATGTATGTAACCTATAGTGACAACATAATATGGCTTGCCAATGATTCTTTCTTTCAAATTATTAAGATTTAGCAAAAGAAACTTTAACATCATGCAAAATTATCAAACTGGCTGATCCATTCAACTCAAAACAATCAAAGAAAATTGAAAAGAAACCCAGCAAAGCATACATTTATGGCATGCCATTTCTCACATACTGCAATATGTATTTCATCAAATTGACTCATGATGCAATTTAAAAAAAATTAAAGAAAACTAAAAAGAAATATGTTTCAAGAAGAACCTGCAATCAACTCAGGGTTGTGGTTATAGAGTTCTTCAGCATCCTCAACCCAATCACGAGGCAGGGGATAATTCAAGACCTTGTTGATCAAATAATGCACTATGAGGATGTAGTCACTGGGGCAAAACCTACACCCAGGTATGAGGTCTAATTCGGGGTACTCCATTTGTGGCTCCTCTCCTAGCTGATGCAGTTTATCGTTGAGGAATGTTTTTAAAACCGACACATCCACCTCTTCTAAAGATTGGTTTTCCTCTTCCTCGTCTGGTTCTTCCTCTTCCTCATCTGATTCTTCGCCCTCATCATCATCAAAGTAAAACGTGCCCGATGAAGATGAAGAAAAACTTGTGTCGCTGATTGATGAGTACAGAGGTGAAGTTGGTGATTCTGATTCATAATTATTAGTGTGATCAGAGTCATGATCAGACTCACTACTATTTTCTAAAGGCATACACATTGCCACAAAACGAAAGTAACTTTGAAAAACACTCACTCTGTTTAGTTAAAATCTTGAAAGAAATTTTCTAATCTTTACAACTCAATAAGAAGATGATTTACTCTGTTCCTTTTTATATACAAAAACAGAGTATTGGAACATAAAAGAGGCGGGTAACTCTTAACCGCTCTTAACTAATTTTATAACCGATTCACACGGTTATTTTGGATGAGTATGAAACGGCATCGTTCTGATGTTGAGCATTAACATGTGTTTGTGTGTGTGTGTCTCTCTCTAAGATACGACACCGTATGATTGAAGTTTGTGTGACGTCATTTTGGGGCTTGCACGACATCGTTTTGATCCCTTTGTTCTTTTTTATTTTTTTTGGGGATAAAATCCCTTTGTTCTTGACCTTTACTGCTATGAACTTCTTTTGGGTTTACCAAGAATCAATACAGGAATCCTGATAATTATATATTATATTATAGAAATATATGACCAAAAAAAAAAAAAAATCTATGTGTAATATTTGCATATTTTGAGCCACTTGGCACTAGCACAATTCATGGATTTTAGTAAGTTTATACTCAAACATAAAATTGTGAAATATAACCAAAATAATAATTAAAATAAATATTGAATTTTATTTTAAATAACTTGAAACTTCTCTTGATAAATTTGAAGTAGAAATATAAATTTCTTGAACCTTGGGTAAATTTAAATTTATGTGTATCTTTATTTTTTTGGATTAAACAATAAGATATCTATTAAAAAAAAACCACCAGAACAAAGCCATATAGCAAAATAGACAGGCCACAAAACTACAGAACAGGATTGAAGGAGCCCAAAGTGATCAATTAAACTATACATGCCCTTAACACAACTCAAAGAAACAGACTCCTACACAATTCAACTCATGAAACAGAGAGAAAAAAGAGCACTGCTTAGTTAACATCTTGATTCAGTAATGGACTTAAAGATATGATCATATGAACTGTTCAACCTTAAATGAGTTATCAAATACAGATCTTATTACCATTTTAAACTTTCAATTTCTAAAAATTTGATGTTTAAAATACTTATCGGGTGAATCAAAAACTAGGATCTACAATCAGTACAAAAACTTTCGCGAAGAACAAACAGTGTCCATTAAGTTCAGAAGAGGACCAATCACCGTTATACTTTGGATGAATCAGTATAGTTTCATTGATGACAAACGAGAATTACACAACAGGACAATACAGACCAAACACAGGAACAATAGCTATAGAATCCCAAACTAAACAACAGCGCTATTAGCCCTGACACAGAAAAACGATTCCTGTACTGTACAGCCAAACCTACTAATAGAAATAAAAAAGAAACGAAAAGAAAAAAATGCCAATGACAGAGACCATTAAATCACTATATTATATAGAGCACCTAAAGTAAACTAGATGAGAGAGTCTTCTGGTCATCAACTACAGCAAGCCATTGCATTCTACACTTTACTGTGAGGGCCATTCTCCTTCTCTTTTGCAAACTTCCAAATGGTATCTTCAGCCAATGTAAGTAGAAATGTTGAAACAATATAAAACTTTAGTTAGCTAAACTTTAGTTAGCTACGCTTCACAAGGTGATGACTATGTCAATGGGTAATCATCAGAACTATAAAACTTTAGTTAGCTAGCATGTATCATGCTAAATATTCAAAGACCCACAAAGTTGCTAGTAATCATTTACATGGATTATCGTCATCTGAAAGCTTCCGACGCTTATTTGAGAGAATATCATCCATATTCATCCATTCTGCAAGGTCATTGGTGCCAACGAAATCAAATTGCAATTCATGATTTGTATGGTCGCAATCTTCTTGGTGTCCACTCAATTCATTCGGGGGAAAATTTGAATACACATATCCACTAGATTCGTTTGTAAAAGAAGGCATACCAGGAATTGGTTCAATCTGAGGAGGAGTTCCATGATTGCCACCTGCTTGACAGTTATTAGCATATCTACTTGATTCATTTGGAAAATAAGTCATACTATGAGTTGGTTCAACCATCTGAGGAGGATTTCCATAATTGCCAACTACTTGAGAGTAATTAGCATGTCCACTTGATTCACTTGGAAAATAAGGCATGCCAGGAATTGGTTCAACCATCTGAGGAGGATTTCCATAATTTCCAACTGCTTGAGAGTCATTAGCATGTCCACTTAGTTCATTTGGAAGAGAAAGCATACTAGGAGTTGGTTCAACCATCTGAGGAGGACCTCCATAATAGCCAACTTCTTTAATGGCAGAAAGCATACTAGGAATTGGTTCAAACATCTGTGGAGGACTTCGATAAGAGCCAACTTCTTGAATGGCATTAGCATATCTACTTGATTTAGGAAAAGAAGGCGTAGCAGGAATTGGTTCAACCACCTGAGTTCTGTTTTTGGCACGATGTGCTTGCAAATATTTTTCAAAAAGTAGAAGATGTTTCGCCACATATATTGGATCAAAGTGAAGCTCAGGAAGCTCAGGAATCACAGGATTAATACGTATTCTACTCAAATTTTCATCACTTCTCTTATAAATCCTAGGAGTTGGTTCAACCATCTGAGGAGGACCTCCATAATAGCCAACTGCTTGAGTGGCATTAGCATCTATACTTGATTTATTTGGAGAAGAAGGCATAGCAGGAATTGGTTCAACCATCTGAGTTCTGTCATTGGCACGCTTTACTTGCAACTTAGTAGGGCGATGCATTCCTTGCACATCGTAAGGTGGAAACTTCGGACGAACCACAGGATTATTACATATTCTGCTCAAATTTTCATCATTTTTCTTATAAATCCTACATAAAACATACTCATCCCACTGGATGATACAAAATTCAAAGATAGTTATATTGCAATAGATGGCAACAATAATGCCTGAAGAAAATCACAAAAGCTTAAAGAAAGTTCAAATAGCATTTTAATAGTGTAAGAGCTAAAACAAAGGATAAGATCTATATACCGTCATCCCATTTTCACTCCTTTTAGTTTGAGGAAGACCTTCCAGTCTATATTCATCCATAACCCAGTTGGTAGGGACACCTTTTGGAGGGTTTCCTTTATAAAAATGTAGTTCCTTCTTAAACCCAACTACAATTCCATTCTCTTGTATTTGCAGCTCACCACCAAAGGCCTCCCAAAATCCATCATTGGTAGATTGGTTTTGACAGATTCCCTTACTCTTCTTTATATTCTTTCCCTCCACTGAAGTAAAAAAGTACCATTCATTTTCACTTGATTGTCGGTGTTGTCCTGTTAAGAGTTAATCACCCAATGAACAAAAACAGAGTAAAAACAAATATCAAAGCCATGTAAATTATGCACCTTTACTAGGTCTTTTGACATTAAAAGATTGTGTAGCATATTAGTTCTAACTGAAACATACATGAATATATATTACACAATATGGCAAATCCCACGATTCTTTCTTTCTTTCTTTTAGCAAAATAAACTTTCAGCATTGGAAAAGAACAAGTTTCTTCCATCATCTAACCCAAAACAATTAAAGAAAAGTAAAAAGAAGCCATTTGGGTATATAATTTTTCAAGAAAAAACAAAACCTGTAAGCCATTCGGGGCTGTGGTCATAAAGTTCAACTTCGACAATCTTGTTCGAAGGAAGTTGTTGATTGAGGACCCTCCTCTTCAAGTACAAAGTGAGAAGCTCAAGATCACTGGGGCAGAACCCAGGTGGGGGATCTTGATTTTTCAAACTGATGCCACAATTGTCTTCCTCGCCATCAGGATCAAGATCAATCACAACAGGTGAAGATGAACTTATAACATTGCTGGTTGGTGCATTCAGGGGTTGTGGCAATTGTGTTGTAGTACTAGTGCTTATATTGGAAACCACTTGGGCAGTGGTAGCAGGAACTTGGTAACTCGGCTTGCTTTGCTCATCATTAAACTCCATACTTGGAACTCTCTCAAGAAAAAAAAGATTTTGTCACAAATTTAAGTCATGAAACTCTCCGTTTCTTGGAGTGATGGTACTTTGGAAAATATGACTACACATTTGATTCAATCTTTATTTATAATCTTTTGGGGAAAAAGGGGACTAACCGACTAACTAATGTGATGTAAGTCCAAGTTTAATAAAATCTTGATAATAATAAAAAATAAATCAAAAACTGATTTTTAAAAATTCTATATTTTTTTCCTAAGTTATATTTCTATCTAGTATCTATTCTAGATAATGGTACTACAATTTTAAAATTGAGTACGTAATTTTTAACCTAAATGCCAAGTATGTGATTAAGTATAGAGTGAAAACTGAAAACACAAAGAAGAAAAAAAAGTAAAACGAAAAGACAAAGCAATTGATATATTCATTTCTATGTTGTTAGTAAATAAACACATGTATAGTATATTATTAATTAATACGGAGTAATACTTAGCGTGAGTTTGGATTGGGCGTTTTGCTCAATCCGTGTGTTTTGCGTTTTTTTAGTGAGTCCTATAGGTACTATTCACAGACCACCAAACTTAGCAAAAAACAGATTTCTAGGTAAATTTGGGTCCCACAATAATATTCATACCTTTAAAAATTATTTTGCTACAGTATTTTTAGCAATAAATTTTTCAATTTTCAGGAAATAAACGATATCCAAACACAGCCATCAAGAAGGGGGCAACCACTATGCCACACTAGCTGGTGGTTCATAAGTATGTCATTCTTTTTTATTTGAAATATTATAATACAAAATAAACATATATAGTCATTCTTAGTCCCTAATTTTTCATTCAAAATTCTAATATACAATTACTTAGGTCTATTTACGTGTATTTCATTTTCATTTTTTATGTAGTATTTTTAGAACATTTTAAAAAAAAAATTGAAATGCATACGTTTTCTATACTGTATATACTCCATCACGTATAGTATACTTACTATGTCATGTTGATTTCTTGTATCAGGTTGTTGGATCCTAAATCAAACCACAACGTAAAATGGGTCATCGATTCAAGATCTGTGAAAGTTTGGTATTAAAGAAAGTAATTAATTAAGTGTATTTGAAAAAAAAAATTCCTTATTGGACACAATTTAATTTCAAATATATAGTTGATTTGGTTAAGTTTGATTTGAAGAAGGAACAATGAACAAATCCAAATTCAAGTAAACCTGATAGAAACTTAGGAAGCTTCTGATTAAATAAATGCAAGATTTTTTCAATATCAGTATCATTATCTAAAATTTAGGGTTTGGGTTATATAAAAGATATAAATTATAAAATGATGTCCTCTTAATAAAAAAAAAGTAAAATAACTCAACTCACAATAAATCATAATTTGGAAAATAACTCAAAATTTCTTGCTAAATCACAATTGGGATTGACCTGTGCAACATAATTTGCAATTTGATTTCCTGTTCTATAGGTATATTGAATAAGAACTTACACAACTGTAGGTAAAAAATTTATACATTTCATTTCTAAAACATTTTTTCTAAAGATTCAAAGAGACCCTAAGCTTGGACAAACTAATCTATAAGAACTTCTTTATTAGCTAGTATCATCATACTAAACATTCAAAGCGACCCTACACTGCTGGTAAGAATCATTTACAAGGATTATGATCATGATCAGAAAGCTTTTGACACTTATAATCTGGGACATTATTATCTATTTGATAATTGTTGGAAAGTTATGGATCTGATGCTAAGCTGTAATCCCCATGTTTTGAAGTGTCCTTGTTTTCTTGATATCCACTTGATTCAACCGAATGGCTGGTATCATTTGGAGAAAAGGTTGAAGTCAAATGCATGTGTTTACTCCATTCATTTGTGGCAAAGACCGAAGTTGAAGACATGTATCCACTCGATTCATTTGTCGAAAAGCTCGAATGCCCTAAAGTAGGCATATAGGAAATGGGTTCGCCTTTCTTGATAGAAGTCTCATAATTGCCAACCATTGCATTCAATTCTGTAGAATGCAATAAAGGATGCCTAGAGTAAAATGGTTAGACCATTTGAGGAGCAGTTTCATGATTGCTAGCCACACCTTGAAACTGATTATGGAAGTTACTAACCGTAAGAGCATGAGGAGTTCCATAGTTGCTAGCCAAAGTTTGAAAAAGATTAGGAAAGCTACTAGTTATATTATCATGAGGAAGAGTTCCATAGTTGCTAGCCTCGGTTTGAAACAGATTAGGAAAGCTACTAGTTATATTATCATGAGTAAGAGTTCCATATTTGCTAGCCATTGCTCGAAACCCATTAGGGAACCTACTCACATGCATATGAGCAAAAGCAGGTACATTTTGGTTGGAATGGTTTATAAAATCCAAAACTTCAACTATTTTCATATCAACATTTTTCATTGGCTCATTTCTATCATTAGCATGTGAAGATGTGGGATAAGCCTTTTGAGTATGACTCTTGCTTGATTTGCTCTCATTTTTCTGATAAATCATACACAAAACCCATTTATCCAACTGCAAGACACAAAATTCAATAATAGTTAGATCTAAAATAAATGATAACAATGATGTTTGAAAAAGAAATCTAACATTGAAATAATATTTTAGTAATATAAAAAGGCTAAAACAAAAAGAATAAAATCTACTTACCCTCATGTCAGTTTCACTTGTTTTAGTTACAGGAGGATGATTAATTCTATATTCATTCATGATCCAATTGTTCTTGTCACCCTTTGGAGCTTTTCCTCTATAGAAAACAAGTTTCTTCTTATATCCAACTACAAGTTCCTTGAATTTGATTGCAGTGTCAGTTCCGGTGGCCTTCCAATATCCATCACCTGCGGCTCGATTTGGATGCTTTCCATTTCGATACTTTCGTTCCCTTGGAGTAAAAAAGTACCATTTTTTTTGTCCATATTGCTTGTACTCTTCTGTTAGTCATTCAAAATGTTATATTTAAAAAATTTCTCATGAAAAACATGCATGAAATAAAATAAAGCAATTTGCATATGAATAGAACTTTTTTTATACAAGCTTTTCTATACCAAACAGATAGTACTATTTGTTTACAAATATCAAAACACAAATCAATTATTGTGATGTAACGGTGCACCATGGTTTCCAATTGAGCAATTTTATAAACTGTAGAGTAATTTTGAAAGAGAGTTTCAAAATAATTAAGATTGTATTTTAGTGTGGGAAGGGATTATATTTAAATAAACAGAATTTTAAAATAGATGTTATAAATGGATCCAAGAGGGGAATCTTAATAATGGGATTAAATAATACTCTGAGGAGACTAAAAACTCTATAGTGGATCATATGTAAATAATGGTACAAATATGTATTCACAGTACTTGAGGTTTTTCAGTGTAACAAACCTCACTAAGAATTTTTTAATAAGAAAATATAAGAGATTTTGTGGCAACTGTTTACACATAAAGTAGTACTATAGGTTTTTTTTTAAAAAGTATTATACTCAAAACTTAATGGGGTTTTATCTATCTTTTAGGGGAAGACCAAAGGGGTTTGTTTATTTTTCCAATATTTGTCTATATCCATTATTCACTCTTTCAGATTAATAAAAATTAACAAAAGAAACTTTAAGATCATGCAAAATTATCAAACTGACTGATCTATCCAACTCAAAACATCAAAGAAAACTGAAACTTAAACACCATGCAATATATGTGTGTGAAACTGTTACTACATAATATAGCATATATACCAATGATTCTTTCTTTTCGATTAATAACAATTAACAAAAGAAACTTAAACGCAATGCAATATAAATAATCAAATTGACTGATGCATTGGAGTAGAAAAGAACAAGTTCAAGTTTCAACTCAAAACAATCAAAGAAAAGTTATAAAGGATGTTTGGAGAAGCACCTGCAAGCCACTCGGGGCTGTGGTCATAGAGTTGAACATCCACAATCCGATTCCAAGGCAAGGGACGATTCAAGACCTTCCTGATCAAGTAATGCATGACCAGATCAAAGTCGGTGGGGCTGAACCTAAACCCAGGTGGGGGTTCCACGTGTTCAAAGCTGTGGTACTCCTCTGCTCCTCCATCAAAATCATTGAGGAGTATGTGTAAATCCAACTCATCCGCCTCTTCTAATTGAAACTTTTTCTCCTCTAGTTTTTCCTCATCTGGATGATCAACCACACTAGGAGATGAATGTGTTGTATGGTTTATATCGGGAACCACTTGGGTTGTTATGTCAGAAACCATCGAAGTATGCTGTTTTTGCTCATGATTAAAATCCATACTGCTCTCTGGAGATAAAGACATTGCCACAAACGTAACTTTGAAACACACACACTCTCTCTTTTATCAACCTCGAAAGGATAGAATTTCTGATAATTCCGAATTTAATCCAATCGATTATCTTTAGAAAAAATGGTAATAAATAATTGATTTGTCCAAGTTTAATAAAATCAAAACTGATTATCAATGATAATTACAATTTATACAAGGTTGGCATGGACCCATCACAAAACGAGTAAATATCATAGGAATAGCAACTTCTTGTAGTTCAAACATCTCTAACTCGTGTACATATTTATGATATGTACCAAACATAAAAGATGAAGATGGGAGTGTTACACTTTTTTTCAAATGTAAATCTTCTTAAAAGATGTCTCTGAGCTCAAGTAAAACACTGAACACAAGTTATCTTTCTATCACGCAATACAGCAATAGTGATATCATATATAAGTTTTTACCTACTTCGATTTTACTTTGGAAAATTGTTAGTTTACATTGCATTATCAATGTATTGTAGACTAAACAAATGTGTGCAACATTGTACACTTTTATGCAAATATGTACAATATTATAACTTTTGCAAATGTGTACAATGTTGTACACATTTGTTTAATCTTACATTGATATTACAATGTAAGTCAATAATTGTTCTTTTACATATATAATTGGAATGATTTTGTGATTCAACATCATATTATTATATTATATTATATATAATAAAAGTTGGGCTTAGACGCCGTAGTTGCGCCAAGTGGTTTCACCAAATTGCAGAAATTTTAATAAATTTTTAGATTTTAAGAATAGATATATACATATTTTTTGAATAAATATGACAAATCAAGTAATAAAAAAAAGTAGTAATTTGTGACAAAATTGTTACCAAGTTTGTAAGGTAACTCTTGGAACTCTCTCAAGAAAAAAAAGATTTTATCACAAATTTAAGTCATGAATAACAATTAGATGGGGCGGTGGCAAGCTAAGGCTCATCCCAACCCCAAAAAGCGTTTTTTGTAAGGTAAGAATTTGTTCCACCCCACATCTAATTTAAGTCAAAATAAAATCCCCCTAACCACAATGGAATACTCCACCCCAACTTTCAAGCACCATATTCCATTTTATAACCATCCCCAAAAAAAAAAAATGCCCCAAACCCCACCCCCTCTCTCTTTTCTGTAAAAAAGAAATTACGTATGTAAGTCATGTAAAAGAAATTATATGAAGATTAATCTATGGCAATCACTAATAGCCTAACAAGCTCTCATTACTTTATGGTTCTAATTTAATAGAAGACAGGCTCCCATTACTTTATAATATTTTAAGTTTTTAACAGTAGGAACCTTGCTAAAACGTAAAAGTTCAAATTATCAGTCTCAATGTTATAGTATCTTATTTTATTTTTGATAAATAATTTAGTATAATAACATGTTATTATAAAGTTGTAATTTACAACTATGTTTTATATCGGCTTTATTTCATGACAAAAAATGTTGTATTTGCAATAAATTATTTCCTTGTATTTTGTAGGATTTTATTGTATTTGGTTTAATATTAAGTTGGTAAAGAATCAAGCATGAAATGAAGATCAATACAGTTTCACGACTAACTCGCAAGAAGTTCGCGAAAAAAGGTTCCCGCAAAAAGGCCACGTGAGAAGCATATACTGGAAGCTGAAAAGTCAAGTGCGAAGCATATACTGGAAGCTGAAAAGTCAAATGCTAGACTGTATTTCGCGAGTACTTAGCGAAATAGGCCATCTTGCAAGGTACTCATGAAACTCTCTGTTTGGAAGATTTTAAATGTGACTTTCTTACCCTTCACCCATACTATATATACCCTCATTACCCACAAATGTAAAGGAGACCATTTTAGAGAGAAACCCCTAAATAGGTTTCTATAACACAACACACCCACCTTTTAAAGAGAGAACTATTCATCATTTAGTGAGAAATCATTGCAGTCTCTTCTTCTTCCCTCTTCCATTGTTATATCTTGAGAGGAGATTTGTACCTAAACACAACCAATACCTATTCATAGTGTAGAGAATGTTTTGGAGCTTGAAAAGTTTTGGGAATTTGCCAAAAGAAGCTGATGAGGCTTGGCAGATGTAATCAGGCAGTATTGTGGGATCCAGAAAGCTAGTAAAGACAAGACTTTGAGAAGTCTATTAGTAGCGGGAGATTGGTGTTAGAAATATGAAATAATTTTTATAATCCATTTAGTTACATAATTAGCTAGTTGGTTGAGATTATGATGAGTTAGTTAGTATTTAAGCACATGTAACTCATTTAACACATGCCTTAATTCATAGAGCACATGTTAAATTAACTAGCCAATTATCTTGAGTCATGTGAGTTAATGACATTAGAGCTAGTCTCCTATAAATACATGATTGTAATTCAACATTAGATATGAAATGATGAAGAATTAAATAATTTCTTAGTGCATTAGTGCAACTCTCTCTCTCTCTCTCTCTCTCTCTCTCTCTCTCTCTCTCTCTCTCTCTCTCTCTATGGAGGGTGACTACCTCGAATTAAGTCAATTTCTTTATAATTCTCATCAATCTTCCTACAATTCATACCCATCCCCATTAAGAACCTCTAGGTTCCTAACATTTGGTATTAGAGTCGTCGATCTTAAGACGAGCAATTGTGACCAAAGAAAACTTTTGAAAGAAATACAACAAGTGTTGAACAAAGCCTTAGAGGATGTCAAGAATGTTTCAAAGATGGTCAAGGCCTTGGCTGACTCTAAAAAGGTCATGAAAGAAGAGCTCTCAAGAATGCAAGAGGATCTTGAGAACATGACGGAAGAAGAGTTAAAATCTCTTGATTCAATGGAATTTGAAGAACAAATCAAGTTCCAAGAATCTACTGATGTTGTTGCAAGTTTGGATGTTGATTTTTGTGTCAAAGTGGATGATGATATACATCAAGATGCTACCCTCGAAGTTCAGTCCAAAGAACCAACAAAGAAGGAGATGATGATTTTCCAAGAACTAATTCTTGATGCACCAATGGAGGCTTCCATTCAAGAGTCTATAATTCAAGAATTGGCAATCCAAGTGTCAGTGATCCAAGAATCCAAGATGCGAGCACTAACAATTTTAATGGTTCTAGAATCAAATGAGGTCTTGAGGATACAAGAACATTCCAAGGTTCAAAGAACCAATGAGACCTTGAAGATTGAAGAATCATTGAAGGCTCAAGAATTCGACCAAAGTTTGAAGATCTACAAAGAAGAAACCTTCATGTACACAAGACCCCGCTTGACAAAAAAAAAATGCATGAATATGGTGATCAAAATGTTACTAAAGTATTGGTCCATTGGAAGATCTCCTTTAATGAAGGTGTCATTTCACAACAACACCTTGTGGGCAAGGTGTTTTCAATGGGATGGAAATGTTAGGAATATAAAATAATTGTTGTAATTCCTTTAGTTACGTAGTTAGCTAGTTGGTTGAGATTATGATGAGTTAGTTAGGATTTGAGCACATGTAGCTCATTTAATACATGGCTTAATTCATAGAGCATATGTTGAATTAACTAGCCAATTATCTTGAGTCATGTGGACCAATAACATTAGAAGTAGTCTCCTATAAATACATGGTTATAATTCAACATTAGATATTGTTGGAGCATTTTAATATTAAATGAATAAAAATGAATAAATGTAATAACATAAAAGTAAAGATGTGAGAGTGAATATGGAAGATGAGGAGTTAGTGAAAATGTTTAATCCCACATTGAAAAGGAGAGAGACTATTTTATTCTTTTTAATTGTGGTGATTAATGGGCTAAAATGTATTGACTCAGATATTGGGCTAGATACGTGCGCAAGGGGGAGGTGAAGAGTGGAGGTATCAAAATTGGAAATGAATCAGCCTCTTGGATCCTCCTACTTGACAGCCCATTCAGAGTAATTACCATATCCGTTGGTGAGTAAATGGCCCGAATTAATACTCCATTTTTACTATGGAAAATAAAGAGCCATTAACCCACTTAATGGACTATCCGTTTGGGCCTTTTTCATTCTTCAGAAACTCCTTATCAGACCATTAATTGTGTAACTCCAGCCCATCAGATTAATATTCAACAATTAATCTTGTAACACCCACTACATCAGAATAATGGACCTAATTAATCAGAATAAATTGGGTAATAATTTCATGAGGCCCATTGAACCTATAAATAGACTCATTCAGACTCAATCCAAGTGACTGCAAATACAATATACACAAAAAATAGAGAGATTCTTGTCAAAGAAGGGTGTTCTTTCTGGTGGAGCTTTGGGCTTGAACACTTTGTGCAGAAGTTGTTCTAGCCATACGACACTTGTTGGGCTGTTGTATCCTGGGGGAGACAAGTCAGAGAAGGTCTGCACCGGTTACAAAGTTTAGCCAACCAAGGGCTTGAATCTCCTTAAAGAGAGCGAGTGCCGCGCCTCAGTCCAAATAGTGTTGTGTAATTTCTCTCTTTAAATTAATAATATTCAGCGTACTATTCAGTTTCTCTTTGTATTATTTCTATTATCATTATATTTGCACCAACAATTTTAAGGAGATTCAACACATGGAGACTACACAAGAGAAACCAAATGAGCCTGTTGGAGATCTTAACAAGCCCTTTCGCTTTAAGGGAACCCGCTTTAAGGGAACCCACTTCAAGAGGTGGAAAGGAAAGGTCCTCTTCTACTTGAGCCTTCTCAAAGTCTCCTACATTCTCACTGACAAGAATCCATCAAAAGTTCCTACTGATGAGATGAGTGATGAAGAATATGTTCTCCATCAAGAAAAAATATATAAGTATACAAAAGATGAGTATAACTGTCGCTCTTATCTATTGAATTGTCTTGCCGATCATTTCTATGATTATTATGATACAACTTACAATTCTGCTAAGAAAATTTGGAAAGCTTTACAAAGCAAGTATGATACCGAGGAGGCAGGTGCAAAGAAGTATGCTGCTAGCAAATTTTTCCGTTACCAAATGGTGGATGGAAAATCGGTGGTGGATCAAGCACAAGACTTCCAAATGATTGTGGCAGAATTGAGATCCGAATGCATAAAGATTGGAGACAATTTGGTGGTAGCTGGCATAATTGACAAACTACCACAATCTTGGAGGGAGTTCCAAAAGACTTTGCGGCACAAACAAAAGGAGACATCTTTCGAGACTTTGATCACACGCATCCGTGTGGAGGAGGAGGCTAGAGGACAAGATGCACTCATGACACAAGAGAGCAATGGTAATTCCACCACAAAGGTAAACCTTATTTCAGCCAATAATAATATGCCTAAAAATCATTTTCCTAGAAATAGTCAATTGAAGCCTAAAAAGAGAGCCTTTAAAAATAATAATAGACCTCAAGTAAGGGGAAACCCGAATAAAAATTACAATAAGAACCAAGGACCCCCTTCACAAGATCAATTTAATAGATCCTGTTTTGTCTGTGGCAAGAGTGGGCATATTGCTCGATTTTGCAAATTTCGGAAACCTGAATCTGTCCCGCAAGCTAACGTAACTGAAGAGCCTTTAGTGGCTATGATTACAGACATTAATATGGTGCAATATGTTGAAGGGTGGTGGGCAGATTCTGGTGCTAATAGGCATGTCTGCTATGACAAAAGTTGGTTCAAGTTGTACACTCCTTTTGAAGAAGAAAAAACTGTTATGCTTGGTGACTCTAGCAAAACCAAGGTTCTTGGGAGTGGTGAGGTTGAATTGAAATTCACTTCTGGACGCGTGCTAACATTGAAAGATGTTCTTTATACTCCGTCCATGAGGAAGAATTTGATGTCAAGTTTTTTACTTAACAAGGCTGGCTTCAAGCAAACTATGGAATCTGATAATTATGTAATCACTAAAAAGGGATTATTTGTGGGCAAGGGTTATGCTTGTGATGGAATGTTTAAATTAAATATTGAGAATAATAAAGCATCTACCAGTTCAGTTTATATGCTTTCTTCTATTAATTTTTGGCATGCTCGTTTGTGTCATATAAATAGTAGATATGTGGGAATCATGAGTAGTTTAGGATTAATTCCAAGACTGTCAAAAGAGTTTGAAAAATGTGAAACTTGTAGTCAAGCTAAGATTACAAAAAGGCCTCATAAAAATGTTGTAAGAAATACCGAATTGCTTGAGTTAATTCACTCTGATTTATGTGAATTTGAGGGAATTTTAACTCGTGGAGGAAATAGATATATTATCACTTTTATTGATGATTTCTCAAAATATACAACTATTTATTTGTTGAAAAATAAAAGTGATGCTTTTGAAAAATTTCAAGATTTTTTAAAAGAAGTTGAAAATCAATTCGGTAGAAAAATAAATAGAATAAGAAGTGATAGAGGCCGTGAGTATGAATCAAGTGCATTCAACTCATTTGTTCAGTCTTTGGGAATTATCCATGAAACTACTGCACCATATTCACCCGCTTCTAATGGTGTGGCTGAAAGGAAAAATAGAACTTTAATTGAGTTAACAAATGCCATGTTAATTGAATCTGGTGCACCTTTACATTTTTGGGGTGAAGCAATTTTAACTGCATGTCATGTTTTGAATAGGGTGCCACATAAAAAGTCACACACCACACCTTTTGAGATGTGGAAAGGACATAAGCCAAATTTGGGATATTTAAGAGTATGGGGTTGTCTTGCTTATGTAAGGCTTACTGACCCTAAAATGCCTAAATTGGGAATTAGAGCTACTACTTGTGCTTTTCTTGGTTATGCAATTAATAGTACAGCCTATAGATTTTTTGATCTTGAAAACAAAATAATTTTTGAATCTGGTGATGCAATTTTTCATGAAGAAAAATTTCCTTTTAAATTGAAAAATAGTGGGGGTGAAGAAAATATTTTGTCACAACCTAGTTCTTCTACTTCACATTTACAAAATCAACAAAATTTTGAAATGGAACCTAGAAGGAGTAAAAGAGCTAGAGTTGAAAAGGATTTTGGTCCTGATTATTATGTTTTTAACATTGAGGAAAATCCCCAAAATTTAAAAGAGGCTTTAACATCACCTGATGCTATATTTTGGAAAGAGGCTATAAATGATGAGATGGAATCTCTAATTTCTAATAGAACTTGGAAATTAGTAGATCTTCCACCGGGTTGTAAGACCATAGGTTGTAAATGGGTCCTTAGAAAAAAGTTGAAACCGGATGGATCAATAGATAAGTTTAAAGCTAGACTTGTTGCAAAAGGCTCTAAACAAAAAGTTGATCTTGATTTCTTTGATACTTTTTCTCCGGTAACAAGAATTACATCTATTAGATTGTTAATTGCTATTGCTGCAATTTTTGATTTGAAAATTCATCAAATGGATGTAAAAACTGCTTTTCTAAATGGGGACCTAGAGGAAGAGATTTATATGGATCAACCCGAAGGCTTTGTAGAGCCTGGACAAGAAAGCAAGGTATGTAAGCTAACTAAATCTCTATATGGCTTAAAACAAGCACCTAAGCAATGGCATGAAAAGTTTGATTCCTGCATGATTGAGAATGGTTGTAAATCAAATGAATGTGATAAATGTATTTATTCTAAATCATGGAATAATTTACATGCTATTATTAGCCTCTATGTGGATGATATGTTGATTTTTGGCTCAAATATGCATGTTATAAATGAGACAAAAAATATGCTTAAAAGCCATTTTGACATGAAAGATCGTGGTGAGGCTAATTTTATTTTGGACATGAAAATTACAAAAGTATGTGATGGAATATATCTTGATCAATCACGTTATGTTGAGAAGATATTGAGAAAATATAATTTTCATGATCACAAAAGTGTAGCTACTCCTTTTGATTCTAGTGTTCATTTATTTCCCGTGAATAATGATGATGAGATTTTTAATCAAAAGGATTATGCTAGTATCATTAGTAGTTTGCGTTATGCTACTGATTGTACTAGGCCTGACATTGCATATGCAGTAGGAATGCTTAGCAGATTTACTAGCAAGCCTAGTAAAGATCATTGGCTAGCTATTGAGCGAGTCATGAGATATTTAATTGGTACCAAAAACTATGGCTTATTATATAAAAAGTATCCTGTTGTGATTGAAGGTTTTAGTGATGCCGATTGGAATACTTTGTCAGGTGATTCTCTCTCTACCACTGGTTATATTTTTACCTTAGGTAGTGGTGCTATTTGTTGGAAATCTAAAAAGCAAACAATAATTGCTAATTCAACAATGGAAGCTGAATTAATAGCATTAGCTTCAGCTAGTGAAGAGGCAAATTGGCTTAGAGATTTGTTATTTGAAATTCCACTATGGGAAAAGCCAATTCCACCTATATTAATTCATTGTGATAGCACTGCTGCAATTGGTAGAGTTAAAAAACCGTTACTATAACGGTAAATCCAGACCTATAAGAAGAAAGCACAGTACCGTGCGATCTTATTTGAATGGTGGCATCATAACTGTGGATTATATTAAATCTAATGATAATCTTGCAGATCCATTTACCAAGGCCTTGGCAAAAGATAGAGTCTGGAATACATCGAGGGGGATGGGACTAAAGTCCATAGAATTATGAGCCATGTATGAGGATACCCAACCCAAGGACCAGAGATCCTGAGAATTGGGTTCAATGGGAAAAACGAATCATACGATGGTCGTAAGAAATGCACAATTTTATTTTTAATTATTTATTTTGTAAATAATTATTTAATTGTTCATCCCTATGATGTAAGTGCATTTATCCTGTAATGTGAAAAGGTTGAGTAAAAAACTCTTAATGAAATTTGTAGCTCGTATGAGTGGGGTGTCAGAATTAAAGGAGCACCCTTGACAAATTTCACCTATGTGAGTGTGGGGGTGGGGCCGCTCCCTATGAGATTTGGACTTAATCTCAAATACACTCATGAAACCGGGATCAGTACACGGCCGTAAAGTGCTAGCTATAAAAGCTCATGTCAACACCTAGGTTGTTATGTGTAAGCAGTGACGCTTAATTTCCCTAAAGCAGTCCTAGTTCAAGTCGGAGACCACTAAGACTCTGGAGTTGAGATCGCTGTTTTACTAAGTGAAGGTTCAATGCAGAGCACACCTTCATGATGCATAGTGACCTGTCTTTGCCTGGTAATCTCTCTTTATCTAAAAATTTAATATTAAAATGAGTGGGGGATGAAATGAAGAATAACCAATTTCTTAGTGCATTAGTGCATCTCTCTCTCTCTCTCTCTCTCTCTCTCTCTCTCTCTCTCTCTCTCTCTCTCTCTCTCTCTCTTAATTTCTCTATGGAGTCTGACTACTTCGAATTAAGTCAATTTCCCTATAATTTTCATCAATCCTCCTACAATTCATAATCATCCCCATTAAGAACCTCTAGGTTCCTAACACTTGGAAGGCTCAAGTATATTGGGTAGACTAGGCTTGGAGAGTTTTTTATTATTCGTGTACTCCAACTTATTCACTAGTGAATCGATTTCGACTTAGAGGATCGCGGAGAGGTTTTTCTCCTAGTTCTTCGATTTTCTCTTTGATAACACATTGTTCATGTTTATGCACTGGAGTAGTTCGGGTAATTGCGCATCATTTACTCTTGTTCTGCACTTAGATAAGTTAGAGTAAAAGCAATTAAGCCGTGATATTAAAATCGGGGGTCTAAACAAGTTTTTGTGTTTTAACACAAATCCAAACTTTCGGTTGTAATATAATATTCAAAGACTAACTAAAATACTACCATCATGTTTTTTAAGTAGGACACCAGCCTACAATTCCAAGCAGCGTTTTGATAGTGCTTATAGGAACAAGAAAACAATATTCAGGTAGCAATAGCAACACAGTTAACATTATTAAAATTAAAAATTGTGAAACAGGCAGTTACAAGCTGTGAACAAATTCTTCAGCCGGGTCAATTTTCAGTACAGTTTTGATAATTATGGTTAGTATTGAATAACAAGTTGCAAGTATGTCATGTATTAATTTTTTTTCCTTTTTAAACTTTGAGCTTTTTTTAATAAAAAAAACACATGATAAGTTGTAATTGATGGAGCATAAAATAGAAGAAAAAAATGGGAGAATAATTAGTATTTCAAAACCACGGCTTGGTTTCCAATTCATGCATGCTATCCAGATTCTAGAATAAATAAAAAGAAATATGAAGATAATGAAACCAAATGAAAGTTCAAATGATTCTCAAAAAAAAAAAAATGAAAGTTCAAATTAACCAATCCAGATTCGTAAAAAGTTCTTAATTAGCTAGTATCATACTAAACATTCAAAGAGACCCTAAGTGGCTAGTTATAATCATTTACATGGATTATGATCATCTGAAGGCATTTGATGCTTATTTGGGATTTCATCATCCATTTGATAATTGTTGTAGCCCCTAGGATTTGAAGTGTCGTCTTTTTTATGTCCACTCAATGCATTTGGTATAGATTGCAGGTATCCATTCCTATCATTTGTAGAAAAGGCTGAAGTCGAAGGCATGTACCCACTTGATTCAGTTGTAGAAAAGTTTGACTGCCATAAAGAAGGCATATTGGAACTGAGCTCATCACCTTTCTGTATAGAAGTCTCAGAATTGACAACAATTGCACTTGATTCTAAAGAATGCATTGAAGGATTCCTAGAGTAAAATGGTTCAAACGCCTGAGGAGTTTCATGATTGCCAGCCATTGGTTGAAGGTGATTATGGAAGTTACTAGCTCCATGATTGAAAGCCATTGCTCAAGGCTGATTAGGGAACCTACTAGCCATATGAGCAGATGGAGGAGTTCCATGATTGCTAGTCATTACTCGAGATTGACTGGGGAACATATTAGCCATAGGAGAAAGAGGAGCATTTCCATGATTGATAGCCATTACTTGAGACTGATTTGAGAACCTTCTAGTCATTGCTTGAGATTAATCAGGTAACATACTATAGCCATATGAGCAGAAGGAGTTCCATAATTGCCAACCATTGCTCGAGACTGATCAAAAGAGAACCTACTAGCTGCCATATGAGCAGGATGAAGAGTTCCATAATTGCTAGCCATTGCTTGAATTTGATTAGCAAGAGCATGAACATGTGCATTTTGGTGGAAGGACTGATTTATACAACACTAAAATTTCATTGGTGTTGGATCAGAAGGTGTGTTCTATTGTCCAGAGTAACATTCCAGGAAATTCTATTGATAAGGATATATTTTATGAACGTAGGGGACAAATGGGAGCTGCGAAATATCTAAGAGAGAGCTACTACTACCGCATTGAATGCTCCGTAGCTCGCATTAATGGGGAAGTGATATCTGAACAGTACTTTTCAGCCTTACAGCTACTCTCATAGACTTTAGGAAGGTGCTGATGGGACAAGAATCAACATTAGCAATTTAATATACACGTGGAGGGTGGAGATAAAAGAAAGAAGAGAGTATAAAATAGAGAGGAGACCCAAAGGGAAGAAGATCGGAGAATTAAGAGAAAAACACTGTAATAGCAAGAACTGTGCTTATAACCAACTTCAAGAAATATATATACAAGAACTAATTTTCTCGAATTGTGCTGAGGACAATTTTCTTTAGATAAAATCAGTCTATCTTTGCTTTATAGTGATCTGGATCCATTATAATTGTCACCCAACTCATTAGAGCCTAGTTTTTTAATCCACTCTCTACAAATTTATTGTATTGGGCTCTTTGAGCCCAGATCTTTTTACTTGTTGGGCATGAGAACCAATTTTTGTCCTTACAATTATTATTATTTTGCTCTTTGATTGTTAAATTTTATCTGATTACATTATAAAAAATTAAAGATAGTAGATAAAAATAAAATAGTATTCCATTACATAGCATAATTTGGATAATTTAGTGTTTATTGTTATATCTTTTAATTTTTCTTATTTGTTTTTTCTTCTCTTCTATTTTACTCAATATTGAAATTCAACCACATCCTCCTTATCATTAAATTATTTATATTTTCTTTCTCTCTTTGTTTTAAAAAATATAAAAAATGTAATATTTTACTTAAATTCAAAAAAAAGAAAATTGTGCTCATCAAATTGTATTCATTTCTTTTAACATTTACACTTTCTCCAACCTTTCTCCTTCTCTTTACCTTTTTATCTCCCCAAACATCCTACCTTGATATCACTCTTCCTCTTTCCTTTTATCTTCCTTTATATTGTTTCTTTTTATTATCATCATCCTCTTAATATAAATTTGCCATTCACTCTACCATTCTTTACATAATTTTCTCTCACAAAAAAGTTGTTATTTCCCACTCTTTCTCCCTCAATTTTTTGTTGGATTTTTATTTTTATTTTTCTTGCATCTCTATTTTCTTGATAAAGTTTTGTATTCTTTAGAACTCTATTTTGGTTAATGGGATTTAGTTTTGTGTGTTAAGTTTTTTTTTTTTTTTTTTAATTTTTGAATTTTTTTATGACTTTGATTGTTAAATATTATCATATTGCATTATAAATAACTAAAAATAGTATATAAGCATGTACTATTATTATATTACATAGAATTATTTGGATAAGTTAGTGTTTATTGTTATGTATTTTATTTTTTATTTTTTTTCTCATATCATTTTATTTAACATTTAAATTCAACCACATCCCCCATATATATCATTAAATTATTTATATTTCCACTCTTTTTTTATTTTAAAAATTTTAAAATATAATATTTTGCCTAAATTAAATAAATAAAATTGTCCACATTAAGTGGAGTGATGTTAGGAAACACTCATTCTCACACCCAATGCATCAAATGAATAATGAAATACAAAACAAATTAAGGTAGAAACACTAAATTAAAAATAATAATAATAATAATAATGCATATTTAATGTCATAGAATCATCATCAAATTTTGGAAAACGATAGGTTGCCAATGAAGAGAGAGAGAGAGAGAGAGAGATGGTATAGAAAAAAACAAATACAAAGTAATAAAGAGTAGATAAAGAAAAAAAATCAAACGTCAATTAGTAATCATTGATTGGAAAACAAAGAGGTTGTAAGGAGAAGTAAAAAATAAAATAGAGATTATTGTGTAGAGAACATTAAAAACTTTACAGTGTAGTAACATAAACCGTTAAATTCACTTAAAAAATTAAATCAACAATCAACAATTAAATATAATCATAGTACTAAATTTAAATTTAAAACTAATCAAACTCTAACTATGGAAATTATATTAATCATAACTAAAAAAGAGATGTTCTCTGATAGTAGTAGAAATTATATAAGAAATAAAGTTAAAAAATTTAAAAATCCATTTTTTGACATTTCATTTAACCTTATTTATAATATATATATATATGTGTGTGTGTGTGTGTGTGTGTGTGTGTGTGGGGACAATTTTTGCTTCAAAGGCCCAGGGCTAGACCATGTTGGAACCTTAGGCAATTTTGTTGTCCCACATGGGAAAGAGCTCCTCCCTCTTCATGCCATATAAGTGATGAACCAATGGTGATAGAGTACCACTAAACATTAAAAGGATACCAAATTAGTGTGATAGAGTACCACTAGGGATTAGTGGTACTCTATCACCATTGGTTCATCCCTTATATGGCATGATGAGGGAGGAGCTCTTTCCCATGTGGGACAACAAAATTGCCTAAGTTTCCAACATGGTCTAGCCCTTGGCCTTTGAAGCAAAAATTGTCCCCACAATATATATCTATAATTTTTATACATTATTACTTTCGAAAATCTAATAAACAATACTACCTCTCATTTATCGTCTTTGTTGTGCAAATCATCAGTTAGTAAATGTATGATAATGGTAAGAAGCGTTACAAATAAGATCACTAAAAAAAAAATATGAAATTAATTAGCCACTATCATTATGGAATAGTAGTTTATAATTTTACACATCCAAAAAAGTGGAATATATAGAGTTTTCTTAAAGGTATGTGTAAAGATTGTGTGTGTGTGTGTGTGTGTGTGTGTGTGTAAAGGTAAAACTGACCAAGGAAGGTGGCTTGTGTTTTTTATTCAATGACAGTAGCTTATGGTTTTGATGTTGAAGTCAGACATTGTAGATTTTGTGAAGGTTATGATTCGCTTGGAGTCTTTAGGTGTTTGAGTTGCCTAAAACTACACCAAAAGTCAATACTAGCTCAAACTAAACCTTCGCTTTCTGGTCCATTCCCAACAAACAAAAGATAAAAACCTACGAGGAAGATAATACCGAAAGAGAGAGATATTACCAACAAATCGGAGACTCCATCGGCCCTCAGATCGGCGAATCCGTCACCCCTCAGATTCAGTCGTTGCCGTCAGTCATCACCTTCGGTATAATTTCTAGCCACCATAGTGCTTCACCTTTCTCTCTAGAGGACCAAACGTGAAGCAATCATGACTGTGAGTTAGGGATTTTTGTTGTTTATTGAGGAAAGGGATTTTTTGTTGTTGATAGACGTGAGTTAGGGATTCACTTATTGCTTTTCTTTTCCTTTTTTTCTAATTTAAAATTATGCTGACATTTCATAAAATAAAATTACAAATGCTAACATGTTAGTCCAAGTGGTAATTGATGTGGCAACAAATATTTTTTTATTTTTTTTATTTAAGCCATTTGAAACATCAGACTTTTTCATCCAATAAATAACAGCGGGGATTAAATTAACATGACATTAAAAGGTTAGAGACCAACTTGACACAATTAAAAGGTTAGGGACTAAATTGAAATCTGGTGTAAAGGATAGAGACTTTTTATATAGTTTACCCTTATTATTATTATTATTATTATTATTATTATTAAATAATATATGTTCTAATAATATAAAACTATCTTCTTCGTCACATTTTCTACAAGGCACCTCATTATTTAAGAACCAAATTCAACCAACCATAAATTGAAGGAACTAAAATTGAACCAAGTTCCATTTCTTAAATTTCATTGATCAAATCCGAACGGTTTAATTTACGGAACCAAAATCAAATCTATATCAAATTCCAGTGACCGAAAGTGTAAGTTGCCCTTTACTTACAATTCAATCTTCTAATGAATTTTAAACTTAATTATAAAGTTTAAGGTGTCTAGCTAATTTCTAATAAGTTTAACCATTCCAGTGGAAATGAAACTAACCTTCAATTAAAATACTGTCCCGGCTTATGCCTTTTTTGTATGCAAAGTACAAGCGTGCGCGCACACACACATATATATATACGCGCGCACACACACATATATATATACACTGACAATTAAAATTTTATTTTTCAGATCTAACTATGACCAAAGTATAATATTGTTTAAATTTCAAATGACATGACAGTTAATGTAACCAAAAAATTTATAATTATTTAATTTGAACCATGAATAGGTCTATTTCAAATAGAAAGGTTGGCAATGTCTGTAATGAAAGTTGAGACACTAATTCGCAATCATAATAATGCCAGTGGCAACATTGACAAGGAGATTAATTACCATCATGGCATCAACGATCATTATTAAGTAGTACATAGTCTTTCTCATAATCATTCTCCAATTCACATCAAAATGAGCATCACACAGCACTTATAATTTTGAAAGTGGTAAATACTTCATGTCTTCATCTAAACAGAAAAGAAATGCATAGCATTTCCTTTTATTGGATAGGAAAAAGTCTGGGACTGAAGTTACTAACCAACATAGTGCATACATAGATATAAAGAGAAATACACCATCAAGCTGAAGACTACTAAAACCAAAACACCAACCAAAGAATGGTTCTAGGCAACATGCCTCACCATTGTTTATTACTTGGCAGGAACTTCAGGGTGCTACCAATACTTAAAAACTGATAAACTTCTTTTCCTTCAAGCTTTCAACAATTTCCTTGAGGCTCACCTCAAAAGGAATGTATTCAATACCCAAGCTTCTTGTCCTTTCTTTGGACACCTGAAATGTTGGCACAAAAATAATAAACAACAAACTGTAAAGAGTAGAATAGTTGGAATTTGAAAACAAGCCCCAATTTTGGTTTTATGAGTTATCTTCAAAGAGTTTGAATTCATGAAACCTATTGTCCAAATGCATACTAAAGACTTGGTTAGTATTAAAATACTTGTTTGGTTGGGTAAAGGAAGGGGACTAAGATGGGTCTCTAGATAAATTCTCATCATTTTTGGTCAGATGGAAAGTAGTTTCACTGGACAATTTTTTTTGTGAAATGTCATATAGTTTCTATCCCCATCTAGTGCAGTCTTCAATTAGCAATTTTAAACAAATCGAATTCTCTCTCTCTATTTCTTTTTTACTTTCCTGGAGCAGGATATACTAGTAACTTTTAATTGTAATGCTCCTATATATTTAGTACCGATATAGTTATGAATTCATGAAACCTATTGTCCAAATGCATACTAAAACTTGGCTAGTATTAAAATACACCAACAATCTTCATAAATATCATGCTCCATCCTGCAACTCCCCTTTCCCCTCTTGTTTTACTATCAAATATGATTGTGTTCTTATTTTTGCAGTTGACAGAGTGAATGTAGAATGAAGATTGAGAATGTTCAAATAACAGAATAACTTATAAAAAGTCAAACAAGTAACAATGTTCAATTAATCAATCTTGAGATGGGATGATATAATTAGGGTTGGTGATACAGAGTCAGATCATAGGTGCCCCGTCTCCGCCCCTTCCTTTCTTCAAAATGGGGAAAACAAGCAAAAAAAAATTTTATATAAAAAAGGGGAGGTGGGGGAGAAGGAGAATTTTGGTTGGGTCGATGCAGGAGGGAGACATTTTTTTGCTAGTGGCAACACTGATGAGTGAGAGAGAAGGGGGAGGGGCAGCAATGAGAGTACTAAGAGAGAGAGGAGTCTTTTGGGTATGGTAATAGGATATGTGCGCGCGTGTGTGTGTATCTGCAGGGTAGATGGGGCAAGGACATTTTGCCATCCCTAGATATAATTTAACTTCTTTTTTTTTTGGTCCAACAAGACAAACAAAAAACACAACTAAGCAATATGTGGAATCACTGAAAGACAATACATAACGAGTCAATGTGTAAAATCATTGAACCACATCATACGAACAGATATGCGCAGTTGGAGCAATTCCTGCTAATGGTGAGTATTACTAAAATATTATATCTTGACAATAAAGGGAAATAAAGACTTACTTCTCTGGAAGTTGTAAAGAGGGATAAAGTTCACGTAAAACCCTCACAACTTCAGAATGGTGTATAACTCTCTCAACCAAACAATATCTTCCACTAGCTGTAGGAATTTCATATGCTTGAATATGTGCATTGGCAACATCTTTGACATTAACCCATCCAAATGTTACATTGGGAAATGTCTGAGCTCCTGCATCAAATAAAGAAATCTTTTTCTGATGAATAATAAAGTTTTATTAGGGGGAAGGAAAAGAATAAAAAGTTCTTCTCAATACACTAGGTATCCTAGGTGTGTACTAAGATAGCAACAACATAAGGAAAATGAATAACTATCATTGAAATCCAACAAAGTAGAGCAGGAATGGCTTTTGTACAAAAGATGAACAAGACAAAATTGGCTAGCATCAACTGCTTACTTAACATCTATGAAGCACAGGTGCATTTCCGGATTCAGGTGCGGGTGCGGGTGCGGGACTCGGAAATTTTTGAAAAGTACAGTGCGGGTGCGGCGATTAAAAAATTATTATTTATATTTTCTATATATTTTTACTATTAAAATATTCTTAAAAAACACATTATATGTCCTTGGTTCACAAAACAAAGAAAGAAGAAGGAAGGAAACACAAAACAAAAAAGAAAACACAAAAGAAGCAACAAATATTCAAAATAAAATAGAGGAATGACAAATTTAGGATGTTTGGGCCTCATTCAAAGCCGATTTCAGCTGTTCTGGCATGATTCAAGGCCGATTTCGGCAACCGGCCGATACGATCCGAATCAGTCCGGTTCGGCAGGAATTGGCACGAATCAAAGCCGAGTCGGCACAAATCCGTAAAAAAAAAAAAAAAAAAAAAAAAAAAAAAAACCTTAGACGCGGCACCGACGCACAGGCAACGGTGTCGGACGCGGGGCGCCCATTTTGCCGCATCCGTGCATCATAGCTTAACATCCTCTTCCAGTAGAAGAGAGATCTGTTCATAATCTTAAATGAGTTATCAAATACAGTTTGGATTAACATTTTAAACCATCTTCCCAAAAAGTTGTTGGTCAAAATACTTAATTGAGATAAATCAGAAACCAGGATCAGTACAAAACTTACGAGGAAAAAAAAAAAAAAAAAAAAAAACTATACCATTTATTAAGTTCAAAATCGTAGCAGCACTTGTGTTAAGCGTTGGCTGTAAGAGAGGGCCAATCACCATTGCAGGGTTAATTGTAACTATGTCAATACCCTTCTCTTTTGCAAACTTCCAGGCATTTTTTCAGCGAACGTCTTTGAAAGCGTATACCATTGCTGGAAAACCATTCAACAGGATACCCAAAAACATTAATAGCCATTAGTAGTATCGTTCCCAGACTTATAAGTTATCATAAATCTCTCATTAAGAGAACAAATTAACCACACGTTTGATGAGCTAAATCTGCGTAACAATGATGGATGCAGGATCACTTAAATTACATGGCGCTGGTCAAAATCACTTGGATGGACAAGGAAATTTTAAGTGTGATATTGCAATAAAACATTGAATGGGCCAAATTACCAAAGTAATTATGTGGGAGCAGGAGCAATAGAGCATATCCCAAGTTTCAGATTAATTCTAGAGAGTGAGCTCATGCAAGTTTTAGAAAAATAAATATTTTCACACCTAATCGCAAAAGAATCTCTATATTATTAATTTTGTAAACCAGTGTTCCATGTTTTATAGATCTGGTTGCTATGTATAACTTTTAATGTAAAACCATTCAGCTTCAATCATAAAGTATCTCTTAATTCACTAAAAGGCTGTTATATAAATACTCTCTGTTCCAAATTTTTTTTATCCATTATTCCATTTTGGGATGTCCCAAAACATTGTCCATTTTAAAAAAGCCAATGGACACAATTTAAAAAAAAAAAAAATTCCTTGTTTGACCTTAACTTGAAAACTCAACACCCATTTTAAATTGAATTTTTTTTAGTTTAAAGTTTTAAAAAAGGAGGCTAATTACTAATTACTTTTTATTTCAAAGAAAATGTCATAAATAATTACCCCTTAAATTTTGGATTTCTTACAGTAGACAAACATTTTGGGACACAGGATTATTGCTTTTGATGATCCAAATCCTTTTGCAAAAATTGCTACAATCATAAGAAATGGTAGGATTCATGATGGACCATGGAATACTCCACTCCAACTTTCAAGCACCATATTCCATTTTATGAACATCCAAAAAAAAAAAATGCCCCAAACCGCCCCCCCCCCCCCCCCCCCTTCTCTTTTCTGTAAAAAAGAAATGACATATGTAAGTCATGTAAAAGAAATGATATGAAGATTAATCTATGGCAAGCACTAATAGCCTGACAAGCCCTCATTACTTTATGGTTCTAACTTAATAGAAGACAAGCTCCCATTACTTTATAATATTTTAAGTTTTTAACAGTAGGATTGCTAAAACTAAAAGTTCAAATTATCAGTCTCAATGTTCTCAACAATTAGGGATTAGAAAAAGTTGCACTCATCAATGTAACATGCAGAGTCCCAGAGATATTGATGCTTACTGGATGCATAAATCATCTCAATTAGCCAATGGATGAATAACAAGGCAAATCACCATTGTTTTTAATCTATGAAAATTCCAAAAAGGGAATCTGAAAAGTAGTTCTAGTAACCTAGTTTGCACTGGAATCACTGCAATATTATGGGCCTTGATTTATATGTATCACCATCTTTATTTTCAAAAACGCATGAAGAGTAATGCCCCTACATACCTTTGCTTCCTTACAAACGTCTGGATCAGAAAACCAAGTCTCATCAACAACTACATCAGGAGTTCCAGCTTTTTTATTGTATAAAACTGCAGCCATAGAGGATGTCATGACTACCCGCTTAACAGATGGAAATTTCGCACACGAACTAAGAACATTGAGTGTTCCCTTCACTGCAGGTTCAAGTAATTCTGCCTGAATGATGAGAGCAAAGTTAAGTAATATTCTTATTCTTTTTGTTGAGTGTTTTTGGGGGGGTGGGGGAGGGGGAGCACCACTAACATTAGCTAAGGCAACAAAATCATATGACCATTCACTGTTCATAAAAAACTTAGAATACTGTTATAATATTTTATTTTATTTTTGATAAGTAATTTAGAATACTGTTATAATATAATATTCAAAGACTAACTAAAATACTACCATCATGTTTTTTAAGTAGGACACCAACCTACAATTCCAGGCAGCGTTTTGATAGTGCTTATAGGAACAAGAAAACAGTATTCAGGTAGCAATAGCAACACAGTTAACATTATTAAAATTAAAAATTGTGAAACAGGCAGTTACAAGCTGTGCTTCACAAGGTTATGACTTTGTCAATTGGAAATTATTGGGATTACTGTTTTGTTTAAAAGATTCTGGTCCATTCTGGATAGATATTGTATAACAAACTTCTCTCAATTATAATCTGTGGCCAGGCATCACCACAGATCAGGGCTAGAAGGGCTTAAGGCATCAGATTCTTTTCTTTCAAAACCAATCCTATTCTAAAGAATATTGCCTTACGATCTCCAAAGCAATAACCACCATAATTATGGTTTCCAGAGGACCCACATCTATGATTTATCCAAAGAGACTCTTTTGTAATACTATGAATTATGCCTCCACTTCTCAAAAGTTGAGTTTGGGGTAGATTCACACTTCACCAGGTTTTCTTAGCAGGTCCTGCCTAAATCACTACTGACAACATAGTTGGTGGTAATGAAGGAAGAAAATGATAAGTCTAATAAAAAAATATTTATAAAATTGTAGTGTCTTTATGAAGGGGGATACATCACTTTTCAGAAGTATGCTATATATTTTCTACTCACCATCCTTATCCAGGCACCTTTGAAAGTGCACATAGAGGCTCAAGTAAAATATATTACAATTAAGGCTTGGGGGGTACATTACAACCACACCATAGTTATTGGGGGCAGAGTGCAATTAACCCTAACTTTTTTTCATCGGTAAGCCACATAACAACAGGTGGGTTTTGAACCCGAGACCTCACCTTAAAGTTGAATTTAAAAAGAAAAAGGCAATAGGCTGCACTTTTAACTTTCAAGTCTAAAAAAGTCTGCTTAAGTAATTAACTTGGTTAGTTTAGTGTTGACAATGGTACAAGAAGCCACACTCAGAACAAAGAATAGTGCGGGTAAATCAACTCTGAGATTCCTATTACGTGCTTCTCATTTCTTGATAAATAGAGAAAAAGACCCATTGTGGAATTTTCTAAAAAGCTTGTTGAATTTTTCAGAAGAAAAGTGTACGGATAAATTCTTTAACCAATTCCATCAATAAATCATAATTTAAACATTTACAATTATCAAACATATAAAAAATAGTAAAATGGGATGAACCTCTGCGTCCTTGACATTATGATAGAAGGGAGATGCAGTGTGGAAAACCCCATCACAGCCCTCAACAGCAGAATCAAAAGAACCTTCTTCCAGTAGATTTGCTTTGAATAGGTGAAGTCTCTCCTTGGCCCCATCAAGTACCTGTAAGTGGTTTGTTTTCTTTGGATCATCTGCAGGAGGTAGAAGTGAACTTATTAGTATATCCATCCGAATCTTAACTATACAGTTGACCTACGGAAAAGGGTAACAATCCCAATGACTCATTTATAGAAAATCAGAATGAAATCAGAATGAAACGGAAGAGTCATCCAGTAACAATAAATAGACATGCAAAACAAAGGACAGAATAGCATTTTCATTTCCTTAATGTATGAGAGTGCAGTATGAAATTTAAGGGCAGTTTTTTGACAATCTAACATATAATCCAAATTCGTATACTTCTATTTTATGAGCACATTGACAAAAACAATATTACATATACATATTGTGCATTATCTCATATATATTTGCATTTTTATTCCCAAGACTGTTAACAGCAACAAAAAAGTCCAGTGTACTTGGTTGGTCTTTCTAATAAAATTTCTTACGTTACTTATAAAAAACAGCAACAAAAAAGAAAAATTACAGCTAAAATCTTACATAATTACAACATCCATTTAGAGTGCAAAGACTACAAAAGAGCACTACCATACACCAGAGGACATGTTATTCTAAATCCCAAATTATCTGATGATTTGTTCAGAACTTTGGGGGTGAAAAATCGTATAGGAAACGACGATGATTCAATTTTAATCATCCCTTCAAGGTCCAAAAACAGCTCTGAAGTAATTTACAGAGAGTGTAATTACTCAGTCACTGTAGTCTTCATCAGATTTATTTGAAATGTTTATTTGAATGTTTACAAAAAAATTTCCAATCATTTAGATGGACAAAAATTCCTCTATTTGGGTTTCCATATAATACTTAGTACCCGTTTGGTTCAACTTATTTTTCAGCTTTTTGAAATTTGGGATGTTTGAAAAAGTTGTCCTAAGAAAAAACTGTAGTTTAAAAAAACTGTAGTAGGTAAAGTGCGGTTTGAAACCACATTACCAAATGAGAAATGATATGTTTACAACATTTTTACAACAAATCCTAAGTGGCAGGTTGTTACTGGTTGTTATTGTTAGGGCAAAAAAGTAATCTTAGTGTTAGTTTCAAATTTGAACCAATAACAACTAATCACCTGTGATTTGTTGTAAAAATGTTGTAAAATTGTTGTAGACGTAGCATCTCTCTTACCAAATAGGCACTAATTCCAATTTCTTCTCCTTCATTTTCTCTATTATATATTACTTTGCCAATTTTCAAGATGAAGAAACATACTATATGACATCGAAATCAAGCATGTATAATCAAGTATTAATAATTAATTCCAGAGTTCTAACCATCCATTTCCACTTCAGACATTGATCAAAATGCATATTAACTGAAATGGGCATGTACAATCAACAAATAATCTAATCACTTAAATTTAGAACAACCATCTCCATGAGTTTATGCCCTTTTCAATCCATTAATCTAGCTATTAATATTGACGTTTCGATCACCTACCAACACCCCTTCCCCCAAAAATATATTTTTTTTAAACAAAATATCTGATAACAATCAAAGACTTTATGAAAAAAAAACGAAAATGTATGATTATTATCCACTAACTGGAATTGCTTATAATTTTGATCCAAAGCAATAATGTTAACCACAAAGTATCCAAAACCTCACCATTAACCCATACTAACAAACAAAAGAGTCCCAAAAAATAAAGAATCAGAACCCAGAAAAAACAAAACTTGAAAACAAGGATTCCAATTTTATAAACAATATCCTTGAGCACAACCAGGAACTGGGTATTTCTTATAAACAGGAAAAAAAAATCCAAACCCAGTTCATAAAACCCTCAATCTGTATCTCAAACAGCCCTGATAGCCATCAAAGAGTTTATGAAATACCAAAATATACGATCATAAGCCAAAACCTGGAACTGAGTATTGCTTATAATTTTACACCTTGCAAGAGCATTAAACACACAGAATCCAAAACCCCTCTCCAACTCCAAAGAATCAGAGCCATAAAAAAACTTAACTTTAAAACAAAGACTCCAATTTTATATTATAAACAAAGAGTGAGTGTGATAGTGATAGTGACAGTGAGTGTACTAACTGGGGTCACGAACAGAGGCCTTGACCGTGTAACCACGGTTGAGAAGAAGCTTGACAAGCCATGAAGCTATGTAACCAGAGGCACCAGTCACACACACAATCTTCCCAGCTCCACTGCTCATCTTTCTCTTTCTTCTTTCTTTCTTTCAGATTTTTATGCTTGTTGCGTTTTGGTTTTGGCTATTGAATTAATTGGCTTTGCGTCATCCTCCCAGTGGCGGCGCCACCTTATGGCCAGTGGTCCAGGACCAACCTGACCTTTTTTTTTCTTTTTTTCTTTTTTTGAGAATGAGGACCAACCTGACCTGGAAAAAAAATATTATATATAATAACTTAAAATTTTATATTTATTAACCTTAAAAAAAAATTTTGGGAACATCTTAGATCTATAATTTGAACAACTTAATAATATATTGAGGTCTTTCAAGCAAAAAGAAAAAACTTTAAAAAAAAAAATTGAACTAAAATCTAAAAAAAAAAAAAATTTAATAAAATTACTATTGGTGGTAGCTTAATTTTTTCGACTAAGCACACTATCTAATACAATACAATTTTCAATATTTTATTATTTTTTATTGCAGTATTATTTTTTCTCATCAGACATATATTACTTAATTCTTATTTTTAGTTATTTTTTATTGTTTATTCTTAATCACACACATCTTCTGTCTCCTCGATTTTTACACTTCATATTTTTAAATTTTGTCACATCTTCATCTACACTTCCGTATCTTCTACCAATACCAGTACGGCAGTGCTTCTTTTCAAGTTTTGAGTCTCAAACTTCTCAATACAATTTTTTTTTAGCTATACAAGTACCTTTGTTCATTTCTTTTCTTTTCAATTTTTTTTCCTTTGGAGGTTTTTTGGTTTACATAATGCAAATTTGTTTTAGTTTTAAGGACAATTTTTTTTTTTCAAGCACAAACTTCATGATAGGCCGAATCTTGAATTTCGGTCAATATTTACTGAAACGAATCGAATCTTGAATTTCGGCCAATATTTACCGAAATGAATGGTCCGAAATTTTTTTCAAAGTAGAATAGGGTGAGTTAATATTCAAGTTTGTTTACCAGAACGGAATAGAATTAATATCATTAAATCAAACCTAATTATTTAAAGGCTAAAGAAAAATAAAATTGTGTAATTTATGCTTCCGAACAAACACTTGGAACAAAATTCTTAAAACCGCCACTACATCTAAGGGTGTCCACGGGTCGGCCCGGGTCGGGTTTGTGCCCAACTCGAACTTGACCCGACAGACTCGGGTGGGAGATATCAGAACCCGTAACTGACCCGTGTGGAGCTTCGGATCGGCCGGATCGGGTCTTGTCAGTTTCGGGTGCATATTAGTCGGTTTCGGGTTCGCTTCAGGGGGTCGAAATCTGGCTGGATTTTGGCCGAAATCTTGCCGGAGAGAGATAGATCTGGCTGGATCTATCGAGATCTAGCCAATATTCCTCAATATCCTTTGAGATCTGGCCGAGATCTCGCTATATTTGTCAAGATCTCATTATATCGACAGAGATTGGAGTTTAGACATACCGGTTTTTCGCCGGAACACAAGATTTGCGACTGGAAGAGAGATAGGCATCGGGCGGGTCGGGTTCTTCGGTTTCTCAGGCAATCAAACCGAGACTCGAACCGATCGTATCAGGTCTTCACGCAGCCGACCCGCAGCCGACCTAAACACCGCTCAGATCGAGCGGTTATCGGGTTGGAGATCGTCGGGCCGGTCGAATTCGTTGGGCCGGGCTGGTGCTGGACAGCCCTAACTACATCCTCCATTTCCTCTGAATTAGTCAAATACGGTGACGCCTAATAAATTCGTAATATCTGGTCCCACATACGTGTCGCCATTAGAAACCACAAAGTACAAACAAACTAAAAAAAAAAACATTTTTTTTTTTAAATCCTTTAACAATTTAGTCTCACTGCCCTCTCTGAGCAGCATGCGCTCTTCTACTTTCTGAATTTACTTATTAACACATTTTATTTATGGAAATTTTATTTTATTTTTTATTTTAAGAAAAATTTCTATTAATACTTGACTGCTAATACGAGAGATAAATGTGAAGAGGGGAAAAAAAAAACAGTTTAGTGATGAAAAAAATGGCACATTTGTAGGAAAAAAAAAAAAGCAATTTTATTTTTTATTTTTTTCAAAAATAAGAAATTGTATTAGTATTTAACAACTAATGTAAGAGAGAAATGTGAAGGTGAGAGAGAAAACTGTTTATTGCTAATTTTACATGTTAATCTTATAATTTAAGCCTTAAAAATAGATGAATTTGAAGGTATTTTGAGTAACAAAATTGAGGATCTCAAATAGAGAAAGCCTCTTTAAAATAATGTTGGTTTCTATAATTAAGTCATTGGTATTTGTAATGCAAGCCTAAGTGGAGAATAAACTTTGAAATTCTATAACTATATATACAATATACATGGAACAAGAGGTTGAATTTATCTGTACAAAGTTTTGAACAATGATTATCAAAAAAAAAAGTTTTGAACAATAACGTATTAAGCAGTTTTGCATAACTACTCTACAATCGTTGTAGTTTGTATTGCCAATGTCATCTTCATTCTAAAAAGTGAGATTCTGAAAAGTGAGAAACCAGGAAAATTAAAGAGAAAACTCACATGGTTGACAATGTTGAACATTTACACTCTCTAGAGAAAAAAATATCTTGATCTCAATGTTGAGGGCAGTAAACTAGAATTCTCTGTCATATGTTACTTTTTAAAGATCTTATCAGCTGTATAGATGGTACTTTTGGTTTATGAGACAAGATCAACAACACGGTGGTTTTATATGATTATATTTAGATGACTTTACAATGTCATGATGGATGAGTTGGTCTTTTTTTTTTTTTGAAAGAATTTCAACTTATGGTGTCCACTTCTGATGATAACTCTTTATCATCAAACCAAGACACCAATCAGTTTTTGGTGTTGGCGGAAATTAAACCCCAGATCTCTTATACAACTATTAAAGACTTTACCAGTTGAGCTTACTGGAACCCACGAGTTGGTAATTTTGAGTTTAATGTAATTTTTCAATTTGAATTTATTTATTGTTAGTAAGGTTATACATGAATGAATTTTTAAGAAACTAAAATTTAGGATTTGAAATAGAGTAAACTAGGTTTAGTGTGTGCTAGTTTTTAGGAAACTAATGTATCAAATGTGCATAAAATATATATTAAATAGAGAATTTACTAATATTTAGTAAAAAAGTTTATTTGGTAGGTTTTTTTTTTTTTGAATTTTGTTGAATTACAAATTTAACCCCTTTTTTATTTTTTAAGAATAAGGATTATCTAATTAGATTATGAGTATTTTTGACAGTTTTGAAGTCTTAACTATTTTTTTTAATCCTCTTAATATATAAAGATAAACATTAAATTTTATTTTAAAGAACTTGAAACTTTTCTTGATAAATTTGTAGAAATATAAATTTTTTGAACCTTGGGTAAATTTATGTGTATCTTTATTTTTTTGGATGAATCAATAAGATATCTATTTAAAAAGGAAAACAAAAAAACAAAACAAAACAATACAAAACAAAAAATAAAAAACAAAAAACATCATAACAAAGCCACACAGCAAAATAGACAGGCCACAAAACTACAAAACAGGATTGAAAGAGCCCAGAGTGATCAATTAAACTATACATGCCCTTAACACAACTCAAAGAAACAGAATCCTACACAATTCAACTCATGAAACACAGAGAAAAATAGCACTGCTTGGTCAACATCTTGATTCAGTAAAGGACTTAAGGATATGAACTATTCAACCTTAAATAAGTTATCAAATACAGATCTTATTACCATTTTAAACTTTCAATTTCTAAAAATTTGATGTTTAAAATACTTATCGGGTGAATCAAAAACCAGGATCTACAATCAGTACAAAACTTTCGCAAAGAACAAACACTGTCCATTAAGTTCAAAAGAGGACCAATCACCATTATATTTTGGATGAATCAGTATAGTTTCATTGATGACAAACAAGAATTACACAACAAGACAATACAGACCAAACACAGGAACAATAGCTATAGAATCCCAAACTAAATAACAGCGCTATTAACCCTGACACAGCAAAACAATTCCTGTACTGTACAGCCAAACCTACTAATAGAAACAAAAAAGAAAAAAAAAATGCCAATGACAGAGACCATTACATCACTAGTCTATAGAGCACCTACAGTAAACTAGAGCATTAGATGAGAGATTCTTCTGGTCATCAACTACAGCAAGCCATTGCATTCTACACTCTACTGTGAGGGACATTCTCCTTCTCTTTTGCAAACTTCCAAATGGTATCTTCAGCCAATGTAAGTAGAAATGTTGAAACAATATAGGCTATGCTTCACAAGGTGATGATTATGTCAATGGGTAATCATTAGTACTATAAAACTTTAGTTAGCTAGCATGTATCATGCTAAATATTCAAAGGCCTACTAAGTTGCTAGTAATCATTTACATGGATTATCGTCATCTGAAAGCTTCCGACGCTTATTTGAGAGAATATCATCCATATTCATCCATGGTGCAAGGTCATCGGTGCCATAGAAATCAAATTGCAATTCAGGATTTGTATGGTCGCAATCTTCTTGGTGTCCACTCAATTCATTCGGGGGAAAATTTGAATGCACATATCCACTAGATTCGTTTGTAAAAGAAGGCATACCAGGAATTGGTTCAATCTGAGGAGGAGTTCCATGATTGCCACCTGCTTGACAGTTATTAGCATATCTACTTGATTCATTTGGAAAATAAGTCATACTATGAGTTGGTTCAACCATCTGAGGAGGATTTCCATAATTGCCAACTACTTGAGAGTAATTAGCATATCCACTTGATTCACTTGGAAAATAACGCATGCCAGGAATTGATTCAACCATCTGAGGAGGATTTCCATAATTTCCAACTGCTTGAGAGTCATTAGCATGTCCACTTAGTTCATTCGGAAGAGAAAGCATACTAGGAGTTGGTTCAACCATCTGAGGAGGACCTCCATAATGGCCAACTTCTTTAATGGCAGAAAGCGTACTAGGAATTGGTTCAAACATCTGTGGAGGACTTCGATAAGAACCAACTTCTTGAATTGCATTAGCATATCTACTTGATTTAGGAAAAGAAGGCGTAGCAGGAATTGGTTCAACCATCTGAGTTCTGTTTCTGGCAAGATCTGCTTGCAAATATTTTTCAAAAAGTAGAAGATGTTTTGCCACATATATTGGATCAAAGTGAAGCCCAGGAAGCTCAGGAATCACAGGATTAATACGTATTCTACTCAAATTTTCGTCACTTTTCTTATAAATCCTAGGAGTTGGTTCAACCATCTGAGGAGGACCTCCATAATAGCCAACTGCTTTAGTGGCATTAGCACCTCTACTTGATTTATTTGGAGAAGAGGGCATAGCAGGAATTGGTTCAATTATCTGAGTTCTGTCATTGGCACGCTTTGCTTGCAACTTATTAGCATATTCTTCAGTAGGGCGATGCATTCCTTGCATATTGTAAGGTGGAAACTTTGGACGAACCACAGGATTATTACATATTCTGCTCAAATTTTCATCACTTCTCTTAAAAATCCTACATAAAACATACTCATCCCACTGGATGATACAAAATTTAAAGATATTTATATTACAATAGATGGCAACAATAATGCCTGAAGAAAATCACAAAAGCTTAAAGAAAGTTCAAATAGCATTTTAATAGTGTAAGAGCTAAAACAAAGGATAAGATCTATATACCATCATCCCATTTTCACTCCTTTTCGTTTGAGGAAGAACTGCAAGTCTATATTCATCCATAACCCAGTTGGTAGGGACACCTTTTGGAGGGTTTCCTTTATAAAAATGTAATTCCTTCTTAAACCCAACTACAATTCCATTCTCTTGTATTTGCAGCTCACCACCAAAGGCCTCCCAAAATCCATCATTGGTAGATTGGTTTTGACAGATTCCCTTACTCTTCTTAAGATTCTTTCCCTCTACTGAAGTTAAAAAGTACCATTCATTTTCACTTGATTGTGGGTATTGTCCTGTTAAGAGTTAATCACCCAATGAACAAAAACAGGGTAAAAACAAATATCAAAGCCATGTAAATTATGCACCTTTACTAGGTCTTTTGACATTAAAAGATTGTGTAGCATATTAGTTCTAACTGAAACATACAGGCATGTATATTACACAATATGGCATATCCCATGATTCTTTCTTTCTTTCTTTTAGCAAAATAAACTTTCGGCATTGGAAAAGAACAAGTTTCTTCCCTCATCTAACTCAAAACAACTAAAGAAAAGTAAAAAGAAGTCATTTGGGTATATAATTTTTCAAGAAAAAACAAAACCTGTAAGCCATTCGGGGCTGTGGTCATAAAGTTCAACTTCGACAATCTTGTTCGAAGGAAGTTGTTGATTGAGGACCTTCCTCTTCAAGTACAAAGTGAGAAGCTCAAGATCACTGGGGCAGAACCCAGGTGGGGGATCTTGATTTTTCAAACTGATGCCACAATTGTCTTCCTCGCCTTCAGGATCAAGATCAATCACAACAGGTGAAGATGAACTTATAACATTGCTGGTTGGTGCATTCAGGGGTTGTGGCAATTGTGTTATAGTATTGGAAGCCACTTGGGCAGTGGTAGCAGGAACTTGGTAACTCGGCTTGCTTTGCTCATCATTAAACTCCATACTTGGAACTCTCTCAAGGAGAAGAAGACTTTGTCACAAATTTAACTCATGAAACTCTGTTTCTTGGAGTGATGGTACTTTGGAAAATATGATTACACATTTGATTCAATCTTTATTTATAATCTTTTGGGGGAAAAAAAGGGACTAACCGACTAGCTAATGTGATATAAGTCCAAGTTTAATAAAATCTTGATAATAATAAAAAATAAATCAAAACCTGATTTAAAAAATTCTTTTTTTTTTCCCTAAGTTATATTTCTATCTAGTATCTATTCTAGATTATGGTACTACAATTTTAAAATTGAGTACGTAATTTTTAACCTAAATGCCACGTATGTGATTAAGTATAGAATGAAAATTGAAAACTCAAAGAAGAAAAAAAAAAGGAAAAAGAAAAGACAAAGCAATTGATATATTCATTTCTATTTTCTATGATGTTAGTAAATAAACACGTGTATAGTATATTATTAATTTATAATACTTATTGTGCCATATAAAATTTTCTTTTTTTGAAGGATTGTCGTATAAACATTTCTCGCCTCACAGATTTACACCTCCTTATTATATATATATATATATATATATGAATTTAAATTTTATTTCATATCTAAATCCATTCTAATTAGAATCCCACTAAATCATATTTTCTTTAATTTTTCTATAAAAAAAAAACACATTTACAAGAAAGAGAGAAATATGTTCTAACACACATAAGGGAAAAAATAAAGCAAATACCACGAGGGAAAAGAAAAGAGTGAGATAAGACAATGGCAGAGCTACGAATTTTCACTTGGGGGCTAAAGTATGGTATTCATAAATGGGCCAAACTATAAACATAAAAATTTTATAATTTTACTGTAACCTTAATTTTTTTTTTTTCATATATTAAGTATTTTTTTAATCAAATTGTGAATGACTAGATCTTATTGCGATATATCATTTGTACGTTTGTACATTAGATTTCAAATAAAAAAATTATAATTATAATGAATTATAATAATATGAGATAATAAATATTTTTATTATTTTGGTTTATATGCTAAGTAAGTGAATGAAGGAATATATGAACATTATCTCCTTCATTAATTGATTATAAATTTTGCTTAAAAATACAATTTAAAATTTAATATATGCAGATATACAATAACATATTAAAGACTTTTTTTTTTTTTAAGAAACAAAAAGGGTGGCTCACTTATATTATCACAGCCGACCACAGCCCACAAATATATCCCTTGTGAGTACCACCAGCACATAATGGTGCCCGTGACTGGGACTCCACCCATGTGCATCATTTTTTTTTTGAAACCAAAGTCCAAACCCCACACCCATGGGGTATGAGGACTCAAACCCGCGCCTGGCACAGCCATCAAGAAGGGGGCAACCACTACACCACACTAGCTGGTGGTTCATAAGTATGTCATTCTTTTTTATTTTGAAATATTATAATACAAAATAAACATATATAATCATTCTTAGTCCCTAATTTTTCATTCAAAATTGTAATATACAATTACTTAGGTTTATTTACGCGTATTTCATTTTCATTTTTTATGTAGTATTTTTAGAACATTTTAAAAAAATTGAAATGCATACGTTTTCTATACTGTATATACTCCATCACGTATAGTATACTAACTATGTCATGTTAATTTCTTTTATCAGGTTGTTGGATCCTAAATCAAACCACAATGTAAAATGGGTCATCGATTCAAGATCTGTGAAAGTTTGGTATTAAAGAAAGTAATTAAGTGTATTTGAAAAAATAAATAAATAAAGAATTCTTGTTGGACGCAATTTAATTTCAAACATATAGTTGATTTTGGTTAAGTTTAGTTTGATCATATAAGAAGAAACAATGAACAAATCCAAATTCAAGTAAACCTGATAGAAACTTAGGAAGCTTCTGATTAAATAAATGCAAGATTTCTTCAATATCAGTATCATTGTTATCTAAAATTTAGGGTTTGGGGTTATATAAAAGAAATAAATTTTTAAAATGATGTCCTCTTAATAAAAGGAAAGTAAAATAGCTCAACTCACAATAAATCATAATTTGGCAAATAACTCAAATTTCTTGCTAAATCACAATTGGGATTGACCTGTGCAACACAATTTGCAATTTGATTTCCTGTTTTGTAGGTATATTGAATAGAACTTACAAAACTGTTTTCATTTCTAAAACATTTTTTCTAAAGATTCAAAGAGACCCTAAGCTTTGACAAACTAATCTATAAGAACTTCTTTATTAGCTAGTATCATCATTCATCATACTAAACATTCAAAGCGACCCTACACTGCTGGTAAGAATCATTTACAAGGATTATGATCATGATCAGAAAGCTTTTGAATCTGGGACATTATTATCTATTTGATAATTGTTGGAAAGTTATGGATCTGATGCTAATCTGTAATCCCCAGGTTTTGAGGTGTCCTTGTTTTCTTGATATCCACTTGATTCAACAGAGTGACTGGTATCATTTGGAGAAAAGGTTGAGGTCAAATGCATGTATCTACTCCATTCATTTGTGGCAAAGACCAGAGTTGAAGGCATGTATCCATTAGATTCATTTGTCGAAAAGCTCGAATGCCCTAAAGTAGGCATATGGGAAATGGGTTCACCTTTCTTGATAGAAGTCTCATAATTGCCAACCATTGCATTCAATTCTGTAGAATGCAATAAAGGATGCCTAGAGTAAAATGGTTCAACCATTTGAGGAGCAGTTTCATGATTGCTAGCCACACCTTGAAACTGATTATGGAAGTTACTAACCGTATGAGCATTAGGAGTTCCATAGTTGCTAGCCAAAGTTTGAAACAGATTAGGAAAGCTACTAGTTATATTATCATGAGGAAGAGTTCCATAGTTGCTAGCCACATTTTGAAACAGATTAGGAAAGCTACTAGTTATATTATCATGAGGAAGAGTTCCATATTTGCTAGCCATGCTCGAAACCCATTTGGGAACCTACTCACATGCATATGAGCAAAAGCAGGTACATTTTGGCAGGACTGATTTATAAAATCCAAAACCTCCAACTATTTTCATATCAACATTTTTCATTGGCTCATTTCTATCATTAGCATGTGAAGATGTGAGATAAGCCTTTTGAGTATGACTCTTGCTTGATTTGCTCTCATTTTTCTGATAAATCATACACAAAACCCATTTATCCAACTGCAAGACACAAAATTCAATAATAGTTAGATCTAAAATAAATGATAACAATGATGTCTAAAAAAGAAATCTGACATTGAAATAATATTTTAGTAATATAAAAAGGCTAAAACAAAAGAATAAAATCTACTTACCCTCATGTCAGTTTCACTTGTTTTAGTTACAGGAGGATGATTAATTCTATATTCATTCATGATCCAATTGGTCTTGTCACCCTTTGGAGCTTTTCCTCTATAGAAAACAAGTTTCTTCTTATACCCAACTACAAGTTCCTTGAATTTGATTGCAGTGTCAGTTCCGGTGGCCTTCCAATATCCATCACCTGCGGCTCGATTTGGATGCTTTCCATTTCGATACTTTCGTTCCCTTGGAGTAAAAAAGTACCATTTTTTTTTTTGTCCATATTGCTTGTACTCTTTCTGTTAGTCATTCAAAATGTCACATTTAAAAAATTTCTCATGAAAAACATGCATGAAATAAAATAAAGCAATTTGCATATGAATAGAACTTTTTTTATACAAGCTTTTCTATACCAAACAGATAGTACTATTTGTTTACAAATATCAAAACTCAAATCAATTATTGTGATGTACCGGTGCACCATGGTTTCCAATTGAGCAATTTTATAAACTGTTGAGTAACTTTGAAAGAGAGTTTCAAAATAATTAAGATTGTATTTTAGTGTGGGAAGGGATTATATTTAAATAAACAGGATTTTAAAATAGATGTTATAAATGGATCCAAGAGGGGAATCTTAATAATGGGATTAAATAATACTCTGAGGGGACTAAAAATTCTATAGTGGATCATATGTAAATAATGGTACAAATATGTATTCGCAGTTCTTGAGGTTTTTCAGTGTAACAAACCTCACTAAGATTTTTTTAATAAGAAAATATAAGAGATTTTGTGTTAACAGTTTACACATAAAGTAGTACTATAGGTTTTTTTAAAAGTATTATACTCAAAACTTAATGGGGTTTTATCTGTCTTTTAGGGGAAAACCAAAGGGGTTTGTTTATTTTTCCAATATTTGTCTATATCCATTATTCACTCTTTCAGATTAATAAAAATTAACAAAAGAAACTTTAAGATCATGCAAAATTATCAAACTGACTGATCTCTCCAACTCAAAACATCTAGGAAAACTGAAACTTAAACACCATGCAATATATATGTGTGTGTGTGTGAAACTGTTACTACATAATAGGAGTATAGCATATATACCAATGATTCTTTCTTTTCGATTAATCAATCAATATCAATATTATATATAAAAGCAGACACCTCATGCGAGAGTGCATGAGGTCTTGCCATGTGGCACTCTAATATTGCATTTAACATTTTTTACCTCTTTTCATTAAGTTTTTTTTACTGTTACCCAATAGATCATAGTAACTTCTTTTTACTATTATATAAATTTAGCCATTTTTACGTCTTTTTATTAAGTTTTTTTTTACTGTTATCCATTAAATCATAATAACTTTTTTTTATTATTATATTAAGTTATTTTTAACTATTTATAGAAGCAGAAACCTCATGCGAAAGTGCATGAGGTCCTGCCATATGACACTCTAATATTGCATTTAACATTTTTTACCTCTTTTTATTAAATTTTTTTTACTGTTATCCAATAGATCATAGTAACTTCTTTTTACTATTATATAAATTTAGCCATTTTTATCTCTTTTTATTAAGTTTTTTTTACTGTTACCCATTAAATCATAATAACTTCTTTTTATTATTATATTAAGTTATTTTTTACTGTTACCTAATTGATCATAATAACTTCGTTTTACTACCTCTTTTTATTAAGTTTTTTTTACTGTTACCTAATTAAATCATAATAACTTCTTTTTATTATTATATTAAATTATTTTTAACTATATATAAAAGCAGAAACCTCATGCGAGAGTGTATAAGGTCCTGCCATATGGCACTCTAATATTGCATTTAACTTTTTTTTACCTCTTTTTATTAAATTTTTTTTTACTATTACCCAATAGATCATAGTAACTTCTTTTTACTATTATATAAATTTAGTCTTTTTTACCTCTTTTTATTAAGTTTTTTTTTACTGTTACCCAATAGATCATAATAACTTCTTTTTATTATTATATAAAACATGTGCGGCTCTTGATAATTAAACCAAAAGTTATCATCTACAAAATGGACTACTTTTTAAAAATAGACCAAATTTTATGAAAAACTCAAGTCCAGTTATTACCTTATATATTATGACCCAAGTTTGACCATTCTCAGGTATAAATCAAAGTCAAAACTCTTATCCACTTACAAACTCTCTTCCTCCTCCCCAACATATAGATGATACTTCTAAAAAATTTCATTCTCATAAAATCATGTCTTCATTTTTCCTCAATTTCAATTCAATACAGTTTTATCTATTAATAATGTTCTATGCAATTTATGCAGACAAATTCTCTTTGTCATTGACCAGTGCAACATTTTAAAAATATATATATAAATCTTGAGATCTCTAGGTTGCTAAAATAATTGACAAGTGTGTATTTCTAAAATTTATAATAACAAAAAATCTAATTAATAGCATATACTATCTCACAAAATGCCATTTACTTAATGTTTTCCTTAAAAAAAATTCAATGATAGGAATGATAAAAAACATGATCCTATTCAAGAAATAGCAAAAATACATGCAAAACAATTTTCATAGGAGGATTTATCTTTAAAGAATATGAAGACATTGTAAAGATAAAATGCATTGAATGAAATCCTACGAAACAAGTTTGTTAATCATTTCAAATTATACTCATCATTTACATTAAAAAAAAAAATACATCATGTTATTTACATAAAATATATATATATATATATATATATTAATTTCAAAGTTCATTGCAAGATGCAAATTGCTAGGGTATTGTAACAATAAGTAACATTGATACAACAATGGGTTGGTATTACATTTCGTGTGTGCTTTGTACGTGAAAGGAATGTCAAACCATAAGCAGGATCATTTTGGTGTGCAAAAACAAATCTTTCTATCCCAAGGTTAGATGCACTCACATTAACTACAGACTCTCCAAAAATATTTATAATATATTCATCTCACTATAACTACTATATATATACAATTGCAAACTACTTCAGATATAGGATTCAAATTGAAGTTTTTGATGCCATTAACAAAACAACTTTTGTGATATTTGATTGAGATGCAGAGAAAATCCTAAATAATCTACAAGAGATCTTGCTAAAAAACAAACTGTCGTATAACTTATTTAAATTATTGTAAAACTATTGATATTGGAGAAGAAATCCCAAATGATTTGGAAAAAAAAAAAGGAAAAAAAAAAGGATTTTTCTACTTCATTTGAACGAATTCAATCTAAAGGATGGTTTTAAAAATTACATAGTTACTAAGATTTTTGATGTACCTTCAAATGACAAAACGGTATGGAAGAAAAAAAAATACACAATCCAATATGTTATATTAATTCTTTTTGTTGCACTATTCCAAAATTAACAAAAAATATATTTAAAAACATTTACAAAAAATTGTCACATCATTGATATTTAATATGAATACAAATTACCTACAAAAATCTTAGCGACAAAATCCAAACTTTGCAAGATCCAATCAAGAATCTTCTGATGTCAATTCATTAGTGATTACCACAAATGATGAAACAAAAGGAAAAAGTGATGAAAGCTCAAAAATTGAACAAATATGGATGGACTAAACTTCAAACATTGAAGATGAAGAAACAGATGATAATAACATACCCCTCAACAAGCTTTACAAGTGTCACCATACCACAATAACAAAGCATTGAAGAAAAAAAAAAGATTTCGTAATAAAACTTTTTATTATATCACATAATAAAAATCAATAATATAGAATGAATTAATATGCTTTTATTAATTTTTATTATACAATATTACTCAAAAGTTGTTTTAATTATTGCTCATTATGTGAACAAAATAATTATAATAGATATGTGTGTGAAATTTATAATTGTTACTTTTTATGATGAACTTATTACTACAAAGTTTTATGATAAATATGCTATAATATATGTATAACATTTTCCAAAAAAAATTTGACATAAAGCATTACAAAATTATCCGTGCATCGCACGGGCAACTTTCTAGTAACAATTAGCAAAAGAAACTTAAACGCAATGCAATATAAATCATCAAATTGACTGATGCATTGGAGTAGAAAAGAATAAGTTCAAGTTTCAACTCAAAACAAGCAAAGAAAAGTTATAAAGGATGTTTGGAGAAGAACCTGCAAGCCACTTGGGGCTGTGGTCATAGAGGTGAACATCCACAATCTGATTCCAAGGCAAGGGATGATTCAAGACCTTCCTGATCAAGTAATGCATGACTAGATCAAAGTCGGTGGGGCTGAACCTAAACCCAGGTGGGGCTTCCACATGTTCAAAGCTGTGGTACTCCTTCTCTGCTCCTCCCTCAAAATCATTAAGGAGTCTGTGTAAAGCCAACTCATCCGCCTCTTCTAATTGAAACTTTTTCTCCTCTAGTTTTTCCTCATCTGGATGATCAACCACACTAGGAGATGAATGTGCTGTATGGTTTATATCGGGAACAACTTGGGTTGTTAAGTCAGAAACCATCAAAGTCTACTTGTTTTGCTCATGATTAAACTCCATACTGCTCTCTGGAGAAAAAGACAATTCCACAAACGTAACTTTGAAACACACTCTCTCTCTTATATCAACCTTGAAATGATAGGATTTCTGATAATTCCAAATTTAATCCAATCGATTATCTTTAGAAAAAATGGTAATAAATAATTGATAAGTCCAAGTTAATAAAATCAAAACTGATCATCAATGATAATTACAATTTATACAAGGTTGACTGGACCCATCACAAAACGAGTAAATATCATAGGAATAGCAACTTCTTGTAGTTCAAACATCTCTAACTCGTGTACATATTTATGATATGTACCAAACATAAAAGATAAAGATGGGAGTGTTACACTTTTTTTTCAAATGTAAACAATCAAACTGACTGGTCCATTCAACTTAAAACAATCAAAGAAAATTAAAAAGAAACTTTTACATTGTGCAAAATTATCAAATTGACTGATCCATTGAACTCAAACAACCAAAGAAAATTGAAAAGAACCCAATAAAGCATACATAATATGGCAAAAGAAACTATAACACCAAGCAATATATATCACCAAATTCGACTCAAAAAGAAATATGTTTCAAGAAGAACCTGTAAGTGACTTGGGGCTATGTACAGAGAGTTCAACTTCCGTGATCAGATTCGGAGCTGGCAGGTCACGATTCAAGATCTTCTGGATCAAAAAATGCACGATGAGATTGTAGTCAGAGGGGTCAAACCGCCTATAACCTTATGTGGTTTCCAATCTAAATCTTTAAGCAACTTGATGAGAGAATTCGACTCATCATCCACCTTTTCCTCACCCGCAGGTTCTTCCTTGTGTGGTTGTTCTTCCTCCTCAGCAATGTCAATATCATTAACCTGAACCTTACTCGGTGGTGATGAAGATGAACTTTTGTCACTGTTTTTGATGTGTTCAGCTGAAGATGAACCCATGATACGCGGCTTGTTTTGATGATGATTAGACTCACCACTATCTTCTAAAGAAGAAGATATTGCCATAAATGTAACTTTTGTAACTCACTCTGTTCTTGAAAAAGAGAGCTTAAGGCAGAGCATTAATGGCGTGAAGAAGAAAGAGACTTACAGAGGCTCTATTTATAGGCTGATGAAGAAAATAACTGACTTTTGGCGGGGGGAAAGCTCCTAAGGGCCAGGGTTTAAGTTTTTATGAGAGAGTTTTACACAGATATACACTTAAATTACTGTGAAGTATAATTCTATCTTAGAAAAAAAATCAAATTGACTTCAGTTTCTCTAAGTATTAAATAAGTCATTTAATTCAAATTTAAATACCACAAACCACCATTCCCATTTCTAAGATCAAACACAAGAGACAAGCAAAAGAACTTCTATACATAAAAGACTACAATGTATAATAAGCTACACCACACTAGTTCCAGTGAAGAAATTTATCATACAATGTATCTCAAGCAAACACAAACACACCCAATACCATAATAATTCTAACAATATCCGCCTCTATTGCAAACTTCCAGGCTATCTTCAGCCATGTCTTTTTGATAGCAATAGCATTAATTAATCTAAAACAGTATAGTATTAAACAACGTAGTATTACATTAAACATTATCACAAGGTTATACCTATGTTACTTTTTTTTTCTTTTTTTTTTTGGAGAAACAAGACTGATTTTTATTAAGTTGAAGGCAAATCTACCTGATACATTTCAAAACAAAGGGACGGAACATCCTCCATCCAAACAGAAAAACCTATGACATGTCATGCATGCCTAGTAAGGTTATGAGGTACACTATTTCCTTCTCTACCAACATGCTGAAATTTTACATGATTAAGCCGATTAGCCAAGTCATATGCCTCTTTTATGAGAAAGCCGAATGGAGCAAAGTTTGGCACCTAATCCGTTAGGCCTCTGATGACTATGCTGGAGTCGCCTTCAAAAATAATCCTATCAACACCAATTTCTGCAGCAAGTTCTACTGCCTGTGTGGCCGCCAGTGCTTCCATCTCCACCACTGAGCTGGCCAACTGAACATTCTGAGCTAAAGCAGCCATTGCAAGACCTGGCTGTCACGGATTATCACCCGGAGACCTGCTCTGCCAACATCTTCGAAGATTGCTGCATCAAAGTTAGCTTTAAACCAGTCCGGAGGAGGTGGAGACCATCTTGCACGTTGTCTGGCTGTAGGTGCTGCCATAGTATGCCTTGGTTGTGCAGTCCAATATTCTAATAGTGCCTCATACGCTCACTGCACTATCAGATTTAGGGGGAATCCTGGTGGAGCTGTTCTGACTTTGTTTCTTCGGTACCAAATTGTCCAAATTTTATACCTATGTTACTTGGTAACCATTAAAACAGTATAGTATCATGCTAAACATTCAAAAGCCACAAAGTTTTAAGTAATCTGAAAAAAAAAATTAAAAAATTAAAAAAGTTGCTAGTAAACATTCACAAGGATATATGGTCATCTGAAAGCTTCTGGTGCTTATTTGGGATAGTATCATCCGTTTGCAACAATGGAGGAGGATGATTGTTGTAGAAATCCAATTGCAATGCAGGATTTGAGGTGTTGTCGTTTCGGTATTCACTCAGTTCAGCTGGAGAAAATGGCGAATTCATCCAATGAGGAGTTCCATTATTACCAACCAATTCACATGCCTCAGGTGGACTAAAGTAAATTGGTTGGTCAATCTTCTGAGGAAGACTTCCATGATTGCCAACCATTGCACTTTCAGAAAAGGATGTCTCTCTAGGATAAGAAGACTGGAAGTACATTGGTTGTTCAACAAACTGATTAGGGACGTTGGCCACATTATAAGCTCCATAATTGCCATCCATTGCTTGAAACTGATTAGGGAAGCTGGCCATATTATAAGTTCCATAATTGGCATCCATGGCTTGAAACTGATAAGGGAAGCTGGCCATATTATTTGCAAGAGGTGCTGGTACATTATTGTTGGACAAATTTTCATAATCCTGTCCAGCACCATTAAAATTCTCCATGAGCTCTCTTCTATCACCTTCAGGTAAAGAAATGGAACTAGCACCCTTTGAATGATCCTCATCTTCATTACAAATTCTATCTTTCTTGTTGTAAATCCTACACAAAACACAATCATCCAACTGGATGATACAAAATTCAACAATAGTGTCATATTACAATAGAATGAATTAATAGATGCCAACAATGATATTTGAGAAAAAATATGGAAGCTTAAACAAAATTCATATAACAATTTAAGAATATAAAAGCTAAAAGAAAAGGACGACATGAACATACCCTCATATTATTTTCACTCCTTTTAGTTGGAGCAGGAGCATTAATTTTATATTCATGCATAATCCATCCAGTCTTCTCACCCTTTGGGGGCTTTCCTCTCATGAAATTAAGGGTCTTCTTCAATCCAATTATAACCCCCTTCTCTTTTATTTGGACGTCAGCTCCATTGGCCTTCCAATATCCATCACCGGCAGCTCGATTTGGTCGGCTTCCATTTTGATACTTACGATTCCTTGGAGTGAAAAAATACCATACTTTTTCACCATAATCTATGTTTTGTTCTGTCAATCAAAAAACATCACGTTTAAGGTTCAAACTTAAGTACAATTCTTTAAGACTTTAAGTATTGTATTGACCAATAAATAATAAACAATGTAATATTTTCCAATAGCAATTAAATTCAATGCAATTGTATTTTTGAATATAATTAGAGAACCTAATGTACTTAAGAATTACTCCACCCTCGTATGTATAAATTTCAAGAAAAATGTTAACAAATATCCTAAGGATATTGATTTAAGAACTATTTTTAACATTTTATGGGAAAATTATAAAGGAATTAAATTTTTTGTTAGATTTTTATATTTCTTATAAAAGTAGTGTTAAAACTTTCCTAATATGGTTTATTAATATCTTTGCACTCTCTATAATTTTAATTGTTAGTAGACAAATTCTACAAAATTTTGGTTGATGAGCTTGTAGTATTGACTTTTGGTGCTCAATAAATTTAAATAAATACCATTATTAGCAAAGCATCAATTCCGCCAATACAACTACAAATATTACATCTACATGGCTGCTTGCATGGCATGAGAAACCGACTTTAACAATCAATTTGATAACAAAATAGGAGTACTGGCAAAGTGGATATTGCAAGCATGTAGACCAACTGAACGTGTATGTAATACAAGTAAACCAATCCTATGATTAATCTAAGGTTCTCTAGTAATCCTAAGAAATTCTTAGGCAGTTTATTTTTATATTTTCTCTCTTTCAATTATCAAACTCTCAACAACTTTAACAACAATAAAAGATTGTGTAGAGTAATATATGATAGAACAAGTTTAATCTAATAGTTACTACATAATGTGTCATACCCTTTGACTCTTTCATTCGGATTCAAACCAATTATATATATATATATATATATATATATCAAACTAACGCATTGAAAATAATAAGTTTCCATTCAATTCAAAATAATCAACAAAATACTAAAAATAAAAAGGGTATTTTTAAAGAATAAGAACCTGCAAGAGTGTCGGGATTTTGGTTATACAGGTCAACCTCCATGAACGAGAGCTCAGGTAGAGGCTTATTTAGCACCCTCGGCTTCAAATAATACTTGACAAGCTCTCTATCAGTGGGGTCGAAACGAAACCCTGGTGGGTTTTGCTCCTTTAGTTGCTCCTCCTCAAGCTTGCAAAGGTCATTCATAATAGCCTCTCTTCCCTCGAGGCTTAAACCCGGTGAAATAATTTGTGTGTTTAGGACTTGCGGCAATTGTGTTGTAGGGTCTATATCAGGCAATTGTGTTGTAGGGTTTATATCAGAAACCACTTCTGGATGATCCTCATCTTGTTCACTTGATTTTCTATTGTTTGTACTATAAATCTTACACAAAACACAATCATCCAACTGGGTGACACAAAATAGTGTTAGATCAACAATGTTGTTTGGAAAAATCACAAAAACTTAAAGGTATTCAAACAACATTTTAACAATATAAAAACTAAATGTAAAGGGTGACATCTACATACCTTCATGTCATTTGCACTCCTTGTAGTTGGAATTGGAGCATCAACTAGTCTATATTCATGCATAATCCATTTAGTCTTATCACCATGTTGAGGCTCTCCTTTGTAGAAGACAAGTGTCTTCTTAAGTCCTTTTAAGATGCCACTTTCTCGTATCTCCTTGTCAACTCCTGTGGCCTTCCAATATCCATTATTGGTAGTTCGTTTTGGACGGCTTCCATTTGGATACTTTCGTTCCCTTGAAGTAAAAAAGTACCATTCATTGTTTCCATATTGCGGGAATTGTTCTGTTAATTAATCATCCAAAATATCACATTCATACTTTGTTCTTTTAAATATGTTAAGAGAAGCTAGAAACAATTGATTAACAAAAACTCATGAAAAACATGAACTAACAAAAGTTTTTCATTTATGAATTATAAGCACTTAATTCTAATTAGTTGCTATCTTATGAATTATCTTGACACTTTTCACAACTTCGTTAGCTGATAAATTGTACAAAATTAAACATGCAAAGATAACCTAGATTAAAATAAGATATGTCATATTTGGGTTGACACAACTGACATACGTGGGTTCTTGTCTAATCCATAGAACTCGTTTGCATTTAATTAAATGACATTTACCAATATACCTTAAAACTCTAGGTATATAAACTTATTAGTTATTGTGGTTTATTTTCTTTGATATATTGTGATTAAGTATTTGTGATATTGAGATATGTTTTAGTTTTGAATAATTATTTGCGATGTAGTTACTCGTTAATAATGAATTTTATCTTAAAAAAACTTATTTTTTTGGTTTTTCATAATTTAGATCAATCTGGTTAATACTAAAACTCTCTTTTTTTGCTTTGATAAAATCTAATAAATGGATCGATACGACATGAACCCAACATACAAACACAAATTTTTACCCCTTAGATTAAAAGCAACTTTCAACATATTTAACATCATGCAAAATATTAAATATTTTAGAGAATAAAACATACATGAGTAAACCTACATTAAAAGCAACTTTTAACATATTTAAAAGTTATGCAATATACCCTATCAAACTGATGCATAAACAGTAAAGAAAATAAAGAATGTATATGTGTTTTAAGAACAAAAACCTGCAAGAAACTTGGGACTGTGGTTGTATAGCTCAACTTCTGTGATCCGGTTCCACCATGGCACACGATTATCTTTGATCTTAAAGTACAAGTAAAACTGGATGAGTTCTAGGTCAGTGGGACAGAACCTGATCCCTGGCGGGAATTTCCTATCTGTATCTCGCTTTGCTTGAAGCTGAACCAAATTGTTTATAGCCTGTTCTCTTCTTTGTGTACAAAATAATGATGATAAATTTGTGTAGCGTTCTCTCTTTCGCGATAAATAATTTGTGTTGTTGGTTGGTAAAGAACTTGTGTTGATTGAACTTGATAAACAATTTGTGTTGTTGGTTGGTATTCTCTCTAAACCCAACTCATCCACCTCTTCAGACTGTTGGTTAGGTTCTTCCTCTTGCTCTTCTTCATCGTCAAGATCAGGTTCAGGAGGATCAATAACCACACTTGGTGGTGATGAATATGTACTTATTGTGTTGCTTCTTGGTACGTTCAGGGCTTGGAGTGATTGTGTTGCAGGGTTTATATTGGAAATCATGACTTGGTTAGTGATACCAGGAGCCATGAGACTCGGCTTGTTGTTTTGCTGATTATGATTAGCCATCATATAATCGGCTTGTTTTGCTGATGATTATGATTAGACTCCATACTCTACTCTGGCTTTCTATCTCTCTCTCTCTCCTTTTATACATTGTAAAGAAGTCCACTCCGTTTCAGACTCTATTTTCAAGTATCTTTGTGAGCATAGGACACCTACCTCCGGAGTTATTGGGTAAACACTAAACTCATTATCCTTAGATATATCTAATACAATTAAATCATATCTTCCGAAATAAGAGGACTACGTAAGTTGATAAGTCCGAATATTTTGCACCATATCATAAAATATCACGTCAGTGAAGTAGAAGAAAAAAAAAAAAAAAATAGAGACCGACTTCAATTTCTCTAAGCTCACGTGGAACATTGATCTTCCCTTCTATCATACAATAGTGATATCATTTTTATGTACTTACCCTCCTGTCATTTTCAGTTATAGGATGATCAATTCTATATTCATGCATGATCCAATTTGTCTTGTCACCACTTTGAGGTTCTCCTTCATAGAAAACAAGTTTCCTCTTATGCCCAATTACAATTTCCTTAGATTTGATTGCCTTGTCAGCTCCCATAGCCTTCCAATATCCATTACCAGCTACTCGATTTGGATGTTTTCCATTTTGATACTTTTGTTTCCTTGGAGTAAAAAAGTACCATGCTTTTTCTTCACGGTTGCCGTATTGTTCTGTTAAATCATCCAAAATGTTATATTTTTACTTGATTTTTTTATTTATTTATTATATATGTTAACAAAAGTTAAAATCTTTTCTTATACATGTTTTTCTACACCAAGCATACAGTACTATCTCTTTACAAATATCAAAACACAGATCAATTATTGTGAATCCATGATGCATCCATGCACAATAGTTTCTACTTGAGTGATTCATCACAATAGTTTGAAGTTTATAAACTGTTGAGTAATTTTGAATGAGAGTTGCAAAAGAATTAAAGAATAAAGAACATGATTTACTTAAAAGACGAGGTTGTAATTTGGAAGAGATTATATTTTAAAAAAAGAGATAGTATACAATGAAAATTAAAGGATGTGCTCTGCCAATGATTCTTTCTTTTAGATTAATCACAATTAGCAAAAAACCTTTAAAATTAAACTGACTGATCCGTTCAACTCAAAACAATGCGCAGTAAAGCATACATGTATGTAACCACATAATATGGCTTGGCAATGATTCTTTGTTTCAGAATAATTAAAATTAGAAAAAGAAACATTAACATCATGCAAAATTATCAGACTGACTGATAAATTCAACTAAAGACAATCAAAGAAGATAAAAAAGAAACCCAGTAAAGCATACATGTATGTAACCTATAGTGACTACATAATATGGCTTGCCAATGATTATTTCTTTCAAATTATTAAGATTTGGCAAAAGAAACTTCAACATCATGCAAAATTATCAAACTGGCTGATCCATTCAACTCAAAACAATCAAAGAAAATTGAAAAGAAAACCAGCAAAGCATACATTTATGGCATGCCATTTCTCTCATATTGACTGATGCATTGTAAAAAGAATTAAAGAAAACTAAAAAGAAATACTTTTCAAGAAGAACCTGCAATCAACTCAGGGTTGTGGTTATAGAGTTCTTCAACATCCTCAACCCAATCACAAGGCAGGGGATAATTCAAGACCTTGTTGATCAAATAATACACGATGAGGATGTAGTCACTGGGGCAAAACCTACACCTGGGTATGAGGTCTAATTCGGGGTACTCCATTTGTGGCTCCTCACCTAGCTGATGCAGTTTATCATTGAGGAATGTTTTTAAAACCGACACATCCACCACTTCTAAAGATTGGTTTTCCTCTTCCTCTTCCTCATCTGATTCTTCGCCCTCATCATCATCGAAGTAAAACGTGCCCGATGGAGATGAAGAAAAACTTGTGTTGCTGATTGATGAGTACAGAGGTGAAGTTGGTGATTCTGATTCATAATTATTAGTGTGATCAGAGTCATGATCAGACTCCTTACTATTTTCTAGAAGAATACACATTGCCACAAAATGAAAGTAACTTTGAAAAAAAAAAAAACTCACTCTGTTTAGTTAAAATCTTGAAAGAAATTTTCTAATCTTTACAAGTTAATAAGAAGATGATTCACTCTGTTCCTTTTTATATACAAAAACAGAGTAATGGAACATAAAAGAGGCGGGAAACTCTTAACCGCTCTTAACTAATTTTATAACCGATTCACACGGTTATTTTGGATGGGTATGAAACGGCATCGTTCTGATGTTGAGCATTAACATGTGTTTGTGTGTGTGTCTCTCTAAGATACGACACCGTATGATTGAAGTTTGTGCGACCTCGTTTGGGTCTTGCACGACATCGTTTTGATCCCTTTGTTCTTGACCTTTACTGCTATGAACTTCTTTTGGGTTTACCAAGAATCAATACAGGAATGCTGATAATTATATATTATAGAGGTACATGACAAAAGAAAAACCCATTAATTTTTCTATGTGTATTTGCATATTTTGAGCCACTTGACACTAGCACAATTCATGGATTCTAGTAAATTATACTCATACATAAAATTGTGAAATATAATCAAAATAATAATTAAAACTAGCTTCATCACATGCGCTCCGCACGTGTGATGAGGCTTTTTATTTGTTTTGAGTTTAATATAATTTTTCAATTTCAATTTATCTATTATTAGTAAGGTTATACATGAATGAATTTTTAAGAAACTAAAATTTAGGATTTGAAATGAAGTAAACTGGGTTTAATGTGTGCTAGTTTTTAGGAAACAAATGTATCAAATGTGCCTGAAATATATTTAAATAGAGAGTTTACAAATATTTAGTAAAAAAGTTTCTTTGGTAGGTTTTTTTTTTTTTTAATTTTGTTGAATTTCAAATTTAACCCCTTTTTTATTTTTTAAGAATAAGGATCATCTAATTAGATTAGGAGTATTTTTGACATTTTCGAAGTCATAACTATCTTTTTGAATCCTCTTAATATATAGAGATAAACATTAAATTTTATTTTAAATAACTTGAAACTTTTCTTGATAAATTTGAAGTAGAAATATAAATTTCTTGAAGCTTGGGTAAATTTATGTGTATCTTTATTTATTTTTTTTTATTTTTTTTTTTTTTGAATGAATCAATAAGATATATATGAAAAAAAAAATCAAAATCAAAACAATGCCATATTGCAAAATCGACAGGCCACAAAACTACAGAACAGGATTGAAGGAGCCCAAGGTGATCAATTAAACCATACATGCCCTTAACACAACTCAAAGAAACAGAATCCTACACAATGCAACTCATGAAACAGAGAGAAAAAGAGCACTGCTTGGTTAACATCTTGATTCAGTAATGGACTTAAGGATATGAACTGTTCAACCTTAAATGAGTTATCAAATACAGATCTTATTACCATTTTAAACTTTCAATTTCTAAAAATTTGATGTTTAAAATACTTAACAGGTGAATCAAAAACCAGGATCTACAATCAGTACAAAACATTCGCAAAGAACAAACACTGTCCATTAAGTTCAAAAGAGGACCAATCACCATTATATTTTGGATGAATCAGTATAGTTTCATTGATGACAAACAAGAATTACACTACAGGACAATACAGACCAAACACAGGAACAATAGCTATAGAATCCCAAACTAAATAACAGCGCTATTAGCCCTGACGCAGCAAAACAATTCCTGTACTGTACAGCCAAACCTACTAATAGAAACAAAAAAGAAAAAAAAAATGCCAATGACAGAGACCCTTACATCACTAGTCTATAGAGCACCTACGGTAAACTAGAGCATTAGATAAGAAGACATACCAGGAATTAGTTCAATCTGAGGAGGAGTTCCATGATTGCCACCTGCTTGACAGTTATTAGCATATCTACTTGATTCATTTGGACAATAAGTCATACTATGAGTTGGTTCAACCATCTGAGGGGGATTTCCATAATTGCCAACTACTTGAGAGTAATTAGCATGTCCACTTGATTCACTTGGAAAATAAGGCATGCCAGGAATTGGTTCAACCATCTGCGGAGGATTTCCATAATTTCCAACTGCTTGAAAGTCATTAGCATGTCTACTTAGTTCATTTGGAAGAGAAAGCATACTAGGAATTGGTTCAACCATCTGAGGAGGACCTCCATAATAGCCAACTTCTTTAATGGCAGAAAGCATACTAGGAATTAGTTCAAACATCTGTGGAGGACTTCGATAAGAGCCAACTTCTTGAATGGCATTAGCATATCTACTTGATTTAGGAAAAGAAGGCGTAGCAGGAATTGGTTCAACCATCTGAGTTCTGATTCTGGCACGATCTGCTTGCAAATATTTTTCAAAAAGTAGAAGATGTTTCGCCACATATATTGGATCAAAGTGAAGCTCAGGAATCACAGGATTAATATGTATTCTACTCAAATTCTCATCACTTTTCTTATAAGTCATAGGAGTTGGTTCAACCATCCGAGGAGGACCTCCATGATAGCCAACTGCTTGAGTGGCATTAGCATCTTTACTTGATTTATTTGGAGAAGAAGGCATAGCAGGAATTGGTTCAACCATCTGAGTTCTGTCATTGGCACGCTTTGCTTGCAACTTATTAGCATATTCTTCAGTAGGGCGATGCATTCCTTGCACATCATAAGGTGGAAACTTTGGACGAACCACAGGATTATTACATATTCTGCTCAAATTTTCATCACTTTTCTTATAAATCCTACATAAAACATACTCATCCCACTGGATGATAGAAAATTCAAAGATAGTTAATTACAATAGATGGCAACAATGATGCCTGAAGAAAATCACAAAAGCTTAAAGAAAGTTCAAATAGCATTTTAATAGTATAAGAGCTAAAACAAAGGATAAGATCTATATACTGTTCTTTCCCTCCACTGAAGTTAAAAAGTACCGTTCATTTTCACTTGATTGTGGGTGTTGTCCTGTTAAGAGTTAATCACCCAATGAACAAAAACAGAGTAAAAATAAATATCAAAGCCATGTAAATTATGCACCTTTACTAGGTCTTTTGACATTAAAAGATTGTGTAGCATGTTAGTTCTAACTGAAACATACATGAATATATATTACACAATATGGCAAATCCCATGATTTTTTCTTTCTTTTAGCAAAATAAACTTTCAGCATTGGAAAAGAACAAGTTTCTTCCATCATCCAACCCAAAACAATTAAAGAAAAGTAAAAAGAAGCCATTTGGGTATATAATTTTTCAAGAAAAAACAAAACCTGTAAGCCATTCGGGGCTGTGGTCATAAAGTTCAACCTCGACAATCTTGTTCAAAGGAAGTTGTTGATTGAGGACCTTCCTCTTCAAGTACAAAGTGAGAAGCTCAAGATCACTGGGGCAGAACCCAGGTGGGGGATCTTAATTTTTCAAACTGATGCCACAATTGTCTTCCTCACCATCAGGATCAAGATCAATTACAACAGGTGAAGATGAACGTATAACATTGCTGGTTGGTGCATTCAGGGGTTGTGGCAATTGTGTTGTAGTACTAGTGCTTATATTGGAATCCACTTGGGCAGTGGTAGCCTGCACTTGGTAACTCGGCTTGCTTTGCTCATCATTAAACTCCATACTTGGAACTCTCTCAAGAAGAAAAAGACTTTGTCACAAATTTAACTCATGAAACTCTCTGTTTCTTGGAGTGATGGTACTTTGGAAAATATGATTACACATTTGATTCAATCTTTATTTATAATCGTTTGGGGAAAAAAACGGACTAACCGACTAGCTAATGTGATATAAGTCCAAGTTTAATAAAACCTTGATAATAATAAAAAATAAATCAAAAACTGATTTAAAAAATTCTATTTTTTTTTCGTAAGTTATATTTCCATCTAGTATCTATTCTAGATTATGGTACTACAATTTTAAAATTGAATACGTAATTTTAAACCTAAATGCCACGTATGTGATTAAGTATAGAGTGAAAACTAAAAACTCAAAGAAGAAAAAAAAAAGGAAAAAGAAAAGACAAAGCAATTGATATATTCATTTCTTTTTTTCTTTTTCTTTTTTTGAGAGAATTTCAACGGGGATTGAACTCCAGATCTCTTATTCAACCATTAAAGATCTTACCAGTTGAGCTAACTAGAACTCACGATATATTCATTTCTATGTTGTTAGTAGATAAACACATGTATAGTATATTATTAATTTATACGGAGTAATACTTATTGTGCCGTATAAACTTTTCACGCCTCACATATTTACACCTCCTTTTATATATATCTATATATATATATATATATATATATGTATGTATATGAATTTAAATTTTATTTCATATTTAAATCCTTTCTAATTAGAATCTCACTAAATCATATTTTCTTAAATTATTCTATAAATAAATAATAAAAATAAAAATAACGCATGTACAAGAAAGAGAGAAATATGTTCTAACACACATAAGGGAAAAAAATAAAGCAAATACCATGAGGGAAAAGAAAAGGGAGAGACAAGACAATGGTGAAGCTACGAATTTTCACTTGGGGGCTAAACTATGGTATTCATAAATGGGCCAAACTATAAACATAAAAATTTTATAATTTTATTGTAACCTAATTTTTTTTTTCCATATATATTAAGTATTTTTTTTTAATCAAATTGTGAATAACTAGATCTTATTGTGAAATATCATTTGTAAGTTTGTATATTAGATTTCAAATAAAAAAAATTTATAATTATAATGAATTATAATAATATGAGATAATCATACTAGGTTTGTTCAAGCATACCTGATTCCTTTGAGTCCAGATTAGCCAAGCCGAAGTTGAGAATAGCTGCAGGTTCTGCTGGCTTGTGATGAGCCACGATAGTAGTTCCTTCAAGTCCACAAAGGTGCGGTTTCTTCAACAGTGCCACAGCGTGTCATCATCCCAAACCACATCTAATTCGTTGCATGACCACAGATCGTGGAGTGAGGATTCTGGTACCTGCTTGCATCGATCACAGCTCGGGCTCTCAAGGATAGTTCGACGCACCTGATTTTCTTTGGTTGGCAGTGAGTTTCGGCATGCCCTCCACATCAAATTTTTTATTTTGTTAGGAACCTGCACAGACCAGATTGTCCGCCACAGAAGTTTGTCTTGCACCCTCTGCTCTTCATCCAACTCAGTTTGCTCTTCTGCTTTCAAGAACCTGTACCCAGACTTTGTGGTGTGGCTGCCATTGTTTGTGAATGGCCAGAACAGGCTAATCCTCTGCCTCAGACGATGAGAGTGGGATGGCTTTGATGAATTCCACTTCCACAGGGGTGAATATGCTGTCTATTATCTCATTGTTCCACTGGCTTGTAGTTTCCTCAATCAAAATCTCCACCTTAGCCTCTGCCAATGTTTCAACCATAGGCGAAAGAACCTATGGTGGATTCTTCCTTGGTAACCAATGGTTTTGCCATATGCTCGTTGCCTTGCCATTCCCAATCCTCCAACGGCAGCCCCTAATTAAAACATCCATTCCATGTAAGATACTATTCCTAGCAAGTGAACCACCAGTTGTGTGCTTTGCCTTCATAATTGTACAATTTGGAAAGAAGCGTGCCTTGAAGACTTAGGCAGTTTATTTTTATATTTTCTCGCTTTCAATTATCAAACTCTCAACAACTTTAACAACAATAAAGGATTGTGTAAAGTAACATATGATATAACAAGTTTAATCCAATAGTTACTACATAATATGTCATACCCTTTGACTCTTTCATTCGGATTCAAACCAATTATAAATATATATATATATATATATATATATATATATCAAACTAACGCATTGAAAATAATAAGTTTCCATTCAATTCAAAATAATCAACAAAATACTAAAAAGAAAAAGTGTATTTTTAAAGAATAAGAACCTGCAAGAGTGTCGGGATTTTGGTTATACAGGTCAGCCTCCATGAACGAGAGCTCAAGTAGAGGCTTATTTAGCACCCTCGGCTTCAAATAATACTTGACAAGCTCTCTGCCAGTGGGGTCGAAACGAAAACCTGGTGGGTTTTGCTCCTTTAGTTGTGTTAGAAATACTGAAATTTGTAGTATTGTATTTCACACTGAAAGAATATACACGAGAGCCTTTATATAGGAGGCATATGAGTGCAGTATAAATATGTGTGCTATACAAGTAATTTAGTTGGATCTAAAGCCCACAACACTATACACGTTAACAGCCCCCCTCAAACTCAAGGTGGATCTGAGACCAACTTGAGGTTGTCAACCAAAGTACAAAGACATCCCTTAGGATGTGACTTGGTGAAGATATTTGCAAGTTGATCTTTAGAAGAGACTGAGATCAACTTGAGAGCACCATGGACAAGATGATAACGGATAAAATGACAATCGATCTCGATGTGTTTAGTCCATTTATGGAAGACATCATTGTGAGCAATATGAATGGCACTCTGGTTGTCACAATAAAGAGGAGTAGCAGAGGATGTAGACACACCTAAGTCTTTGAGAAGCTATCGTAGTCAAAGGAACTCAGATGTAGTATCAGCAAACGCACGATATTTTTGCTTCAGTACTAGAGCGGGCCACATGAGTTTGTTTCTTGCTTCGCCAAGAAATCAAAGAAGAACCAAGAAGAAAGCAATAACTAGTGGTGGACTTGCAATCAGTGGAATCTCCAGCCCAATCAGCATCAGAAAATGCATGGAGAATAAGAGGAGACTGAGCAGAGTAAAAAAAGACCATGGAATAGAGTGCCCTTTAGGTATCGAAGAATGCACAGAACAGCAGCATAGTGAGTCGATCATGGAGCAAACAGATACTGGCTCACCTAGTGAACAACGTAGGAAATGTTTGGACGAGTGACAGTGAAATAAACTAGGGTGCCAACCAAGTGTCTGTAAAGAGAGGGATTAGACAATGGTTTCCCCTTTGAGGGAGTCAGATGCGCATTAAGCTCAACTGGAGTGTCAACAGTCTTGCTATCAGTGAGTCCAACTCTAGACAAGAGTTTAGAAGCATACTTGGCTTGAGTAATATAAAGTCCATCTGTAGAATGAGTAATTTCAAGACCCAAGAAGTAGCTGAGATGTCCAAGATCTTTCATCTAAAATTGTTGACTAAGAAAATTCTTGAGTTCTTGAATGCCACTGAAGTCATCACCAGTTATGATCATATCATCACATATAGGAGAAGTAAAATAGTGCCTTTGTCAGTGCGACAAAAAAAAAAGGCAAAATCATAATGACTGACCATGTAACCCAAGCGAGAGATGGTAGAGCTGAATTTGGCAAACCAAACTCGTGGAGCTTGTTTAAGGCCATAAAGTGCACGTCGAATGTGACAAACCTTGTTTGAGTCAACAGAGAGACCAGGAGAAGGTTGCATATAAACTTCTTCCCTTAAATCCCCATTAAGGAATGCATTTTTGACATCCATCTGAAAAATGCCCCATTTACTAGCAGCGGCAACAGCTAAGAGGGCATAAACAGATGAGATACAAGCAACCAGAGCAAAGGTCTCTTCATAATCAATCCCATACTCCTGTGTAAAACCTTTTGCAACAATACGAGCTTTGTAGCGCTCAATGGACCCATCAGAGCGAGTCTTAATCTTGTAGATCCACTTACAATCAACCACAGATTTTCCAGTGGGGAGTGTCACCAAATCCCAAGTATGGTTTTTAGATAATGCATCAAGTTCCTCTTTCATTGCAATATGCTATAAAGGGTCAGTGGAAGCCTCATGATAGGTGTGAGACTCGTGTAGAGTAGCAAAGGCAATGTAACAATGATAGTCAAGTAAATGTGCAGGAATAGATCTTACCCGAGTTGAGTGACGAGGTGGAATGTCTTGTGCAAGATCTTCAGGCAGAGCTGGAGCAGGGGACCCAAGCTCAGGGCTAGGGTTGGGTAGCTCGTCTTCGACCTGTTCATCTTCCACCTATTCATTAAATGGTGAACTGGGAAAGGGATCAGTGATATCTGGTGGTTGGATAGAAGTCTAAAGGAGAATCAGGAGCAACAATAGTCAGATCAGGAGCAACTACAGAAGGAATATATGCCTCATATGGAAAAAGATCTAAGATAGAGGGGGAAGATAAGGAGGCACAGAAGTGAAAGAGCTCGACAAAGAGGCGATGTTCCCAAAAGACAATATTGCGGGAAATATGAAGACGATGAGAGACAAGATCATAACACCTATACCCCTTTTGAGTTTTGTCATAGCCAAGAAAACAACAAAGCCTTGACCGAGGCTCAAGTTTGTTATGCTCGTGTGGCTGAAGAAGAACGAAACAAGCAGAACCAAAGGAGCAAAGGTGGTGATAGTCTGGAGGTTACCCAAAAAGGCACTCATATGGAGTTTGATTTTAGATAACAGGACTCGAAATGCGATTAATAGTATAAACAAAATGAAGAGCAGCTTCACCCCCAAAAAGGAGCAAGAACTTTGGGAGAGAGAATGAGAGCACGAACAGTGTCAAGAATATTACGAAATTTTCGTTCGGCTCTACCATTTTGTTGAGAGGTACCTGGACAAGTTAGTTGATGAACAGTGCCATAGGAATGCAAAACAGCTTGGAAAGCATATTGAGTGTATTCAAGAGCATTATCAGATCGAAAAGTTTTGATGCGTTTGGAAAACTGAGTTTCAACCATTTTTGCAAAATTAGAATATACTTCCAATAATTCAGAACGATGTTTCATATTAAAAATCTAGCTATAGCGAGAGTAATCATCAACAAAGACAACAAAATATCGAGACCCACCAATACTAGGAACAGAGGAAGGCCCCCAAACATCAGAATGAATAAGGTCAAAGATATCAATGGATATTGATTCACTAGTATTGAAAGGCAAAGCTGATTGTTTTCCTAACTGACATGAAATACAATCAAAATTTTCTATGGACACTGAACCTAACAAACCTCTAGAAGCTAATTGTTATACTCGAGAGGAAGATGCATGACCAAGTCGAGCATGCCAAAGTGCAAAGGAAGGAATTGAAGAAACTGTAGCAGCTACAACAACAGAAACGGGAGCAACAAGTGGAAGACAAAGGTTGTCTATGGGAAACATACGCCCAACTCTAGGACCGGTCCCAAGCTCCTATCCCGACATGGGATCCTACATAATACACCTAGAATAATCAAAGATAATGCGATAACCCAACTCAGCTAATTGTCCCACAGAAAGTAAATTATAAGAAATGTCAGAAACATTAAAGACTCTAGGAACCGAGAAGTTGGAGGTCGAAACGGAACCTATATTATGACTAGACATTGTGGAACCATTTGTTGTGCGAATATTAAGAGGGTGCAGGGTAGGTTTAAGGTCAGAAAATAAGGACAAGTGAGGTGTCATCTGATTGCAACAAGCAGAATCCATAAGCCAAGAGGTAGGAGACATACCAGATAAAGCTGAAAAAGAAGAGGAATAAGATGCATTACCAACCATACGAATGACATTGGCGATGATATTTATAAAATCATCTCTGGAAATGGTGAAAGTGGATCTAGAAGACTGAGACTATACAGAGATGGGAGCCATGGGTTGGACACTCCAGTGTTAGCAACTGTAGCAATAGAAATGAAAACAGTTGATTTGTTGCGTTGATAGCAAGTCTCAATATTATGGCCAAAACGTTTGCAAAAATTGCACAAACGTTTGTTGGATTGTCGACGTCGATTGTTACAAAAGGAAGAAAACTTGTCCTTATTCTTCATTTAGAAGCAAAATATGCAAAAAATGACTGAAAAAATGAAATATAAGCAAAAAACTGGGTAATAAGCACCTGGACTGCAAAAAGTCAACCCTAGAGAAAAGTCAACGGTCAAAGTCAACGGCCCTGCCAAAGTCAACCGTCTGGTCAGTGGAGATGACATCATCAAGATGACGTGGCTATGACGTCAGCAGATGACTGGATGCTAACGTAAGCTAGGGCTGACGTAGCACTAATGACGTCACGGGTGATGTCAGCCTGAAGCTGATGATGGCGCGTGTGGCACATGAGATTTGACGCAGCAACTTTGGGTAGCACGTGTGGTCTCCAATGGATGTGAGGCTTCCACCAACGTGTAGATTGACGCAAGAAGATCTCAGTGATACCTGCAGAAATGTAATCGAAGCAATATTCACGGCGGTGACGACAACGACTATGCGATGTGGGACTCCTCAACGACAACGACTGTAGGTCCGAAACCCAAAGACAACGGCTAGAAGATGTCGGAGGTTCAACGGTAAGAGACTACGACGACTATTGTGGCGGCGGAAGCGATGTTGAGAATGGAGTAACACCAATAAAGACAAGACTGCTAAGAAAAGGTCAGAGCAGTGGCTCTGATACCATGTTAGAAATACTGAAATCTATAGTATTGTATTTTACACTGAAAGAATATACACGAGTGCCTTTATATAAAAGGCATATGAGTGCAGTACAAGTATGTGTGCTATACAAGTAATCTAGTTGGGCCTAAAGCCCACAATACTATACACGTTAACAAGTTGCTCCTCCTCAAGCTTGCAAAGGTCATTCATAATAGTCTCTCTTCCCTAGAGGCTTAAACCCGGTGAAATAATTTGTGTGTTTAGGACTTGCGGCAATTGCGTTGTAGGGTTTATATCAGGCAATTGTGTTGAAGGGTTTATATCAGAAACCACTTCTTGATGATCCTCATCTTGTTCACTTGATTTTCTATTGTTTGTACTATAAATCTTACACAAAACACAATCATCCAGCTGGGTGACACAAAATAGTGTTAGATCAACAATGTTGTTTGGAAAAATCACAAAAACTTAAAAGTATTTAAACAACATTTTAACAATATAAAAACTAGAAGTAAAGGGTGACATCTACATACCTTCATGTCATTTGCACTCCTTGTAGTTGGAATTGGAGCATCAACTAGTCTATATTCATGCATAATCCATTTAGTCTTATCACCATGTTGAGGCTCTCCTTTGTAGAAGACAAGTGTCTTCTTAAGTCCTTTTAAGATGCCACTTTCTCGTATCTCCTTGTCAACTCCTGTGGCCTTTCAATATCCATTATTGGTAGATCGTTTTGGACAGCTTCAATTAGGATACTTTCGTTCCCTTGAAGTAAAAAAGTATCATTCATTGTTTCCATATTGCAGGAATTGTTCTGTTAATTAATCACCCAAAATATCACATTTATACTTTGCTCTTTAAATATGTTAAGAGAAGCTAGTAACAATTGATTAACAAAAACTCATGAAAAACAGGAACTAACAAAAGTTTTTCATTTATGAATTTTATTTTATAAGCACCTAATTCTAATTAGTTGCTATCTTACGAATTATCTTGACACTTTTCACAACTTCGTTAGCTGATAAATTGTACAAAATTAAACATGCAAAAGTAACCTAGATTAAAATAAGATGTCATATTCAGGTTGACACAACTGACATACATGGGTTCTTGTCTAATCCATGGAACTTGTTTGCATTCAATTAAATGACATTTACCAATATACTCTTAAAACTCTAGGTATATAAACTTATTAGTTGTCGTGGTTTATTTTCTTTGATATATTGTGATTAAGTATTTGTGATATTGAGATATGTTTTAGTTTTGAATAATTATTTGTGATGTAGTTACTCATTAATGATGAATTTTATATTAAAAAAACTTATTTATTTGGTTTTTCATAATTTAGATCAATCTGGTTAATACTAAAACTCTTTTTTTTTTTTTTTTTTTTTTTTTTTTGCTTTGATAAAATCTAATAAATGGATCGACACGACATGAACCCAACATACAAACACGAATTTCTACCCCTTAAAATAAAAGCAACTTTCAACATATTTAACATCATGCAAAATATTAAATATTTTAGAGAGTAAAACATGCATGAGTAAACCTACAATAAAAGCAACTTTTTTAACATATTTAAAAGTTATGCAATACACCCTATCAAACTGATGCATAAACAGTAAAGAAAAAAAAATAACGTATATGTGTTTCAAGAACAAGAAACTCGGGACTGTGGTTGTATAGCTCAACTTCTGTGATCCGGTTCTACCATGGCACACGATTATCTTTGATCTTAAAGTACAAGTAAAATTGGATGAGTTCTAGGTCAGTGGGACGGAACCTAATCCCTGGCGGGAACTTCCTATCTGCATCCCACTTCGCTTGAAGCAGAACCAAATTGTTTATAGCCTGTTCTCTTCTTTGTAGAAAAAATAATGATGATAAATTTGTGTAGCGTTCTCTCTTTCACGATAAATAATTTGTGTTGTTGGTTGGTAATAAACTTGTGTTGATTGAACTTGATAAATAATTTGTGTTGTTGGTTGGTAATAAATAATTTGTGTTGTTGGTTGGTAATGAACTTGTATTGATTGAACTTGATAAACAATTTATGTTGTTGGTTGGTAATGAACTTGATAAACTTGTATTGTAAGTTGGTGTGTTTAGGGCTTGTGGCGATTGTGTAGTTGTAGAAAGATCATCGTACCACCCAAGTCTTGGCTTCTTTTTCTGAACATTGTAGGTTGGTTTGTTTTGCTGATTATCAGACTCCATACTATTCGATCGCCTTGTTTTTCTGAAGATAGATATATAAGCACCTGCTCGATCTCTCTCATCTTATATATATCACGTAAGAGTGTTTTAGTCGGATTAAAAGAACGCGTACACTACTTCTAATAGAACTTTAATAAAACCTTATCCTATCATCGTTTTATTATCCTATCTTATTTGGAATAGGACTACCGGAGGTTGTTAGACCCAGACCGGACCGTACAGCCCAACCGAACCGTTCATCAAGAGGATTCTTTAAACTCCAAGAACCGGCCTACGCAAGAAAGTCAGTGAACTATGCGAACCGCAATTGAACCTTCCAGATTTCAAAACTGTAAACTGTTCTTACAGGTCAAACCGTTAAAGGTTTTTTTTTCTGAAAAGTTTTTGGTACTTACAGGCTTACCGCCATTGTTGAAGGCTGAAACTTCAACTACTATGAGATGCTATCAAACTTGGAAACGGACCCCCATCTTCCTGTTCTTCTTCTATGTCTCGCTCGCACTCTTTCTGCTCTCTCCCTCTGTGTTTTTTACAATACTGCTTCTGTATTTTTCCTGCTAAAGCCTTCTTCTTTTTTGGTAAATGGAGTGTCCTTCTCTGCTTCTTCAACTCAGCCACTAATATTTGCTTTACTGTCAACCACCTCTAGCTTTTGTATTTAACCCATTTTTAAATAGGCTGGCATCCTATAGGATTCCTATAGGTTTTTTTTTTTTTTTTTTTAATTCATAAATGGTGGACTATTCAAATGGGCTTGGGCATAAAAAAAATTTTGATTGGGTTGTCAAATAGACTGTTCTCTTCTTTGCAGACAAAATAATGATGATAAATTTGTATAGCATTCTCTCTTTCACGATAAATAATTTGTGTTATTGGTTGGTAATGAACTTGTGTTGATTGAACTTGATAAATAATTTGTGTTGTTAGTTGGTAATGAACTTGATAAACTTGTATTATAGGTTGATAAACTTGTATTGTAGGTTGATAAACTTGATTCAACTTGATAAATAATTTGTGTTGTTGGTTGGTAATGAACTTGTGTTGATTGAACTTGATAAATAATTTGTGTTGTTGATTGGTAATGAACTTGTATTGATTGAACTTGATAAACAATTTGTGTTGTTGGTTGGCAATGAACTTGATAAACTTGTATTATAGGTTGATAAATTTGTATTGTAGGTTGATAAACTTGATTGAACTTGATAAATAATTTGTGTTGTTGGTTGGTAATGAACTTGTGTTGATTGAACTTGATAAACAATTTGTGTTGTTGGTTGGCAATGAACTTGATAAACTTGTATTATAGGTTGATAAATTTGTATTGTAGATTGGTGTGTTCAGGGCTTGAGGCGATTGTGTAGTTGTAAAAAGACTATCGTACAACCCAATTCTCAGCTTCTTTTTCTGAACGTTGTAGATTTGTTTGTTTTGTTGATTATCAAACTCCATACTATTCGATCGCCTTGTTTTTCTGAAGATAGATATATCATCACCTGCTCAATCTCTCTCATTTTATATATATCATGTAAGAGTATTTTGGTTGGATTAAAAGAATGTACACTACTTCTAATAGAACTTTAATAAAAACCTTATCTTATCATCGTATTATTATCCTATCCTATATGGAATATTGGGACTACGTACATACAATTTTGTTTCCCGCACTACATTTTTATTTTTTTTATATTTGCTATTCTATCAATTATTTATTCTAATCTAATGAAATTAGGATTTGGAATAAAATTAAGAAAAAATATATTAAAACTAATTTAGTAATTTATGTTCAATTTTTATTTTAAAATATTTTTTTATATTGAAGTAAAAAAAGTTAAATTAATAGTGATAAGGCTCATTGCGGGAATTGTTTTGTTATTTAATCATCCAAAATATCAGATTTATACTTTGCTCTTTTAAATATGTTAAGAGAAGTTAGAAACAATTATTAAAAAAAAAAAAATTCTTGATAAACATGAACTAACAAAAGCTTTTCATTTATGAATTTTATTTTATAAACACCAAATTCTAATTAGTTGCTATCTTACGAATTGTCTTGACACTTTTCACAACTTCGTTAGCTGATAAATTGTACAAAATTAAACATGCAAAAGTAACCTAGATTAAAATAAGATGTCATATTCGGGTTGACACAACTCACATACATAGGTTCTTGTCTAATCCATGGAATTCGTTTGCATTTAATTAAATGACATTTACCAATATACTCTTAAAACTCTACATATATAAATTTATTAAATGTTGTGGTTTATTTTCTTTGATATATTATGATTAAGTATTTGAGATATTGAGATATGTTTTAGTTTTGAATAAATATTTGTGATGTAGTTACTCATTAATAATGAATTTTATGTTAAAAAAAAAACTTATTTGTTTGGTCTTTCATAATTTAGATCAATTTGGTTAATACTAAAACTCTCTTTTTTTTGCTTTGATAAAATTTAATAAATAGATCAACACAACATAAACCGATATGCAAACACGAATTTCCACCCCTTAGATTAAAAGCAACTTTCAACATATTTAACATCATGCAAAATATTAAAATATTTTAGAGAGTAAAACATGCACGAGTAAACTCTACATTAAAAGCAACTTTTAACATATTTAAAAGTGATGCAATATACCCTATCAAACTTATGCATAAATACTAAAGAAAAAAAAAGAACGTATATGTGTTTCAAGAACAAGAACCTGCAAGAAACTCGGAACTATGGTTGTATAGCTCAACTTCTGTGATCTGGTCCCACCATGGCACACAATTATCTTTGATATTAGAGAGCAAGTAAAATTGGATGAGTTCTAAGTCAATGGGACGGAACCTAATCCCTAGCTAGTGGGAATTTCCTATTTGCATCCCGCTTCGCTTGAAGCTGAACCAAATTGTTTATGGCCTATTCTCTCCTTTGCGAACAAAATAATGATGATATATTTGTGTAGCGTTGTCTCCTTTGCGAACAAAATAATGATGATGAATTTGTTTTGTTGGTTGGTAATGAAATTATGTTGATTGAACTTGATAAACAATTTGTGTTATTAGTTGGTAATGAACTTGTGTTAATTGAACTTGATAAACAATTTATGTTGTTGGTTGGTGATGAATTTGTGTTGATTGAACTTGATAAACTTGTATTGTAGGTTGGTGTATTCAGGATTGTATTATAGGTTGGTGTGTTTAGGGCTTGTGGCAATTGTGTAGTTGTAGAAAGACCATCATACAACCCAATTCTCAGCTTCTTTTTCTGAACGTTGTAGGTTGGTTTGTTTTGCTGATTATCAGACTCCATATTATTCGATTGCCTTGTTTTTCTGAAGAAAGATATATCATCACCTACTCGATCTCTCTCATTTTATATATATCACGTAAGAGTGTTTTAGTTGGATTAAAAGAATGTACACTACTTCTAATAGAACTTTAATAAAACCTTATCCTATCATCCTATTATTATCCTATCCTATATGGAATATTGGGACTATGTACATACAATTTTGTTTCCCGCACTACATTTTTATTTTTTATTTTTTTTTAATTTGCTATTCTATCAATTATTTTTTCTAATCTAATGAGATTAGGATTAGGAATAAAATTAAGAAAAAATATATTAAAACTAATTTAGTAATTTATGTTCAATTTTTATTTTAAAATATTTTTTTATATTGAAGTAAAAACAGTTAAATTAATAGTGATGAGGCTCATCCCATAATAAGATACCTCAATTAATAGACTGTAATAGGCGTTGTAATGTAATAGTTATTCCTATGATTTAGTTATTTTTTAGTTTCGTTATATTTTTATTATAAGGAGTAGTCATTCCTTATGAATAGCTATTCTTCAAAATGAGGAATAACTATTCTTATTTAAAAGGATAAATTAGTTATTCCTTTATAAGTGCAATAATTTCAAAACTTAATATATTTCTAAATAAACAAATTTTCCATATACATCTAACAATTATAAAAATAACAAATCATAAAAAATAACACATATCCCTTTTAAATTTAAAAATAACAATTTTAAAGGAGATATAATTGTATGAGTAAGATATTTTCTAAAATAAATATTAAGTTTCATTCTAATGTTATAACTTACAACCAAACTAATGAATATGTTTAGTTATTACATTACAACACATTTTATTCATAGTAATAAAGATTACAATTCTTATCGTAATCTTCATTCAGTGTACCAAACATATCCTTAATCAAGCCGTTTTTGTGATGAGCCTCATCACATTATAAGATACCTCAATTATGAAATTAGTTAAATTACCTTAGATGACACTCTTTTAAAGTTTGAAATAGCAACCTAACTATTAAGATAGTTTTGATGATATTTATAAAATATTTTTTAACATATGATTTTTAATAAATCAATGAGTAAACTACAAGCATATACACACATTAGGTAATTAGGGAGAGGAATCCCTTATCCCAAAACTAGTTAGAGATTTCAAACTCACTATCTCATATATCTCATGATGTTTAGGGAAAAAAAATACAATAAACTCTTAACAAAGTACAAGCCAACCTTTTTGGCATTACGAGTTGTCTTTAAAACTAATTTTTATTCAATTATATTTAAAATTTTGTTTTATTATTATTACCGGAAAAGTTGTTACTCGTTGTGTGTTATGCACATGACCGCTTTCCATTAGTCATAAATGACAAGAGATGCTCATTTTGATGTGAATTGGGGAATGATTATGTAACACTTTTATGTTTAGTTTTTAGAAAGACTACATACTACTTAATAATGATTAGTTGATGATAATTAATCTCCTTGTCAATGTTGTCTTTGGCATTATTATGATTGTGAATTAATGCCTCAACTTTCGTTCAAGACATTATCAACCTTTCTTTTTCATGGTTCAAATTAAATAATTATAATTTTCTTGGTACATATTATATCATATCATTTGAAATTTAAACAATATTATACTTTGGACATAGTTTGATCTGAAAAATAAAATTTTAAATGTAAAATAGACTTTTCCTTTACAGTAGAGCGGAAAGAATCTTGTTACCAATGTTTCTTCTTAATTTATCATTCTCTTGCTATTGTTCCATCAATATCGATTCCCTAGTAATTAATTCTATCATTTGGCATCATTGACAGCCATTGCCATAATTTTTTACCACCATAATCTTTTACATAATATGAGCTATGCTTTTGGGATAGTAAACTAATATTTCTTCTCTCTCTCTCTCTCTGTGTTGTGAGGACTCTTTCATTTTACAAAATTCATTTTTATCATATCCACAACCTTTTAGGATCCGACTCTAGCTTATTATTAATTTTATTATTATTATTATATTTGATATGATATATTTATACTTAATAATAAATAATAGATGTTCTTATAATATAAAACTATCTTCTTCGTTACATTTTCTACAAAGGTACATCATTATTTAAGAACTAGATTCAACCAACCAAAAATTGAACCAAGTTCCATTTTTTAAATTTCATTGATCAAATCCAAACTGTTTAATTTGCGGGACCAAAATCAAATCTATATCAAATTCCAGTGACCGAAAGTGTCAGTTGCCCTTTACTTACAATTCAATCTTCAAATGAATTTTAAACTTAATTATAAAGTTTAAGGTGTCAGCTAATTTCTAATAAGTTTGACCATTCCAGTGGAAATGAAACTAACCTTCAATTAAAAGACAGTCCCGGCTTATGCCTTTTTTGTATGCAAAGTACAGTATATATATATATATATATATATATATATATATATACTGTCGCAATTTCAAATGACATGACAGTTTTATGTACCCAAAAAATTTATAATTATTTAATTTAATTTGACCCTTGAATAGATCTATTTCAAATAGAAATTAAGGTTGGCAATATCTTGAATGAAAGTTGAGGCGCTAATTCACAATCATAATAATGCCAGTGGCAACATTGACAAGGAGATTAATTACCATCATGGCATTAGCGATCATTATTAAGTAGTACATAGTCTTTCTCATAATCATTCTCCAATTCACACCAAAATGAGCATCACACAGCACTTATAATTTTGAAAGTGGTAAATACTTAATCTAAACAGAAAAGAAATGCATAGCATTTCCTTTTATTGGATAGGAAAAAGTCTGGGACACAAGTTACTAACCGACATAGTGCATACATAGATATATAGAGAAATACACCATCAAGCTGAAGACTCCTAAAACCAAAACACCAACCAAAAAATGGTTGTAGGCAACATGCCTCACCATTGTTTATTACTTAGCAGGAACTTCAGTGTGCTACCAATACTTAAAAACTGACAAACTTCTTTTCCTTCAAGCTTTCAACAGTTTCCTTGAGGCTCACCTCAAAAGGAATGTATTCAATACCCAAGCTTCTTGTCCTTTCTTTGGACACCTGATATGTTGGCGCAAATGGCTTATCATCTGCACACCTGTTAAAAGTTATTTGGAAAAGGAAAAAGAAAATGTTAATGTTTATGTAGATAATCGACTAAAAATAATAAACAACAAACTGTAAAGAGTAGAATAGTTGGAATTTGGAAACAAGCCCAAATTTTGGTTTTATGAGTTATCTTCAAAGAGTTTGAATTCATGAAACCTATTGTCCAAATGCATACTAAAACTTGGTTAGTATTAAAATACAAGTTTGGTTGGGTAAAGGAAGGGACTAAGATGGGTCTTTAGATAAATTCTCATCATTTTTGGTCAGATGGAAAGTAGTTTCACTGGACAATTACTTTGTGAAATGTCATATAGTTTCTATCCCCATCTAGTGCAGTCTTCAATTAGTAATTTCAAACAAATCGAATTCTCTCTCTCTATTTCTTTTATACTTTCCTGGAGCAGGATATACTAGTGACTTTTAATTGTAATGCTCCTATATATTTAGTACTGGTATATTTATGAATTCATGAAACCTATTGTCCAAATGCATAATAAAACTTGGCTAGTATTAAAATACACCAACAATCTTCATATATACCCTGCTCCATCCTGCAACCCCTTTCCCCTCTTTGTTTTACTATCAAATGTGATTGTGTTCTTATTTTTGCAGTTGACAGAGTGAATGTCGAATGCAGATTGAGAATGTTCAAATAACAGAATAACTTATAAAAAGTAAAACAAGTAACAATGTTAAATTAATCAAATCTTGAGATGGGATGATATAATTAGGGTTGTCTCCACCCCTTCCTTTCTTCAAAGTGGGGAAAACAAGCAATTTTTTTTTTTTTGGGGAGGGGTGGGGATGGGGGGGGGGGGATTTTGGTTGGGTCGATGCAGGAGGGAGACATTTTTTTGCTAGTGGCAACACTGATGAGTGAGAGAGAAGGGGGAGGGGCAGCAATGAGAGTACTAAGAGAGAGAGGAGTGTTTTGGATATGGTAATAGGATATGTGCGTGCGTGTGTGTGTATCTGCAGGGTAGATGGGGCAAGGACATTTTGCCATCCCTAGATATAATTTAACTTTTTTTTGGTCCAACAAGACAAACTAAAAACACAACTAAGCAATATGTGGAATCACTGAAAGACAATACATAACGAGCCAATGTGTAAAATCATTGAACCACATCATACGAACAGATATGTGCAGTTAGAGCAATTACTGCTAATGGTGAGTATTACTAAAATATTATATCTTGGCAATAAAGGGAAATAAAGACTTACTTCTCTGGAAGTTGTAAGGAGGGATAAAGTTTCCGTAAAACCCTCACAACTTCAGACTGGTGTATAACACTCTCAACCAAACAATATCTTCCACTAGCTGTAGGAATTTCATATGCTTGAATATGTGCATTGGCAACATCTTTGACATTAACCCATCCAAATGATACATTGGGAAATGTCTGAGCTCCTGCATCAAATAAAGAAATCTTTTTCTGATGAATAATAAAGTTTTATTAGGGGGGAAGAAAAAAGAAAAAAAAAAAAAAAGAGCTTCTCAATACACTAGGTGTCCTAGGTGTGTACAAGATAGCAACAACATAAGGAAAATGAATAATTATCATTGAAATCCAACAAAGTAAAGTAGGAATGGCTTTTGTACAAAAGATGAATGGGACAAAAATGGCTAGCATCAACTGCTTACTTAACATCCTTTTTCAGTAGAAGAGAGATCTGTTCACAATCTTAAATGAGTTATCAAATATTTGGATTTACATTTTAAACCATCTTCCCAAAAAGTTGTTGGTCAAAATACTTAATGAGATAAATCAGAAACCAGGATCAGTACAAAACTTAGAGGGGAAAAAAAAAACACACAATACCATTTATTAAGTTCAAAATCGCAGCAGCACTTGTGTTAAGCGTTGGCTGTAAGAGAGGACCAATCACCATTGCAGGGTTAATTGTAATTATGTCAATACCCTTCTCTTTTGCAAACTTCCAGGCATTTTCTTCAGCCAACGTCTTTGAAAGCATATACCATTGCTGGAAAACCATTCAACAGGATATCCAAAAACATTAATAGCCATTAGTAGCATGGTTCCCAGAATTATAAGTTATCATAAATCTCTGATTAAGAGAACAAATTAACCACATGTTTGATAAGCTAAATCCGCATAACAATGATGGATGCAGGATCACTTAAATTACATGGCGCTGGTCAAAATCACTTGGATGGACAAGGAAATCTTAAGTCTGATATTGCAATAAAACATTGAATGGGCCAAATTACCCAAGTAATTATGTGGGAGCAGGAGCAATAGAGCATATCCTAAGTTTCAGATTAATTCTAGAGAGTGAGCTCATGCATGTTTTAGAAAAATAAATATTTCCACACTTAATTGCAAAAGAATCTCTATATTATTAATTTTGTAAACCAGTGTTCCATGTTTTCTTACAACATATTCAAAAAGATCAGCTCTCAAAATAGTAAGGTCATGAACAGAAGCAAGACTCAATATTTATGGATCTATGTATAACTTTTAATGTAAAACCATTTGGCTTCAATCATAAAGTATCTCTTAACTCACTAAAAGGCTGTTATATAAATACTCTCTATTCCAAATTTGTTTATCCATTATTCCATTTTGGGATGTCCCAAAACATTGTCCATTTTAAAAAAGCCAAGGGACACAATTTAAAAAAATTTCCTAGTTTGACCTTAACTTGAAAACTCAACACCCATTTTAAATTGAATTTATTTTAGTTTAAAATTTTAAAAAGGAGGCTAATTACTAATTACTTTTTATTTCAAAGAAAATGTCATAAATAATTACCCCTTAAATTTTGGATTTCTTACAGTAAACAAACATTTTGGGACACAGGATTATTGCTTTTGATGCTCCAAACCCTTTTGCAAAAATTGCTACAATCATAAGAAATGGTAGGATTCATGATGGACCGTGGGCTGGAATTATGGTCGTTAATTATACTGACCTCGCCCCATTCAAAATAAAATCCCCCTAACCACAATGGAATACTCCACTCCAACTTTCAAGCACCATATTCCATTTTATGACCATCCAAAAAAAAAAAAAAATGCCCCAAACCCCACCCCCTCTCTCTTTTCTGTAAAAAGGAAATGACATATGTAAGTCATGTAAAAGAAATGATATGAAGATTAATCTATGGCAAGCACTAATAGCCTGACAAGCTCTCATTACTTTATGGTTCTAACTTAATAGAAGACAAGCTCCCAACTTTATAATATTTTAAGTTTTAAAAAGTAGAAACCTTGCTAAAACTAAAAGTTCAAATTATCAGTCTCAATGTTCTCAACAATTATGGATTAGAAATAGTTGCACTCATCAATGTAACATGCACAGTCCCAGAGATGTTGATGCTTACTGGATGCATAAATCATCTCAATTAGTACATAGTTTGTACATAGTACATAAAATAACAAGGCAAATCACCATTGTTTTTAATCTAAGAAAATTCCAAAAAAGGAATCTGAAAAGTAGTTCTAGTAACCTAGTTTGCACTGGAATCACTGCAATATTACGGGCCATGATTTATATTTATCACCATCTTTATTTTCAAAAACGCATGAAGAGTAAAGCCCCTACATACCTTTGTTTCCTTACAAAGGTCTGGATCAGAAAACCAAGTCTCATCAACAACTACATCAGGAGTTTTAGCTTTTTTATTGTAATGAACTGCAGCCATAGAGGATGTCACAACCACCCGCTTAACAGATGGAAATTTCGCACACGAATTAAGAACATTAAGTGTTCCCTTCACTGCAGGTTCAAGTAATTCAGCCTGAATGATGAGAGCAAAGTTAAGTCATATTCTTTTTGCTTTTTGGGGGGGGAGGGGAGCACCACTAACATTAGCTAAGGCAACAAAATCATATGACCATTCACTGTTCACAAAAAACTTAGAATACTGTTATAATATTTTATTTTATTTTTGATTAGTAATTTAGTATACTGTTGTAATATAATATTCAAAGACTAACTAAAATACTATCATCATGTTTTTTAAGTAGGACACCAGCCAACAATTCCAGGCAGCGTTTTGACAGTGCTTATAGGAACAAGAAAACAATATTCAGGTAGCAATAGCAACACAGTTAACATTATTAAAATTAAAAATTGTGAAACAGGCAGTTACAAGCTGTGCTTCACGAGGTTATGACTTTGTCAATTGGAAATTATTGGGATTACTGTTTTGTTTAAAATATTCTGGTCCATTCTGGATAGATATTATATAACAAACTTCTCTCAATTATAATCTGTGGCCGGCCAGGCATCAACAGAGATCAGGACTAGAAGGGCTTAAGGCATCAGATTCTTTTCTTTCAAAACCAATCCTATTCTAAAGAATATTTCCTTACGATCTCCAAAGCAATAACCACCATAATTATGGTTTCCAGAGGACCCACATCTATGATTTATCCAAAGAGACTCTTTTGTAATACTATGAATTATGCCTCCACTTCTCAAAAGTTGAGTTTGGGGTAGATTCACACTTCACCAGGTTTTCTTAGCAGGTCCTGCCTAAATCACTACCGAGAACATAGTTGGTGGTAAAGAAGGAAGAAAATGATAAGTCTAATAAAAAAATATTTATAAAATTGTAGTGTCTTTATGAAGGGGGATACATCACTTTTCAGAAGTGTACTATATATTTTCTACTCACCATCCTTATCCAGGCACCTTTGAAAGGGCACACAGAGGCTCAAGTAAAATATATTACAATTAAAGCTTAGGGGGTACATTACAACCACACCATAGTTATTGGGGGCAAAGTGCAATTAACCCTAACTTTTTTTCATTGGTAAGCCACAAAACACCAGGTGGGTTTTGAACCTATGACCTCACCCTACAGTTGAATTTAAAGAGAAAAGGCAATAGGCTGTAATTTTAACTTTCAAGTCCAAAAAAGTCTGCTTAAGTAATTAACTTGGTTAGTTTAGTGTTGGCAATGGTACAAGAAGCCACACTCAGAAAAAAGAATAGTGCGGTAAATCAACTCTGAGATTCCTATTACGTGCTTCTCATCTCTTGATAAATAGAGAAAAAGACCTATTGTGGAATTTTCTAAAAAGCTTGTTGAATTTTTCAGAAGAAAAGTGTACGGATAAAATCTTTAACCAATTCCATCAATAAACCATAATTTAAACATTTACTATTATTAAGCATTTAAAGAATAGTAAAATGGGATGAACCTCTGGGTCCGTGACGTTATGATAGAAGGGAGATGCAGTGTGGAAAACCCCATCACAGCCCTCAACAGCAGAATCAAAAGAACCTTCTTCCAGTAGATTTGCTTTGAATAGGTGAAGTCTCTCCTTGGCCCCATCAAGTACTTGTAAGTGGTTTGTTTTCTTTGAATCATCTGCAGGAGGTAGAAGAGAACTTGATTAGCATATCCATCCAAATCTTAACTATACAGTTGACCTACGGAAAAGGGTAACAATCCCAATGACTCATTTATAGAAAATCAGAATGAAATGGAAGAGTCATCCGGTAACAATAAATAGACATGCAAAACAAAGGACAGAATAGCATTTTCATTTCTCTAATGTATGAGAGTGCAGTATGAAATTTAAGGGCAGTTTTAGACAATCTAACATATAATCCAAATTAGTATACTTCTTTTTTATGAGCACATTGACAAAAACAATATTACATATACATATTGTGCATGATCTCATATATATTTGCATTTTTATTCCCCAGACTGTTAGCAGCAACAAAAAAGTCCAGTGTACTTGGTTGGTCTTTCTAATAAAATTTCTTTCGTTACTTATAAAAAAACAGCAACAAAAAAGAAAAATTACAGCTACAATCTTACATAATTACAACATCCGTTTAGAGTGCAAAGACTACAAAAGAGCACTACCATACGCAGGAGGACATGTTATTCTAAATCCCAAATTATCTGATGATTTGTTCAGAACTTTGGGGATGAAAAATCATATAGGAAAGGACGATGATTCAATTTTAATCATCCCTTCAAGGTCCAAATACAGCTCTGAAGTAATTTGCAGAGTGTAATTACTCAGTCACTGTAGTCTTCATCAGATTTATTTGAAATGGTGTTTATTTGATTTGTTTACAAAAACTTTTCCAATCATTTAGATGGACAAAAATTCCTCTATATGGGTTTCCATATAATACTTAGTGAACGTTTGGATACAGCTGAAATGATTTTTCAGCTACGTCCAGCGTTTGTTAGTGGATGCACTGTTCACAAGACCCACAAACCTATTTTTTCATCAAAATTTTCATTAAAAATAAGTCCCACGATACTATTCACACATTTAAAAATTATTTTGCTACCTGTTTGGTTCAACTTACTTTTCAGCTTTTTGAAATTTGGGATGTTTGAAAAAGTTGTCCTAAGAAAAAACTGTACTAGGTAAAGTGCGGTTTGAAACCACATTACCAAACAGGCACAAATTCCAATTTCTTCTCCTCATTTTCTTTATTATATATTACTTTGCCAATTTTCAAGATGAAGAAACATACTATATGACATCGAAATCAAGCATGTATAATCAAGTATTAATAATTAATTCCAGAGTTCTAACCATCCATTTCCACTTCAGAAATTGATGAAAGTACATATTAACTGAAATGGGCATGTACAATCAACTAATAATCTGATCACTTAAATTTAGAACAATCATCTCCACGAGTTTATGCCCTTTTCAATCCATTAATCTAGTTATTAATATTGAAGTTTCAATCACCTCCCAACACCCCTCCCCCAAATTTTTTTTTTTTTTTAAACAAAACATCTGAACCCAGTTACCAAAAACCCTCAATCAGTGTCTCAAAGAGATCTGATAACAATCAAAGGCTTTATGAAAAAAACGAAAATGTATGATTATTATCCACAAACTGGAACTGGGTATTGTATAAAATTTTGATCCAAAGCGACAATGTTAATCACAAAGAAACCAAAACCTCACCATTAACCCATACTAACAAACAAAAGAGTCCCAAAAAATAAAGAATCAGAACCCATAAAAAACCAAAACTTTAAAACAAAGATTCCAATTTTATAAACAAAATCCTTGAGCACAATCAGGAACTGGGTATTTCTTATAAACAAGAATCAAATTGGGAAAAAAAAAATCCAAACCCAGTTCCCAAAACCCTCAATCTGTATCTCAAACAGCCCTGATAGCCATCAAAGAGTTTATGAAATACCAAAATATACGATCATAAGCCAAAACCTGGAACTGGGTATTGCTTATAATTTTACGCCATGCAAGAACGTTAAATACAAAGAATCCAAAACCCCTCACCAACTCCAAAGAATCAGAGCCATAAAAAACATAACTTTAAAACAAAGACTCCAATTTTATATTATAAACAAAGAGAGTGAGTGTGATAGAGATAAGTGTCAGTGAGAGTGAGAGTACTAACTGGGGTCACGAACAGAGGCCTTGACTGTGTAGCCACGGTTGAGAAGAAGCTTGACAAGCCATGAAGCTATGTAACCAGAGGCACCAGTCACACACACAATCTTCCCAGCTCCACTGCTCATCTTTCTCTTTCTTCTTTCTTTCAGATTTTCCTGCTTATTGCGTTTTGGTTTTGGCGATTGAATAAATTGGCTTTGCGTATTATAGGAAAAACATACGTGTCGCCATCCTCCATTTCCTCTGAATCCTTTTTTTTTTTTGGTAAATCCATTTCTTCTGAATCGGTCAAGTATTGTAACGCCAAATAATTGTTAATATCTGGTCCCACATACGTGTCGCCATAACAACCACAAAGTACAAACAAACTAAAAAAAGAAGTTGTATTAATATTTGGCTATTAATACGAGAGAGGAATATGAAGATGAGAAAAAAAAAATAGTTTAGTGATTAAAAAATGGTACGTTTGTAAAAAAAAAAAAAAAAAAAAATTTTTTTTTTAAAGAAAAAAATTATATTAGTACTTGACAACTAATACGAGAGATAAATGTGAAGGTAAAAGAAAAAAATGTTTATTACAGATAAATTAAGCCGTAAATAGAAGATCCCAAATAGAGAAAACACTTTAAATAGTAATATAAATTAGATCATTCACATCATTTAATGCAAAAATTCATGTCTATTTTAGTATAAGAATCTATTTTTTCTATTTTATATATTCACTTTTTAAAACACTCCACATTAAATTATTTATTTTACACTACATTTTATTAAAATATCAATCTTTCTTAATATTTTTAAAAACTCTCCCTCTTTCTTCACACACAACATCTAGCATTCACACTTTTCTTTCATCTATGAGATATGTAAAAAATAATAATAATAAACAATTAAATATAAATAAATAGTATTAATATAAATTTACACGATTACTATAATAAATTTATAAATTTACACAATTATACGTAAATTAATATAAATTAATTTTAAGCATAATTATGTAAATTATGCACATTTTTCTATTATGCGGGACTGACTGATGTGAAGTGAAATTTTCTTCTCAAAAAAATATTAGGTCCATTTTTTTAATTTTTTTTATAATCCTAGATTACGTACATTGTTTTTTCTTTACATAGATTAGGTACATTTTTTTAAACTCCTTTTCACAAAAGATTAGGTTCAAATTCGTCTATTACCAGAAGAACGTAATAATAATTTGTGTTTTGACCAAATAGTGAAAAGCAACCATGATGTAGCAAGTACGGAGTAAAAAAAAAAAAAAAAAAGGGAAAAGAAAAAGTACTTGAATGATTTTTTTTGTCATGACCTCTATTTTTAAGAAAAAAAACTTGCCTACAAGCTAAACCTCAAGTTTGTGCAACTAATATTTAGTAGTTGTTACTTTCTTACAGTTTTTTTTTTTTTAATATAATTTTAATTTTGTCTAACTTGTTTTTTAAGCAAAATAAACCAATGAAAAATAGTTTATCAAATGAAAACCTATGTAATTTTTTTTTTTTAATTTGGTGGCGGTGTTCAAACCTTGCACTAGGCATCATAGTGGGTGTTGGCATCAGAATCTCAGGTGCTTTTGCTGTGGAGATTTGTCACACAATATAGTGTATACATGATCATGGTG